>CM053622.1:440598654-440631478 GCA_028646595.1 Phalanger gymnotis
CTTCTCTGTTGTCTTTGGCGTTTGTGGGTTGAGAAATCTGGTAACTGCCACAGCTCACTGATTCAGGGTGCTAGGGTCCACTCCGCCTGGCTCCCTGTCTGGTTGGTCCTGCTGCCACCCAGGCTGGGTTCTGCTCTACTTGACTCTCAGCTCCGTGCACGATAGACCTCACCCAGCAACCATCTGGGCTGTCCTGGGCTGGAGCCCTGCTTCCCTCTGCTATTTTGTGGGTTCTGCAGTTCTAGAATTGGTTCAGAGCCAATTTTTATAGGTTTTTGGAGGAACTCGGCGGGGAGCTCACAGTAGTCCCTGCTTTCCAGCCACCATCTTCCCATACTCATATAATCATAACAAACATAAGAATAATGCTTTTTAGATGTATAAAATAAAATTCATAAGATCATAAAGGAATCCAATTATATTAAAGTTGCTGGTTAGCACAGTGGATAGAGCACTGGGCCTGGAGTCAAGGAGACCTGATTTCAAGTCCAGTCTTGGACACTTTATTAGCTGTGTGACCTTGTGCGAGTCACCTAACTTCTGTCTGCCTCACTTTCCTCATTTGTATAATGAAGACAAATATAGCATCTTTCTCTCAGGGATGTTCTGAGGATCAAATGAGTTGACATTTGTAAAGGGTTTAGCACAGTACCTGACGCATAGCAGATGTTATATAAATTTTAACTATTAATATTATTACAAAGCAATAGTTATCAGAACATTAAGTGTAACAAGTGTTACAATTTCATGATTGTACAATTTCATAATTGCCCAGATTAAAAACTTCTGTCCTAGACCAAATCTAGGCCCGAGAAACTAAAAGTGGTATGAGAAGTGAAAGGGTACCAAGCTGGAAAAGTTAGTTCTACCTTTGGCATTGTTGATATCAAGTAGCATTATGTCACATGCCTCATCATGTGTTACATGCCTGGTGGAAATTCAGAGTCTTGGACTACTGCTTTCTGAACTATTATAGCACCTGGTATTTCCCTCTTAGATCCAATAATAGGCATTTTGCAAATCAATCTGTGATCACCAATTTGCAAAATAATTCATGATTACTAGAGCCCTGTAGCTTCATTCAAAGTGTCTTCTTCCCTGGGAAAGATTTCTTGCATTTACTGATAGGCAAAAACAAAACAAAAAAAATTTTTTTTCAAGTCTCAGCAGCCATGTTAGCCTCGTTTTCAAATAATAAGCCTTTCTGCCTACCATCCCCCACCCCAGCCCCACACTCCACAATCTGGCAACACTATCATATCACTATCATTTGACTTTTATTAAATTTCATCCTCAGTTATGATGTAAAAAGACCAGAAATGTTCCCACTGTTGGACAGGCTATGGACTCATAAGGCCAAGCAGACTAGAGTTAAGTAACATATTTGAAAATCAAATAGTATAAGAATTAACAGGTCTTAAACAAAGATGTCCATTATCACCTTTATTATTCAATTTGGCACTAGAAATGTTAGCTTCAGCAATAAGAGAAGAAAAAGAGATGGAAGGAATTTGAAAAGGCAAAGAAGAAACAAAGCTATCATTTTTTGCAGATGATATGATCGTGTGCTTAGAGAATCCTAGTAGAGAATCAAGTAAAAAACTACTTGAAATAATTTATTTAGCAAAGTTGCAAGATACAAAAAAACCCACATAAATCATCGGCATTTCTATACAACTAACAAAGCCCAATAGAAAGAGATATAAAAATAAATTCCATTTAAAGTTACTGTAGACATATAAAATATTTGGGAGTGTATCTGCCAAAGCAAGCCCAGGAACTATATGAACACAATTACAAAACACTTTTCATACAAAGTCAAATCTAGATAATTGGAAAAAAACATTCGCTCATGGGAAGGCTGAGCTAATGTAATAAAAATGACAATTCTACCTTAATTGATTTACTTGGTACCATTCCAATCAAACTACCAAAAATCATTTTATAGAGCTAGAACAAATAATAACACAGTTCATCTGGAAGAGCAAAAGTCCAGAATATCAAAGGAATTAATGAAAAGAAATGCAAGGGAAGGTGGCTTAGCCATACCAGATCTTAAATTTATTATAAAGCTGCAGTCATCAAAACTACTTGGAACTGGCTAAGAAATAGAGTGGTATCATTGGAATAAGTTAGACACAGTGGTCAATGACTATAGTAATGTACTCTCTGAGAAACCCAAAGACTCCAGCTTCTGGGATAAGAACTCACTATTTAACAAAAACTGCTGAGGAAACTGGAAAATAGTATGGCAGAAACTAGGAATAGATCACCATCTTACACTCCATACCAAGACAAAGTCAAAATGGGTACATGATTTAGGGTATAAAGGCTGATACTATAAGCGAACTAGGAGAGGAAGGAATAGTTCACCTGTCAGATTTATGGAGAAGGGAAAAATTTATGACCAAACAAAAGATAGAGAACATTATGAAATGCAAAATGGATGATTTTGATTACATTATATTGAAAAGGATTTGCACAAAACCAATGCAACCAAGATTAGAAGGGAAGCATAACAATGCTAGTTGCAGCTGCTGTGGCTGTGTTAGGCCAATAACACCAGCACACAGGAGGGCTACTAGCACAGGTTCCTTGATCTGCTTTTCTAAGAAAAGCAACTTTAATGGGATTAACAATCTCACTTTAATCAAACATACATATATCATTCACTTAGTTCAGGGGGAAAAGTCAGCACCCTGAACTTCAGAGCAAATGTAAACAAATCAACAGACGGGCTTTTGTCTGATCAAGACACCACAAAAATAGTTACCAGAGAGAGAGAGAAGTATCAATTGGGTTTTTCAAACCAGGGGGGTTCCTTGATGGCTACCCAGAGTCTCCTCACCTACACTCTTCCAATGAGTGTGCCCCCCAAAGCAAAATACCAACCTCAGAGCTCATATACCCTGTTCAGGGTCCTGAGGGCTCAGCAAAAGGGGTGTGGGAAAGAGCTTTAATCACTAGAACCACATCACATACTTTGTTTTCAGTCAATGACTCTTGATTCAAACAAAGACAAGACACAAAGACACTGGATAATCTCAGTTCAGATAAGCACTCTAAGACAACAAAGGGTTCCACTTTACTTGCCATTACATTTGAAAGGCAAGACTTATTAAAGGCACTTGATCACCCTAGCATTCCAAAAGAGAAAACAGCAAAAAAAAAAAAAAAAATCCCACCCTTCTTACCATTACAACTGAGAAACAATTTTTACAGCCAGTGTCTCTGAAAAAGGACTTATTTCTAAAATATAGAGAAAACTGAGTCAAATTTATGAGAATACAAGTCATTCCCCAATTGACAAATGGTCAAAGGATATGAATAAGCAGTTTTCAGATGAAGAAATTAAAACTATCTATAGTCATATGAAAAAAAGCTCTAAATTACTATTGATTAGAGAAATGCAAATCAAAACAACTCTGAGGTACCACCTCACACCTCTCAGATTAGCTTACATGACAAAACAGGAAAATGATAAATGTTGGAGATGTGGGAAAATTAGAACACTAATGCATTGTTGGTGGAGCTGTGAACTGATTCAACCATTCTGGAGAACAATTTGGAATTGTGCCCAAAGGGCTATAAAACTGTGCATACCCTTTGACACAGCAATACCACTTCTCAGGTTGTATCCCAAAGAAATCATAAAAATGGGAAAAGGACCCACATTACAAAAATGTTTATAGCAGCTCTTTTTGTGGTGGCAAAGACCTGGAAATTGAGGGGATGCCCCTTAGTTGTGTAATGGCTGAACAAGTTGTGGTATATGAATGTAATGGAATACTATTGTGTTATAAGAAATGAGCAGGCAGACTTCAGAAAAACTTGGAAAGACTTATATGAACTGGTGCTGAGAGAAGTGAGCAGAACAAGGAGAACATTGTACACAGTAACAGCCACATTGTGTGATGACTAACTTTGATAGACTTAATTCTTCTCAGCAATGCAAGGATCTAAGACAACTCCAAGACTCATGATGGAAAACGTTATCCACATCCAGAGAAAGAACTATGGAGTCTGAATGCAGATGGAAGCATACTATTTGCTCTCTTTTTTAGGTAGTTTTGTTTTGTTTCTTCTTTCTCATGGTTCTAATTCTTCTTTACAAGATGACTAATATGAAAATATGTTTAATATAAGTATATATATACATATATATGTAAAAGTAGAGCCTACATCAGATTGCATGCTGTCTTGGGGAGGGGAGAGGGGAAGGAGGGGGGAAAATTTAAAACTCAAAATCTTGTGGAAGTGATTGTTGAAAACTAAAAATAAATTAATTTTTAAAAAAGAAGAATAATCAACTCTTAAAACAAAATCCTACTCTGCCGATAGGTCCATCATCTCATTGGCATGAATTCTGCCTCCACAAGCACAGACCACAAACCTATCCAGGCTCCCTCATCCAACATGATTCTTGTCTATGTCATTCTGAAAATTTGCCATAGAGGAGGATCCATCTAACATACCACAGATAATCCTTCGGTTCCTTCACTGTTAGTAAATACCAGTGCAACCTCACACTGCCTGCTCATCTGCCCTCTTACTTTTGCATTGCCAAATGCAGTCATGTACCTAAAATGCTTTGTAAGACTTAAAGTGTTTTACACATATATGAAAGTAACTCTCTATGAATGTCAGTCATCATTAGTACCACATGAGTTCCCCATGTCCTTTAGGATCTTTTTTTTCCACTTCTCTTGTGCAAATCATTACGGGTAAAATATTGCAGCCTGGTTACACATACCATGTAATTTTCAATTGCCCTTTGGGTCATCTGTAATTATGACTCTCCAGAGGTCACATGTTCCATGATTGGTAGCCATACAGAATCACCAGGAGAATATTTATGTTTTAAAAGCTACACGTTTGTAGCAGGAAACATCTGAGAATCACTGCAAGTACTGAGAAATGACTGGTTTTTTAAAAATGATTTCTTCTAAATATAATACTCATCTTACAAAAAAACTAATACGCATAGAAACAAAAAATTTTTAAAAGATTTAAAACTGGAGGAGATGTTAAATGTCATCTCATCCAACAACCCCACCACCCATTTTACAGATAAAGAAATTCAGATCCAGAGTGGTTATGTGATATAATATCATAGGATCCAGTTTTCTCCTTGAGCTCTTCAACCCATCCCTACTGACCTCTTTTGTTCCACACACACGCCTGGCCATCTCTGTGCCCTTCTTCATGATAGTAATACTCTGAATCTACTGAATCCACATAGTAGGGCATGGGGTTCTATTCAGGTAAAATACATAAATACATACATGTGCATAGCTATGCATAGAGATATAAGTAGACCACTTATATCTCTATGCATATAAGGTAGTTTTGAGACCCAGGTGAGATCAGGAAAGGCTTCATACAGAAGGCAATGCTTCAGCTTAGTTTTAAAGGAACAAAGAGATTCTAAGCAACAGGGATTAGGACGCTGCATTTCAGCTATGAGAGACAGCCATGTAATAAGCATAGGGATAGGAGATAGAGCACCTTATGTGAGGAAGGTCAAAAAAGACATTTTCATTGACTATAGAATTCCGGAAGTGAAGTTATATATAATAAAACTGAAAATGTTGAGGATTAGCCAAGAAAGCAGCAGCTGACCTTGGAGGAAGGGGCCAGGGTAGTTGGGCTGGGTTAATGGCCCAGTTGTCAAACAGTTTCAGAAAAAGTTTATTAAGGGCCCATCAGAGGGCCATAGTTGATGTTAGAAACAATCTTAAAATAGAGGCAATCGTTACAACTTTTAAAAGAATTCAATCTTGACAGTAAAAGTGGTCTTTTAAAAAGTGGAAAGTTTTTTTGTAATAAAAAGTAATATTCTCACATACTTAGGTAATTTATTGGGACAGGACAAAAGCCTAGATCTTAAATAAGTGTATAGGGGAGGCATTGTAGGGGTGAATGGGGCTTGTCAATGCCTCATTAATAATGCTAGGTAAAAATAATGCTGAGTCTTGAAGTGCTTGGAAAATAGGTAGGTTCCTCTTCCCCTACCCAAAGCAGACTTTCAACAAAAGCCTGATTGTGGCCTGGACATAAGACAGAGAGGCTCTGTCCCAAGCTCTCTGTATTTATACCTGAGGCGGTAAGTACAGAAAAGTACTATGTCATGTCAACTATGAAGAACTTTCCCCTTCTCCCCACCAAGTTATACAAGACAAAATATTTACCTCAGGCTTTAAGATTTACAAAACACTTTCCTTTCAACCACCCTCAAAGACATTAGTACAATTAGTAATATTATTCCCATTTTACAGAAAAGAAAATTGATGCTTAGAGAGGCCGAATGATCTGTTCCACAAGTAGTATCACTGCAAAGTCACATTTAAGAGAACAGAGATGTCAATCACCATCCCTGATAACCAGTGGAGGGGTTGAGGAACTGTTCAATGGCATACAAAACCTGCCAAGAGAGGCCTCTGCTTTGTGCCACTACAGAATGTCAGATTTCCTTGTTTGATTCTCACAACTACACCACAACCCAAAGAGACTCAAAATCATACAGCAAATTAAAGGCAGAGGAAGAGCTTGAGCCCAGATCTCAGGACTTTCAGTCCAAGGCTCTTTCCATTAAATCATGCCAAGCTATATGAGTATGCCAGTCTGGACACCAATAGATCAGACTTTTCCTACCACAAACAGTCATACTGTCTTTAAGATCTACTATGGCAAGGGTCAGAAAATAACTCAGTCCTTTCTTCTCTAGTGTATAATGGTTTCTTTGGGGTTAGTGAATCAGTCCCAGGATAAGAACTCAGTTTTGTTTGTAGGTCCCCAAACATCTGGCAGCCATCAGCAAGCAGCTTTGATTTAAATAAAGGGCCTTTATTCTAGTGGTTAGGGGAGGGAAACAAACAAACCCAAGTTGAGTAAGTTGTTGACATCACCAAAAGAATCTCCAGTTTTTAGCAGTTCCCATTTCCCTGTCTCCTTGTATAGAGTAGCTTTGTAGGGAAAAAAATAACTGGTCCAAGGTAAGTAATGATTTATCCCTGAACAGCAGACTAATAATCCTTAGAATAATTTTTCTATTTGTGTTCTAGTATGCAGGAAGTGTGGCTTGGGGAAAAGTGGGTGATCAATTTTTTAATTTGGAAAGTTGACAGAATCCTCTCTCTTTTTTTTTCAAGTTGGCCCTTAGACATGACCTTTTACATGAAACCTTTTCTGCCCCCTCAATGGCTAGTGCCTTCCCTCCCAAGCTATTCATATTTATATTTAGCTGCATGTTATTTATTCACTTTATAATTTATTCTGTGTATATGTCCTTGTATCAAATATCAGCTTCTTAGTGGGTAGGGATTAACTCATTGTGTTTGTATCTCCTGTGCCTAGCACAATTCCTGGTAAAATGTACTTAAGGAACACTGATTGATTGGTGTAATAATGGAAAAACTGGAAGGAGAAGCTCAAAGGCCAGCTTCTGGTTTAGTGGGAATCAGTTTCCTATGGTCAAACCTCCTAGCCCTTCTCCTTTACATACAATCCCTCAAATGCCCACTTAATCCAAGCTTTAATAAGAAAAACTCCAGAGCAAAACAAAATGAAAACATTCTCCACTTTGCCCACAAGCACATTCTTGACGTTTCCCACATATCTACATTCGGTTGGGTATCAAAGATTGACCATGCTACCTTAAACAGAAGCCTCGCATTCAGAGAAGACACACCTTATACAAAGTGCTTGAAGATGATACTTAAAAAGCAGCTGTGGCAACTGGTTCGCAAAGTGGATCTTACTCCTTTTACCTGCTTAGACCACCAACTTGCCTAACACACACCTATTTTGACTAGGGCACTTTATTTAACACTCCCACCTTTAGAGGCTTCTAACAAACTGTTAACTCTGGTCTGCTGCCATACTGGGAAAATCTGGGTTACCATCCTCGCTTCTGTACAAACAAACTGCCTTCCTTGTCACCAGAGAGGATGGCTGTATGTTGTTTTCCAGTGCCAATGACTCATCTGATTTTTTTTAAAAAAAGTATGGTAAGACGAATGTGACCTACCTAGGATTTCTAATGTGGGCACCTCAAAGAGACTATTTAAGAGGACAATAATTATTTAGTCTACAGAGGTTTCAGTTTATTTGGCTCTCCAGAAAATCAAAAGGCTGTGTTTGTTTTGTTTTGTTTTTAGAGGGAGAAATACAGGTCATATGCAAGAGGTATAATTACAGATAAATATTGCCTCTGCAAATCAAAGTGTAAGAGGTAACACAGGAAAATAGTGGACTTAAAACATTCTATAGCAGAAGTCTACCAAACTCTATTTTCACCAAACACATTTTTTCATTAAATTTTATTTTGTTAGTTGTCCCAATCCCCTCTCTACCCTCCCCGTGAAAAAAAGAAAAACAAAATCCTTGTAAAAAAACAAGCAAAATAAATTCCTGTATTGTCCATGTCCAAAATAGAGGGATGTGTGTGTGTGTGTGTGTGTGTGTGTGTGTATACATATATATGTCAATTTTGCATATTATTAGCCCCTCACCTCCTGTCAGGACATGGTTACCATTCATCATCAGTCCTTTGGATCATGATTGTTCATTGTGCTAATAAGAGTTCTTTTAAATTTGTTTTTTATTTTCAATTCCAAATCTTATTCCTCTTTCACCCTCTTCCTTACCCATTGAGAAGGCAAGAAATACGATATCCATTTTACATATGAAGTTGCGCAAAGAGGGAAAAAGCAAGGAAAATACAGAGAAAAAAACTCTGCTTCGATCTGTTCTCAGAGTCGATCAGTTCCCTATTCCCTGTCCCTAGGGGGATGGCCTTTTTCATTGTGAATCCTTTGAAACTGTCATGGATCACTGGATTCATCAGAGTTTTTAACAGTTGATTATCATTACACTATTCTGTTACTGTGTACATTGTTTTGTCATTCTGTTCACTTCATTTGGCATCAGTTCACAGAAGTCTTTCCGAGTTTCTAAAACAAACCCCCTTCATCACTTCTTGCAGCACAATTGGATTCCATCACAATCATATACCATAACTTCTTCAGCCATTCCCCAAATGATGGGCATCCCTCCATTTCTAATTCTTTGCCACAATTTAAAAAAAAAGCTGCTATAAATATTTTTGCATATGTGGGTCCTTTTTCTTTGGTTCTTTCTCTTTGGGGTATAGATCTAGTGATGGTCTTGTTGAATGAAAGATTTTATAGCCCTATCGGAATAGTTCCAAATTGTTCTCCAAAATGGTGGGACTAGTTTTCAGCTACACTAAGAGTGCACCAGTGGACCTATTTTCCCACATCCCCTCCAGCATTTCTCATTCTCTGTTTCTGACATCTTAGCCAATTTGTTGGATATGAAAGGGTACCTCAGAGCTGTTTTACTTTGCAATTCTCTAATCAATACAGATTTGGAGCATTTTTTCATGTGACTATGGTACTAAATACATAAATTAGACAGTATTGTGATTTTTATTATATTGGCTCAGTCTGATACTTCTTCAATTGTTTAGACCTGTCTCTGTGTGAAGAGATTTATAATTTGTTCAGGTAGCCTCCCAAGTATTTTATATTGTCTACAGTTATTTTAAGTGCTCCAGACATATTCAATAGGAATTATTTTCCTTTTAATCTATGCCCTGTAATACTGAATAGGATTTTATCAGCCTTTTTTGGGGAAATAGGAAGAAAGGCTCCAAGACCAAGAGGTAAAATTTGCTGGATAAGATAATGAGAGCTTTTTCTTTTTCATATTGTTTCCAGAAGTTGTAGACTACTAAAAATTATATCATCTGCCCTTTTTGATTATAATAAGGCTTTGGATTACTAGGGCAAACAATTTGCTCATAGTTACTTAATGAACATCTAGTTGAGCTATTTTATAATTACAAGGTTGAAGTAATTTAGGTAGTTAGAGAAAAGAAATGCCTAGAAAACTCATTTCAAATATTGTTTGCTGTGGAGAAGTGTAGTAGTGTAGAAGAGGTCCTTGTTATATCTCACCCCAGTTCTCAAAGGCCTGAACAACATTGGAATATGGTTTAAATAGAAGATAGTCCCATAGCATGGGCAGAATATCATTACAAAGACTAAGGGACTTACCTTTTTCTCCTGACAATGTACCTCCCTGATGAAAGAGGTCTGATTTCACAGGATAGTAATGAGTCAAGCTTTCAGAGCTTCTTGAGAGTCCTTCCAATGATTCCTGGCATTACAGGCTTCAAAAACAGAATTGCATTAGAATAAGCTAGAATAGGACGATTAACAGCACATCTACTAGCTCAAGGATTTCTATTCTTGTCAAGAGTAGAAGAAAAATGAAATATTAAATTCTATTTCTCATCAAGTGAAAAAAAGATATCAAGCATGTCATTGACATTCGAATTCAGAGAAATTCTACTTCTTTGTGTAAATTACCTAACATTCTGAGCTTGGGAATTTCTTCTTCATAATTCCCCATCAGCTTTCTATTGACTGTATGAGTCTGATAAAAAAAAAATTGTTTGACACCAATAGGTATTTGTACATTGCTTCACAAATTACAGATCAAGGTTTCTTTTATTCTGAAACGAAGCAGTATGTGTTTTGCTAGAAACTTTTGTACCTATTCCCCACCAAGAACGTCTAGTAGTTGGACTGCCTTCCAGCTTTAGTACCCAATAATGAGCTACAAAAATCCCTAAAACTATTGTAGCTTAATCAAATGTAATTGTAGTAATAATTTTGATGGTAAATGACATATGCAAAGGTAATCACCCTATCCATGCAATCAATTTAATGTCAATTTACCAATACCAACACTTCCCTTGACTTACTGTAATAGATTCATGATTTCATTAGTGTGGTCAGTTCCTCCACTGGTTTAAATTGCAACTCACCATCCGTGCCTTCTTATCTTGTCTATGTCCTTCTAGAAATCTTCCACCAAGTCTACCAACATGTTAGACCCCCTCCTAGCTCTTTTACTATGTTGTAGACATCAGTAATAAAGATAACGAGGATAACTACATTTATACAGTGCTTCAAGATTTGCAGAGTGAATTATATTGTGAAGAACAACCCTGTGAAGTAAATGCTATTATCATCTACATTTTACTAATGAGGAAACTGAGGGTGAGAGAGATAAAGTAACTTGCTCAGGGTCACAGCTCAGCTCTTCGTCATTCAGGTCACCTCCTTTTCTGATCATACACATGCTTCATTTTTTGTTTTTATTTTTTTATTTTTTGCCACATATACGCACCTGACGTATTTGTCAGTATTATGTAGATTCCGTATAGATAGTGGATATTCCAGATGTTTCTGTGTGTAGAATACACCATGCTAGTTGCATCAAGTCCTGGGAACATTACACAGCCACTTCAGTGAGAGCCAAGATCATATAAAAGATTGGCTTAGCAATCCGTATAGGAAAACAAAATGGATGAAAAAATGCATTTCCCCACAGAGTGTGGCATGCATTTGGATCAGCTTTAAACTAATTCTGACCTCCAATGTCCATTCTATGAACATTAGTATTTTTCAAGCCATTCTATATAACTATGAATCATGGAACACCATGCTTCAGGAAAAGTCCAAATTGTAAGTGATTAAAAGGGCAAAATGTAACTCTAGAGTATATTAACAATGAAGACATGTTTATGAAAAAGTAGGAAAAGGCAGGAAGCATGCTTCACCATCAGTCTTCTAGAGTTGTGGTTGGGCATTGCATTAACCAGAGCTCTTAAGTCTTTTAAATTTGTTCTTCTTTACTCTGTCACTGTCATTATATAAATTATTCCCCAATATTCTGCTTACTCTACTCTGATCAATTCATAACAATTTTCTTAGGTTTCTATGGGCCAATCTTTTGAATACTTTTTAAAAAAATTAATCATTTCATAATCATTAAAATAATATTTTAAGTATACAAAGATTTTCTTTTCCATTTAACACAAGAAAGATGGCTCAAGGAAGTGAGGGACTTTCCCAGAGTCCCTCAGAGAGGAGGGAGGAGCCTCAACCACACCCAAAGAAAAATCGAGAAACAGGGATATGGGCAGTGAGGAAGACGAGGGGGAGGGGAAGGAAGAGGAAAGAGAGAGTGGATAGTGTGAGGGAAGGCAGTTTCACCTAAAAACAAAAGAGGCTTGGAGACTGCTCATAGGGCCTGCAGCTGGCTAGCAAAGGGTCATGCTGCTGGAAATATATACTGCCTCCCCCTCAGGGATGCTTGCAAGAAGGGAGACAGGCAGCCAGGCATTAGTCCCTGAACAGAGGTGGGTTTCTCTGGAAGAGAGGTAGGTTTCACAGTAAGTTAAGATCATTCAGTATTGCAAGAATCTTTGGGTATGTTGGTTCTGGTTCTCAGAACCTGCTCTGCAATGGAATTCTTTGGTATAAAGGGCAGCTTGGGTGATAATGGCCTCGACCACACTTGAATTTTTCCACATGGCCTGGGAGTCTAGACCTGTAGGGCCTTGGGGTATACCGGTTCTGAGAGAGAGCCTGGAGCTGCTACTATAGGTTTGCATCCCGTTCAGGACCCGGTCCCGGTTTAGGACCGGTCTGGATCTGGGGCTCAAAGGCTGGAGGCTGAGGATCGGAGACAGCACCCTTGGGCCCCAGGTCCTGGAGATCCCAGGTATATGTAGCATCCAGTTCTCTGATGGTGACTAGCTGAGGAAGGGACTTGGGAGAAAAGAATGGGTCGGGAAAGGAGAGGACATAAACCCTAGTGCTTGAGGTAACATTTAGGAGGAGTCTTCCAGAAAAGAGGCCTGAGGCAGAGACCAGGACAATGGCAGTGGCTGCTGGAATTCAGCTTCATGGTCCTGGCCTTGGCCCCAGCCGAAGCAGTCCCTTTTGGGGGCTGCAGGCTATGATGCTCTTGGGGGTGTTGAGCAGTCTGTCACAGGGGGCTTCCTCGGGCCTGGACTCTGGCCGCAAGGCCGCCGGGGTGCTGGTGACAAAATGCACACTGTCATCCCAGGAGTCTTGTTCCATGGTGGCATCTGCACTCTCCCTGTGTCCCAAAAGTGTCCAAGCTGGCAAGGATGGCCAGGGGTGAGAGGAAGGTGTTGGCAGGACATAGTACCAGGGAAGCTGCAGGGCTAGAGGTGGTGGGAAGGGCAGAGTGGAGAGCAAAGGACTGGATTCTAGCTCTTAAAGTTTGGGACGAAGCCTGAATAATTTCTTTTTATGGAACAATTTTGATTTGTTCAATACAAACAATTAATTTGTACACCATAATTTGTTCAACCATTCCACATTTGATGGGCATCCTTCTAAAGTTTCCAGTTCTTTGCTACAACAAAAAGTTCTCTATGAATATTTTTGTGTATATGGGTCCTATCTCTCTTTAATATCATCTTGGAAGTATACGTCTATTAGTGGTTTTGCTGGGTTTAAAGAATATGCATAACTTAGAAACTTCGGGATATAGTTTCAAATTGTTTTTCAAAATGGCTGGACCAATTTGCTAACAGCATTGGTGTACCTGTTCTCCCACATTCCCTCCAACTGTTGTCAATTTTCTGGGGTGGGGGGGAGTCATCCTTGCCAATCTGAAGATTAGAACCTATAGATTCATAGATATAGCTGCTTTTTTTTTCCTTTTGTAAACTGCCTGTTCATATCATTGGACCATTTCTCTGTTGGAGAATGGTTCTTATTCTTACATAGTTGAATCAATTCTCTACAGATGTTTACGTAAGACTTTTATAAGAGAAACTCTCTGCACAGCACCCTCCGCGACTGTTTCCTTCTAATTTTAACAGCATTGATTTTGTCAAAAAAAAAAAATCTTTTCATTTTTATTTAATCAAAAATTTTCATTTTATCCACTATGATCCTAGCCTGAATGACTAAACAACAAAGATCCACAGTTACACCAAAAAATGTTACACCTATTTATATCTATGTCCTGTATTCATTTGAAATTTATTGTGACATATGGTGTGAGGTTTTGGTCTAAAAAATAATTTCTTCCAGCTTATTTCCAGAATTCCCAGCAGTTTTGTTTAATAGTGAGTCCTTTCCCCAGTAAGAGGAGTTCCTAGGTTTATTGAACATTAGGGTACTACGTTCATTTGTTTCTACATGATTTCAACCTCAACTTCTTGACTTCAATTTCCAGATTAATGTTCACCGTGGGTTTAAAAGGATAAAAATGTGTAAGACCATCATAGTTAGGAAAGAAAGGGCTTGATCCAAACATTGTGAAAGTAACACTTGAACATTACGTACATAATATGCATTACTCTTTTACACACATCTATAAACACATCTGCCGCCAGTGGCTGTGGCACCGAATGGCGGAGATGGCCGAATGCCGTGGAGAGTGAAAAGAATACACGGGCTGGGTGAAAGAGTAAAGGACAGCTCCATTTATTACACCGAGGGACAGGGCTTATATACTTTTTTAAGCAAGCAGATCAACAAGTTCACATGTGAAAACATTTGCATTGCATGACTTCCTCCTCCTTTGTTCCCCTTTTGCTGTAAACAATATTGTGTTAATACCCCACAGGTGGTGTTTAGCACATGGTGCCATGGGAGCTTTGGAGAGAACATGTGTGTACCGAGGAGGCTTGGAGAGCCTTCATTCTGAGCAGCACATGTGTGCCAGGTGGGGTTTGGAGAGCCCACGTGCCAAGTTATCAGCCCAAGGGCAAGAACAGGCCTCAGGGAAAACCTGGCCTGGTATCTTATCCCAGAATGGACTTTGATCACCAGTTGACAACAGCACTATGGGTCTGCAAGAACATTATCTCAAAAATGAAGCAACGTTTATGAGGTGAACAGATGCTATCTTGGTTTTCAGAAGAGTTCATCAACAAAACAGAGTGTGGTACCAGATGAACTTCATTACTTTTTTGGACTGGTAGATTAGGGAATGCTATAGACATAGAGTTTGCTGTGGCTGGATTTTAGGAAGGTATTTAACACAGTTTTCCATGATAGTTTTGGGGACAAGATGGAGAGCTATGGGCTGGATGATGGTGTAATTAAATAGATTCAGAACTGGGGGAATGACTAGACCCAGAGAGTTGCAATTGATGAATTGATGTCAATCTGGACAGATTTGTCCACTGCAATGACCCAGGAATCTCCCTAACATTTTTACTGTACCCAATAACATTATCAATAATAGCATGCCCCCCTGCATTAGTGTAATGGGGATGATAACAATAGTGCCTAACACAGGGTTGCCGTGAGGGTCAGATGAGATAATATATGAGATAATACAAGTAGTATTATATAAATAATGAAATGCTTGGACATTTTTATCAGTGACGTGCATGTGAGCGAGCTCATATCAGTGAGCATAGATGGCATACTTATCAAATTTGCAGATGACAATAAAGAGGGATAACTGATATGGATGACAGAATGGGAACTCAAAGCTTGACAGACTAGACTTTAATATGAAATACAACAGGGAGAAAAGTAGGCTCAAATACACAAGCTTTGCTTTGGGGAGATGTGGCA
Source organism: Phalanger gymnotis (assembly GCA_028646595.1). Lineage (NCBI taxonomy): Eukaryota > Metazoa > Chordata > Mammalia > Diprotodontia > Phalangeridae > Phalanger > Phalanger gymnotis. The sequence goes on from CM053622.1 coordinate 440,614,107, forward strand.
GTACAAACATTCATGTGAAAAAGTCCTGGGAATTTTTGCGTACTAGCTTAACATGAATCAACATGGCAGCCAAAAATGGTAATATGATCCTCCTGAGTTACATCCACGGATGTTGGACAACCTCTTCTACCCAGTGGTATAAGGAGAGCAACCTCTCCCACCTTCTCCATCACATTCTTCATCTAATACTATCAAGTATGCCCTGTCAAACAAGAGGCAAATTAGCCCCTTTACTAAAGGTTCCCCAAGATTCTGATGGTTTCTCTTTCTGAAACTGACTCAGCTCGAGAAGTGAGTAATCCTGAATTAAATCTTAGTGCACCACAGTTCTCCTGACCATCTGTCTTTCAGAAAACCAACGGTTTAGGTTTGTTTAAATGCACTGACCTACATCTTCCCCAACTAGCCTAGATTTGAATCTCAGTCTCCCTTTTTATATCTCTCCATTGGGAGACAGTTATTCTTCCATTCACCTTCCATCGGCTAACCATCCTGGGTATAGTTATCTCCCCACTCCTCATTCCTCTCTTCTTTAACAGCCCTGATTTTGAAGGTGTTAAAATTGGTCTTTGGCCCAGACCTAGTTCTACCTACAGTATTACTGCCTCCTTCATTTGGGCTGTTACCAGATAAGATTTGCTTTCTGCACAACTGCTCTGGAAACTCAAATTTCTAATTTAGCTTTTTCTAGTTCACTAAAAGTCCCTTCTAGTAACAGCCATCAGACAATCTCTCAAGTCCATCTGTTCCTCTCTCCCTCCCACTGCCCTATCAGGAACAGTGGGGCACCCCACTTTATCTCACTTGTAGACTTTTTCTTTACTGTCTGCTGTGCCAGTAGGTATTGTGGGTACCATTGGGCCACCCCTGAAGATGGGGAAGGGAGAGAGAAAATCCTTGCTCCTCCCTTTCTTCAGCCAAGAAACTATTTCCACCATCTAGCTGACTATTCCAATAGTTTTATGAAGCCGAGGAAGCTATCCTAAACTTAGGTATTAGAATGGCATAAATGGCTAACCCAGCACAAGCACAGGATATAAAGAGTAGATTTGCTTAACTTCTAAGGAGACAGCTGTTGAACACAGAAAGCAAAGATATATGTCATATCCTGGTGCTGATTCTGGTTTGTGCTCACCTCCCCTGTCTTCCTTATTCCCATGGAGTAGGGTAGCCCAGTCTGGGAAAACTAATAGGTCTGAGTCCCCTACACTGGGTGTTTTCCTGTTTGTAAGACTCCTGGCATCATGTCACTGGGGCAAAACCCTGTCGTACCTGAAACAATGTAGCCTGAAACCATATCCTTACCGTAGCTCAGACCTCATTTTGAGGACTCTCCCTCAAAATGCCATTTGCTCCACAAGGCCTGCCTCCTTCCTTGTAATGTATACATAGGCTTACCATAGGTATACAAACCTGCATCCAAGAGAGCTTACAACTTTTTTTTGGTAACATCATCATTTTTAATCACTTTGGTGATATAAAGCCCTCTTAACAATTTGGTTCAACTTATCTGTGAACTGTTTTTTGTTTTTGACTGTGTCTGGCTCTCTCTCCCAGGTTAAGTGCAGTGGTCATCTGCATAGAAGCGACCCCTCTTTCTTTTCTGAACCCTCTTTAGGCAGCCTAGCCTTTTGCTCCCCAGGGCTCACCATATTGGTTCTGGAGTTAGTATGGACACTCAATTGACTTTAGCTCTACTGAAGCTCAGAACTCAGAGCTCAAGTGATCACCAGCCTCAGCCTCCTTCAGTAGCACGGGATGACAGATGTGCAGCTGTGACATCCAGCTAACCAAGCCATTACTTATGCTTTCTTTCCTACTGAAAGGTACAAGTCTTTTTTCTACAGAAATGCGGAACATTGACATTACATTATTATCTTTAGCAATCAAAGCGCACGCACTGTATTAGGTCATGTGAAACTAAAGAAACTGCTTTCAGTCACAGTTTATATTCTCAAACTAGTGTGGCTATTTCACAATTGAGAGAGAACAATCTCAAAGCACTCTCAATTTGCTCACTTTCTATCTACATATAGGTGGCGTTTGTCAGAGAGCCAGGGATAAGTGCACATTAGCTAAAACAAAAACAACTTATTTGACCTGAGGTATTGCTTTCTTAGCCAGAGGATACAAGGACCACAGAGTCAAAAAGTCAAACACTTTTTAGCACAGAGCATACAAAAGAATAATTGGCAGTGTTATTTATTTACAATTAGCGTGGAGGAATAGATTTCCAGAAGGCAACGTTTTAATTAAGATCATGGAGCTAAGTCATAGTAAAAACCAAAAACTGACATTCTTGAAGCATCCTCTTTCATCAGTCAGACAAGAAAAGGAACAAAGAGGGAAGAGATCCTTGGCTCATCTTTCTTCAGTAACTGTCCTACGTTACTATATTAAAAAAATTCACACGCAAGCGTCATCATTTTGTCACTGTTTTTCCCTTCTTCAACTCAGAATTAGTTCTTTCAAAGTTTTAAGATAGCCTTCTATTACCATCTGGATTATGTTGAGGACAATTAATACAATCCACTTTTATTTCCTGAAAAAATTTTGTACAAATTCCCATGGAGCTCTTAAAAGCCTCCTCAGATGGTATGTTGTACACCAAGATTTGTAAGAAAAGCATACTGCAGCTGGTAGAGACAGATATTTATCTAGCCTTGATATTATAGTTTTTGCAACTGAAGTATTTCCCAGTCCTCCCTAAGTGCTGATAAAGGAAAAAAATATTTCTTTTTTAATTTCCGATGCTTGCCATCATGTCTTATCAGTTGGATTAATGAATTAATTTAAAAAAAATATTAAGTGCCTAATTTACTATGTGCCAGGCATTGTGATAAGCACTGGGAATATAAAATTAAGCAAGCAAGATATTCTCTGCCCTCTTGGAGTTTACGGTTTAATAGAGGATGACAGCACATTAATGGGAGCAAGAGTTGGAGGAAAGGGTGATTAGGGTATCCATGCAACACCACAGTTTGTTGGCATCAAGGTTTGGTAGAAATGTCTGCTCAGGGACATGATGGTCTGGTTCTGGATAACGTAAGGTAAAAATTTACCTAACAGAGTCAGATTCCTGTGGGGAGGAGTCATAGTTCTGAAAGTAAAAGAAGTATGACCAGAGCGTAGGCAGCAGGGTTTAGAACTAGTTAGAAGTGGAGTGGCAGCCTGGTTCCAAGGAAGGTACAGGGAAAGCTTACCAAATTTGATCCCAGAGTCTCAGGGCCAGATGAGCAAGGCTAGCATGCCATGGAAGCCCAGACACATGTTTTCCTTCTAACTGGCAAAGATTGTTCCTCACATTCCCTTTAACCAATTCTTTTCAGAAATGACCAGGCACAAATCAATATTAAGTTTTCATTCAAAAATGTGGTGATAGATTATATATTTAAATTTTACTTCAATCTCATATTTTAGCCAGTTGGGTGCTTAACCACTATCTGTCATAAAATATTTTTTTCTTGCATCTTACCCTGTATCTATGGATTTTTCAATTTTTTCAAAATTTATCTGCTTCAAATTTCCCCCCTTTTTATAGCATTACTTTCAATTAGTAGGGAAGGAACATGTTGCTAATTATTATATGTTAATAATATTATATAATATATATAATATATAACATGAAATATATAATACATTATACATGACAGAATGAGATTCAAAGAAATACAATTAGCACCTTCCCCCACTTATATCCTGTTATCAATTGCCTCCCCTTTTTTGCTTATATTTTTTAAATTAACAATCATTTATCTTCTTTCCCTCCCACCTCCTGACTCTAGTACCTCCACCTCCCACTGGAGAAAAACAAAGCCCTTACAACAAATATACATAGTCGAATAATACAAATTCCTCCATTGGCCATTACCAAAAATTGACCTCATTCTGTATCTTGAGTCTGTTACTTCCATTTCAGGAAGTAGCCACTATGCTTCATCATTGGTGCTCCTAGAGCCAAGATAGGCCAGTCTTTCAAAGATATCTTTCCAATGTTATTGTTATTACATAAATTATTTGCCAGGTTTTGCACACTTCACAGAAGTCTTTGTTTTTTTCTGAAGCCCTCTCTTTCATCATTTCTTACAGTGCAGTAGAATTCCATTATATTCATATAGTCTAATTTGTTCATCCATTCCCCTTCTGATGATGCCCCCTTAGTTTCCAGTTCTTTGCCACTATAAAAAGAAGTACTAATAGATACAGGCAATGGAGTATAGAAATCTATCTTGCCATACAAATATGGGTGAAGGAGATAAGAGAGGTCAGGTGAGGTGACAGAAGGGAGGGTAGACCAGGGTAAGGAGTAATCAGAATGCATGCCATCTTGGGGTGAAGGGGAGGGTAGAGATGGGGAGAAAATTCGGAACTCAAAATCTTGTGGAAATGAATGTTGAAAACTAAAAATAATTTAAAAAGAAAAAGAAAGTGCTAAAAATATGTTGGTATACATGGTTCCTTTTCTTCTTCCTTTGCTTTCTCTGGGTTATAAGCTTAGTAGTTGTAGAACAGGGTCAAAGGATATGCACAGTTCAGCGGCTTTGGGACCACAGTTACGAATCGCTTTTCAGACTGGCTGGACAAATTCATAATTCCAATAGTTCATTAATAGGCCTCCTTATGCATAATCCTCCCAACATGTCATTTTCCTTTTTTATAAACTTTGCAAGTCCGATAAGGTAAAACTTCAGAGCTTTAATTTTCATTTCTCTAAAAAGCTCTAAAAAGCATTTTTTCATACTCATTCTTGAAATGAAGCAATTGGGAAACAGGTGTTATAAATTTGTTATAAATTTGAATTAGTTCCTTATATATATTGAAATAAGACTTTTTATCAGAAAATCTTGTTGGTAAAGATTTTTTTCCCCCAATTAACTGCTTCCCTTCTAATTTTAGCTGAATTGGTTTTGTTTACACAAAAACTTGTAAAATTTTATGTAATCAAAATTGTCTACCATGTAGTTGTGTCCATCTAGTTCCTGTGTGTACCTTGATAGGCAGACTCTTTTGTCTTTCTTTTACTGTTAGGTTTTGTTGCAAGTAAATAAGATTTCTCATGTTGATTTATTTTATATTCTGCAATTGTTGAAGTTGTTTCAATTAACTTTTTAGTTGAGTCTTTAGGGTAAAGCAAGCCATCATATCAACAAAAAGTGATGATTTCCTTTCTTCTTTGTCTATGCTTATTCTCTCAATGTTTTTTCCTTGTCTTATAGCTACACATAGCATTTCTAGCACTACATCAAACATTAACGTTTGATAATGGAGATCCTTGCTCTTAATATGGAAAGACCTCTGGTCTATCTCCATTCTATGTCATGCTGGCTCTTGGCTTCAAATAGCAACTGAATATCATATTAAGAAAAGATCCATTTGTTCCAATTATTTCTTGTGTTAACAGAAATGGATTTTGTCAAAATGCATTGATTGATATAATCATGACTTTTGTTCTATGATTACTATGATTTGTGATATTTAATTTTCCTAATATTTGTCAGTTAATTTTGACCCCTACTTTGTTTCTCCTCCCCTCCTGCTTGAATAGGTTTGAATAGAATTAACTCACATGAATCTATTAACTTGGATTCAATAGAAGTCTCATGTGTTCATGGTTCACAAGGATAGGATGCCTTGACAACAAAACTCATCAAAGGTGACCTTCCTCTAGCCTTTGACCTTCTACCATAATTGAAAATATTACATTCAGTCTATTTAGCTTAACAGCTAAATGAGCAGTAAATTCATTTGATCTTTCTAGCATTTCTGCCCTTTCTCTTTAATCTTGGAGCGAGGCAGACAAAAAGTTATACAGGCTATAAATGACTATAATACTGCAGTTCTGTTTGAAAATTGATTGCCTCTTTCGGTAGTTCCACTATTTATTACATATTTATTTGTTGTACTTTTACTAATTATGTAGCATTTAATGAGCTTTTAGCAACTGAGAGGACTACATACTTTCCTTTTTTAAAACTGCTACCTTTAAAGGGCTTAGAGTTATAAATTCAAATAACACTTGTACATCATTTTAAAAAACACATTTAAATACTAAGATTTTAAAAGAAAGGTAAAATGATTTCTCTGTATCAAAATTCATCTTTGGAATGAGAGAATCTCATTTAATTCCATTCAATTCAAAAAGCATTTGTTATAGCAGTTACTAAATTTTAGGCACTGGTCTAGGCATACAAAGACAAAAATGAAAATAACCACTGCTTTCAAGTAACTTACATTCTACTGGGGGTTAACACACTCAAATGTTATACATATATATTTTATAGCTAGAGATATGCATCATATTGAATAGAAATTTAGATATATGCATGTCTAGAGATACATACATATATGTGATGTATAGATATGTATATCCATGTCTTCATATATATCAAATACAAGGTACTTTTGACAGGGGCAGGTGGGTGGTACTAATAACTAATTGTTGTTGTTCAGTTGTTTCATTGTGTCTGACTCTTTGGGACCACATGGACAATGGCACACCAGGCCCTTCTCTTCAAGTCTGCCCAAGTTCATCTTGAGGAAAGGTAGCACTTGAACTGAGCTTGGGTAAGAGCTAGGGCTTCCAAGAGACAGAGGTAAGGAGAAAGGACATTCCAGGCATGGGGGACAGCCTCTGCAAAGGCATTTAAATGAAGAGATGGGATGTATGGAGATCAGGTCATAGAATATATAGAATACATGAAATTATTACAGAAAGATAGGTTGGAGACAGATTGTGAAGGAGGTTAAACATGAGAGAAATTTTTATCTTATTCTAGAGAAAACTTTGAGCTTACTGTGCTTTAGGGATATTGATTTGTCAGCTGGGTAGATGAGAGAAAAGGCAGATACATGAGGCTACTGCCATAATCCAGGTAAGAGGACAAGGTGAGGACTAGGTTGGTGGCTGTACAGGAAGTTCTGGCTCTTACACAAAGATTGCTCACATGAATACCTACAGTCAATTATCAATTATATCCTAACAGCCATGGGATTCATGGGTAAACAATACAAAATATTCCCAAATAGCCCTACTGAAACTGAAGAGAAAAGAATGTAATACTGGCTCGAATACTTTCCAATTCTGCTATAACCATAGGTGTGTTTCTCCCACCCATTGTTTGTTTCTTTTTTGCTTACAGTTTTGGATCCACAGCTGGAGTTCCTTTTCCCCAGAACCCTTAGCTTACTTCATTCGGGCAGGGGAAACTTGGGGCAGGCAGTAGGCAGTCTAGAGTTTGTTTCTACTTCTACCTAAGAACAAAAGAAGAAAGAGAAGCAGACATTGAGGAAAGACTGGGGGGGGGCAGCAGCTGAAGGGGATAGAATATAAAGGAAAAAGCAATAAAATAAAAAGTCTACCCTGATGCAATAACTATAAATATGTGAGTTTTGAGAGAGACATATACAATGATGCAGACAGAGATGCAGTAAATCAATAAGCACTTATTAAGTGCTTACTATGTGCCAGGTACTGTGCTAAGTGCTTAAAGATATAAAGAAGGGCCCTAAAGGAGCTTATATTCTAATGGAGGTGACAATACATAGCCAGGTTATCAAGAGTTAAATGCCTAGGAGTTTATATTTGCTCTTGGAAAAATAAGGGAGCCACTGAAGCTCACTGAGCAGGAGGGTGATATGGTCACATCTATATTTTACCAAAATCATGGGGAAGCTATCTGGAGCCTAATAGATTAGAAATAAATGTTGTAATGTCAGCATTACAAATAATTAAAGATAAAAGGAAAGTAAAACTACATTCCAGTTTTAAAGTTTGCCTAATTTATTAGTATACTAGTAGAATTAATTTTTCTCCTTTAATATAAATTTGTCGATTTACCTACATTTCCCAGTGACTTGCCTTTCCCCATCTCAGAGAGCATGAGCTACACATATCTTGAAAGTCTCCTTGATGAAAATGAGAACTAGGCAGGCTTTCACAAATCATTTTCTATAGCAAACCACATAAACAGAAATGACTAAAAAGTACTATGAATACAAGATTTCACATTCATTTATAATTTTTATAGGGTATCTAATTTAGCTGACCAAAATGTAGCCTGTGTATTTGTTGAGATCATATGATTCTTTGAAAGAAGGAATAACAGATAAACTTTGGGTGATTATCAGTACAAAACAAGTTATAAAAGAAAAAATGTACTCACCAAATATGTTTTCACTATCATGAAAGATGTCCAGTGCAGTCAAAATGGAAAAAAAGGATTCCCTTTAGATAAGGTGCTTCAGATGTTCCCTGGTTCTGGTGTTGACCGCATCAAGCCCCAAAACATTACGCTCTCTTTAATGATATACAAGCACTCAAGAGCTTAGCTAAATGATCCACACAAGGGAAAAAAAAAGATGAACAGCTATTGTGTCCACACTATAATATGTAGTAGTGTTAGACAGTCAACTTGTCTACCAGTACGTATAAGTTGGATAGACACTGCAGGTAGATAGCATTCTGGGCTCAGAATTAAAAAGGAAGAAAATGACAAAATTTGATAGTTGGAAGGGCCCTCCCAAGCTGTTAATAGCTATGTAGTCTAGGGGTCATTAACCTGGGGTCCATGGAAAGATTTCAGGGGGTTTGATAACTTGAGACCTTCAATACTTTTGTAATTATTATTTCAATAAAATTGGTTTTCTTTGTAATCCCTTTTTAAAAATTTTATTCAAGAACATTCTTTTGAGAAGGGGTCCATAAACTTGACATAAAAAGGTCCCTGATCTAGACCCACCTATACACAAAAAGTGTGACATGGATTTTTGTTGGTCATCTCAGTTGTTTCCAACTCTTTTTGACCCCAATTGGGATTTTCTTGGCAAAGATACCAAAGTGGTTTCCATTTCCTTCTCTAGTTCATTTTTATTTTAGCTGATGCAAACAGCGTGAAGTGACTTGCCTAACGTCACACAGCTACTAAGTGTCTGAGGCCTGATTTGAACTCAGGAAGATAAGTTTTCCTGATTCCAGGCCCAGGATTCTATCCACTGCACCATTTAGCTGCTCCATGACGTGGATTACATTTAAGAAAATATGCAATATTTTTAAGGATCCCAAGGTATTACAAGAAACAAAGCCCCATCTTTAACATTATTAATATTTTTATTTAATTAATTATATAATAATTATGTAATTATTTATTTATATATATTTATATAATATATAAATTTATAATATATAATTATACATAAACAAATATATAATAAATATATCTTTATATAATTAATAAAATATGTAAAAATTAATTATATAATAATTAATAATAATTAACATTAACACCAATATTCTTCTTTACCAGAAGTTATTACAACCATGTTAGTTGTAAACCATACAATTTCTAAAATATCAAAACTGTGAATGACTCAAAAGAGATCATTATCATAGATGACAAATGGTGTATAAGTGGAAATGTTACTAATGCTGACCTAGTGGCATAAGTTATCCATGAGATATATGTCCGGGAAAAGGAGGTGGGATGGTTACGGAGCAAATGTGAGGTATCAGCAGGCCAGTTCTATAGTGGTACCTACTCTGGTGCTGTAAAAGAAAGATCTATAGAAAGGGCTTTGGCACATTAGATGGTCCCCTTATGGAAGGTTCATAGGAAAATAGAGGTCAGTCCCATAGGGTAGCCTCAGTAGGTTGAAATATGCATTGTTGGAGGTAGTATCCACATCAGTGGATCCACTGAAGTACTGTACATCAATAAATTAATTTAACTGAAGACAAATATCTGAAGTATTATCATTACACTGATATATTACTGTAAGAAGTACTATTTTTCTCTATCAATAGAACTCCTAACATTTAAAATTAGTATAATTTGCAGCCTCCGTTCAGTGGGTTTGAATCTGACTTTCAAGAGCTGTAATAAAGAAGGATTCAGACTATGTTAAATATTTTACAACCTGGTATCATCTAAAATTTTGAAGACCTAATGAAGTAGAACTTTACACCTACTACTGCCAGTTCTAACCATCTTTGAACAAAATTATTTTGGGCCTTCTTAATGCCAAATGCATACAAACTCTTAATAAATATTAAATATAGTTTTATTAACCTGAAACTGCATATGTGGTAAGGAAGATCTAGGAGGCATATAAAAAATAGGAAAGTGATGGAAATCTATCAAATACAGTATCTCTGTACTATATGTGTATGTATATGCATGCATATATATAACTCCCTTAAACTAAATTTGTAAATTCTTAAAATTCAGGCTTTGAAGCTCAATTCATTATTGTATTCTGATTTCTGATAAATAATAGATTTTAAATTATAATAATAGCTAATAGTGTTTCAACATTTACAAAAGTCAACTAAGTTTTAAGCACCTACTATGTGCCAGGCACTGCACTAAACACTGGGGATACACCCTCAAAATAGTCTGAGGAGGTAAGAGCATGACATACCCTCATTTTACAGATGAGGAAACTGGGACATGCAAAGGTTGATGATACACATCACACAAAATCACACACAGCTAGTAAATGTCTGTGGCCAGACTTGAAATTGAGTCTTTCTGACTCCCAACGCCTATCCAATGAGCCATCCAGCTGCCCTAAAAAGATTTTTGTAGACTAACATATGGGATTTCATAGAGTTCATACTAAACTCTATATAAAACAAAAAGAAACAAATACAAGCAATAATTAAAAAAAGTCTCAGAGATAAGTTTTGATTATATTCAAAATTTTATTTTTTTCAACAAAAAAACTAAAGACAATGATTTTAAATAATAAAACATGGTAAAGTCTATTCTAGACATTTGTTGGTATCTTTAAAGATAGCTTATTAAATTCAATTTGGACTCCTGCAGTTCTGTTGTGATGCTCTCTATAGCACTTGTATTAATTCTTTCCATTTCATAATCAATCCATACTTCCTAAAGAACCTGTTTAAGTGAAGCTTCACTTTTGTGAGCTAGACTCCACTACTGCAAAAAGCACACATAGAGAACAGTAATCTTCCATATCTACAAAACATAAGAAGTCTGTTCAGCCTTTTTTGGTTTTGTTACATTGCCCACACTGAGATCAGCATAAAGCTAAATTTAAGCAAGGCATGGCATCAACCAAACTTCATTAAACACAAACCAAATACAAACACAAGTCAGCAAAATTAAGTTGTGAAATAGTAATGAAAAAAGAAACATTTAGTGGGTCACAACTAGACTGGTTTTCATTGTGCAACTTTCCTCAGGAAACATCGCTACCTGATTCACATAAGAAATGGAACACGCATCAAAGCCTTTGTTCATGTAGAAAATGCCCTTCAACAAATTCAGTGATATCATAAGGCAATAGAATATTAAACAAAGTGAAGCAATTTGGCCCAGAGAAATGCTTATATATAGTTTATACATAAGGTACACACACATATAGTACATTTTAAACTGTGTGTATATTCATTATTAGACAATTAAATGGATTGGCTCAGTGAGGTGAAAAAAGTATCCATTTTCTATAAATACATGTAGTTATTGCTAATATGCTACACATTATACCTTGACAAAGAAATTGTAATAACTTGAAAATTAAAGCTGCCATATTGCCATTGCTAGCCCTGCAATTAGCCAGTAGCCATTCATTGTGACATGCCATCTAATTGTGAAGAAAAAGAAGCAAAAATATCACTATAAAAACAAAAGGCTTATGCACCGTCCCTTAAATTTTTGCCCACAAAAAAAAAAAGTCCAGTTCACCACAAGTTAACAACAGTCTGACAAGAGTCAAAGGCAAGTTTAAGGGTGTGATGGGAAGGGAAGGGGGAGTACAGCATGCAGTTACAACTTACATTAATCTAGTCTATTTAGTTATACAAAATTCAGTTTCAATAAGACTAGACTAACTGTAGTAGGCACAAAAGAAAAGCTAACAGTAGACTTAGTTTGATGCTGATTAAATTGAACAATAAACTCATCCTGCCCTTCTTAATACTCTACTGCAGTTTTCATTTAATGATGACTAGAATATTTGCTTACTTAAAAAAAGGTATCAAATACCTGCATCATGAAATTACATTCTTATTAACAATAAGACATACTGTGTAAGAAAATAGGTCATGTGTGAAATGTTTCTGAAATGCATTTTTTTTCTCACAACTATCAAAACATTCACTCATACTAAAATAAAACCAACCCCCCTTGAAAAAAGTTAAGGAAAAGTAGAATAAGGATTAGGGCTGCAGGGAAGGAAGGATTAAGCTACACTAATTACAGCACAGTGATTAACAATGGTTCAAGACAGAACCAACGAGAGTTGGCCAAAAAGATGCCTTCAATACATGGCTACCATTAAAAACCATACTCAGTCCACTTTTGGTTCATTGCAGTGAGACGAAAAAAAAAAAAACTCTCATATATACATATAAATACAAGACTCTAGCTCTTTTTTTTTTAAGTTTTTTTTTTCTGGTTTGTTTTTTGCAAGGCCTAGTTACCTAATACAATTTATATTTGCTCTGCAGCAACTACAAGAGGTAGTCATAAAGCACAAAAAAGTTTCTTCACTAGTCCCTCACAGTCAGCACGAGGATATTAGACACTCCATATAGGCAATAAAATTCCTATCTGGTCCTTTGCTAGCCGGTGGATCAAAGATGATTCCAGTCCATAAATTTATCTGCTAGCCTACTGCCAAATCTGAAATTTTCTCTACTGAAGGACACTGTCATAATGTTTGCTGCAGAGCAATTATATGTTCCTTTTTTTTTTTTAAGGGTCCTGGAAGCAATTCTCTTGATTCTCTATTTATACAAAACAAGGTACCAGTTGGCCAGGATGACACATGTAATTTTTTTCCTTTTTCACAGATGCAAGTGCCATGCAAAATAAATTAAAGAACAGATACCAAAACATACAAGTAATAAAACTATTGAAGGTAGATTTTAAAGCATTTATATAAACATAATTTATAATACTTCTTTCTCTTTTTTTTTTATTTTCTTAAATACAGTCACAAAGCTGTGGTTATACGTCAAGGATTTCCTCTGCCGTGCCTCCACAGCGTAATCTGTAGCGTCCTGTTCGCCAGCTTATAGTAGGGTCCCACAATGCCGATAGGAAAATGTATATTGTCATGGATTCTCGGATGAACCAAGCTACTGCATAATCAAGTTTTGAAAAACATAGAGCGCCACCCTAGGAATTACAAAAATTAACATTTAGTATTTCCTTTCTTTATTGCATTCCATAGCAAGAATTATTTTGGAAACAAATCTGGTTTTTTCATTACAACTGTACTTTAATGTGTAATTTAATTCTTTGTGTAATTAAAATTTTTAAATATAAATTTCTCATATTATCTAGTAATGGCTTCTCAATTAAAAAAATTAAGTACAAAAAAAATCATGGAATACTGAAGCAATTGTCATCGGTTCTTTCATCTATCAAACAGTATAATGTATTATTATATACTATATATAACGTACTTCCTACAGTCCACATTTCATTTACAAGGAACTCAAATAACTCTACATTCAACACCCCACTAACAGAAAATATTGCTCAAGTCTAATGCCAAGACTCAGCAGAAAACTGATGAGTACTTCTGACTAAAGGATAAAGAATTTGTTCAACTCCTTAAGCTTTAAAAAAAAACCTGTTTTGCTCAACTAACTGCCAAGCTTTATGTGCTTACCCACATACCTGGACACCCCTGAGTTGAATATAGTCAAATATAAACCAGGCCAGGCAATGACACATAAAAAATACCATGATATCCCATCGAAATACATGGTGAGCTGCCCATCCAATAATTAAACTGGCAACAAAACATTCAGAAATTGGTTCACAAATTATTGTTGCAGGCAGCATATTGATTCGTAGTTTGGTCCACCTAAAAGAAAAAGACTTCTTTAAAAAATAAACAACAGCTCAATTTCAAGACTAATCAGTTTAATTTCTGGTCAGACCATTTTTGGGAAGACTACTCCTTTTAAAATTTCAAGATTTTTCTCTCGTATTAGAATGACAACACAAACTAAAAGCAAAAAGACTAGATTAATTGTAATGGTCCACACTCTGACAAATAATATAAATTGTAAAATCTAAATAAAACTTTTTAATTGAACACTTTTAGGTGTTACAAAGACTATACAATCTAAATTATAACATTTATTTTTCAAAGGATACACATATACATACGTATAGGTGTGTGTGTATGTATATATATAAGTGTGTGTATGTGTGTGTGTGTGTGTGTGTGTGTGTGTGTGTATCCATCCCTCTCAATAGGCACTAAACAATATATCTGGCAAAAAAATTTTTTTTAATTCACTAAATGACAGTGTAGAAAAATAAGCACAGAAAGAACAAGGTGGTTTTATTTACCTGATCATTCTGGACTGAAACTGAGAAATTGAATAGGACCCAGAATTTTGCATTGCAACTTGAGTGGCCATTGCAAACTTCCAACCTCTGGAAATTAACAATTATTAAATGAGAAATTACATGTAACTCCCTATGTTAAAATATAATTGGTTACACATTTATCCACAATAATTTGATATCAGTTGTAGTTTGGAAATCTTTTGTAAAACTGATATTGAAGAAGACAAGACTAGCAAACCAGAAAGAATAACCTCATTGACGCATAGCATATCTATAAGTTGCTTTAGTTGAACAATTTTTCTGTTTTCTATACTTAATTTAGCATGTGACATATCAACTATAGTTATATAAGTACAGTAAGCTACACACACACACACGCGTGCGACAATGATCTGGACTTGTAGGACATAAAGCTAGATGAAACCTCAGAAATCACTTAGTGCAATTCTCTTCAATTCCACAAAGAAATTAAAGCCCCAGGAGGTAATCTGATTTGCCTGTATCACCCAGCTAGGACTCAAACCCAAGTGCTCCGATTCCAAATGCAATGTTCTTTCCACTGTGCTGCTTCACTAGAAATTGAAACGAAGTCAACAATATAGCCTACAAATTGAGGTTTGGGGATTTTTTGTTTCTAATATACTTTTGGCACCAGGTTTGAAGAAATTTAATTAGACAACACATTAATTTCAGGCAGCTAGGTCGATAGAGTGCTGTACCTGAAGAGACTTAAGTTCAAATTTGGCCTAAGACAGTTACTAGCTATGTTGCCCTAGGCAAGTTGTTTGTTTTCTTCATCTGTAAAATGGACATTATAATAATAGCACATACCCCCACCCCCACCCCAGCCCCAGCATTATGGTGAGGAGAAAATGAGATATTTGTAAAGTATTTTACAAATCTTAAAATGATATATAAATGCTAGCTATTTTCAATAAGCAGTATTTTGTAGCATAAAAATTTGAGGTCACTTACATAAAAATCTTCATGTAACTTTTAAAAAAATAAAAGCACCAAATAAACTATGGATCAATTCTGCAATCATACCCTATGCATTTTCATCTAAATTCTAAAAGGTCAAAACATTAATCTATCTAGAATCACAATGAAACGTTTGCTCTTTTTCCAAATACAGAAATTCATACTTCTTCCGGTGAAAAAAATTCATTAACATATCACAACATATGCAACCCCTTTTGATGACTTCAAATAATAGTATTAAATTTGAAAACTTTTTTGAAGCACCTAGGCATTTATTTCCTTCATTAGGCCATAGGTATGAATCATAAATAAATTTTGCTTTTGCACTGTTTATAATTCTTCTTACACGCTACGTATGATCACCAATAAAAAAAGTTACAGTTAATGTTACAAATATTCTTTCAACTATAATAGTAACTGAACCTATGCTTTTTCTTAAAGAAGATAATGAAGCAAGAAAGAGTAGGGTTTAACTACAATGATGTAACATAAAAAACAGCTTAACTCATGTATACGTTCTTTTGCAACTTTTAAGTCATGCCATGCACAAATCTTAGGAGAGGAGTAGCATATTCTAGGGCTTGATGGAAAAAAAAACCAGAAGCTTGACTTCCACAGCAGACAAATTAATTTAGCATTTTAAATTGTTTCTCATTTTAAAACAATGAAATGCCATCTGCTGTGGTTCCCTAATCTGAGGTAAAAAAAATTTTTTAGAAGATCTATTTATTTCTTCACCTCAACAACTTAAACGATCCTTGATTTTGTTATCCATGGACATTCCTCTCCACTAACACATCTATCCAAAGTGAATTGCCACAAATGGGAGTTCAGTCCCTGGTGGCCAACCTTGTATTGATAAGGCTCACTAAATTAAACAATGGACAATAAGGACAAAGTCCCTCACTGTAACTTTTCTCAAAGCCTTTTCAGCTTTGCTAGGCCTTGCCAGAGCTTATGTCTTACTAGAAAACCTTTAAGAATACAGGAATAGCATCTGAGTAAGAGTCTGATGGGAAGAAATTTGTATACTCTTTTATAATATTTTTAAAATTACATTTCTACTACTGCTAATAAAAACATTGATTTAAATTAGTTATCTTACCGGTCAGCTATTGCTTTAGCCATAAAGTAATCTTCAGCAATGTACTGGGCAAAAGCTATAAGCCCTCCAGCTTGATCTAAGACATCCTTCCTCATCAAACACGACATTCCTGTCACACATTTGAACCCAGTAACATTAGCTGAGATATAAGACCTTGGATGTGAAGTTCCAAAATAAACCTGCCAAAACAGAAATCCAAATTAATGTTTTATGGTACTGAAACAGGAAGTATAAACAATTTTCCAAATGAATTATCTTTAAACATACATTCTATCATTTTTTGCAGGCAAATAGGCTCAAAATGGAACACATGGGTATTTAAACATTTACTCAATCTTACCTTCTTGATCTTTATGCAGTATCTGACACAGTTGACCAACTCTCTCCTAAACAATTTTTTTCTCTTTGGGTTTTCATGATACTCCTCCATCTTGATTCTCCTCCTATCTAGTCAAAACTTCACTGTCTCCTTTGCTGGATTATAATCTGCATCCTACCCCCTCAAACAATGGCTGCATCCTAATGTTCTATCCTAGAACCTTTTTTGGGGTTTCTCTCAACACCCTCTCCATGACATTATCAGATGCCACGGGTTCAATTATCATCTTTATAACAATGACTCCTAAATCTTTATGGCCAGCCCTAGTCTCTCCCCTGTGCTCCAGTTACATGTTCCCAACTAGTTATTATAACTTATGAATTTGAACATAGCTGAAACAGATTTTATAATCTTTTCCCCATAATCTATCCCACTTATAAACTTCCCTATTTCTGTTGAGGATCCCACAATAATTCCAATCAAGCAAGTTCCCAACCTTGAATCACTCTTGGCTACTGTGTTGTTAAGCAAAATTGTCTCATTAGCATGGCTTTTGTTTCTTTTGAGTGGAAGTACTTTCAGCTGTTAAGTGCTAAGCCCCAGGCCCAGGGCCCTGTCAGGTGTGAAACCA
>CM053622.1:440631978-440657560 GCA_028646595.1 Phalanger gymnotis
TTCACAACATGAGTTTTGTGGAAGGGTTATACATAATGATACGCATGTGGCCCATGGTAAATTGCTTGACTTCTTAGGGAGGGTGGGTGGGAAGGGAAGAGGGGAGAGAATTTGGAACTCAAAAGTTTTAAAAACAGATGTTCGAAAACAAAAAATAAAGTTTTTGCGTGCAACTAGAAAATAAGATACACAGGCAATGGGGTATAGAAATTTATCTTGCCCTACAAGAAAGGAAGGGTAAAGGGGATGGGAGGGGAGTGGGGTGACAGCAGGGAGGGCTGACTGGGAAACAGGGCAACCAGAATATATGCCATCTTGGAGTGGGGGGGAGGGTAGAAATGGAGAGAAAGTTGTAATTCAAACTCTTGTGAAAATCAATGCTGAAAAATAAATATATTAAACAAAAAAGTTAAAAAACAAAAAGAAGGCAGTAAAAAAAATAAAAAAATAAAAATTATTTATTATAAGGGATTGTTCTCTGGGAGAGGAAGAAGAAAGGATATGGGGGTCAGAATTGAGGCAATGTAAAAATAAAAGCTATCAATAAAATGTATTAATAAAAACTGCTCATTGACTGAGAAATACCTGCTCTAATAGACTGATCACTTATAGTTTTCTTTTACAAGAGGCTTGTAGAAAGTAAATAAAGAATACATCTTGCCCTCTGCTCAACAAGATTTATTTTTAAATTTTACATTAGTATAAATGTAATCTTTCACCAAATATAAATCCCACACATAAAATAAGATCTCTTTGAAAGAAAAAAAAATGTAGGTACACACTACATACATAAATTTGCACAGAGAGCTGTATGACACAGGTTTTATATAAGCTGGATCAGGGGTAGGGAGATGATGCTCTGTATTCAGCTTGAGATAGTACTTTAATATTTAATTTAAATAAAAATAAAACAGTTAAATCACATATTTATATATGGGATACTACCTGGCATTTTCAATGCTTCATGTTCTTCCAAAATTCAAATGGTGGAAAAAAAAAAAGGTAAAAGTAGTATGTTACGTGCATACCCTGAATGGCAATGCTTGTTTCCTCGTTACAGATCCTGTCATAATCAGATACTTCCTATCTCCCATTAATCCCCAAGGAGAACCCTCTCTTACCTAATCTCCGGTCAATCAATTTTATTTTTTAAAATTATCTTTATCTTTCTCATACAAAAAAATACAACATGATGCTTAATGTAAACACATAGACACAACCCATATCTTGGCTGGTTCCTGTCCATCTCCAAAAACTGTATTACATAAGTCAAAAAACATATAGGCTGTTCAGTGAAGGTCAACATGGGAAATATGAAAGATAAAGCCTTCTAGTCTTAACCCCTTTGATATAGTGTACTTATTTAATCAAATGAGGAGACAACAGATTTTCTCCGAAAAGAAAACATCCCTGCATAGTTCTGGAATTTTTATAAAGGGAAATAGGATGAACTCAAACTTCCTTCCTACCCCTTATAAAACAATGAATACCAAGGTTTGGGTCTCACCTGAACTCAACTCAAAATATATTTGACAATATATTAAACAACTCAAGCAGCTACAAAGAGTAGATTATAAACCAAGTATAATAAAAGACAATTCACTACGTCTCCCTAAGTTTTAATAAAGACCCATAAAACGATCTCTGGCAACTCACCTCAATGTCCCCTAGAAGCCTTGTAGATCAGATGGAAAGAAATGACAGTCTTTTAAAAACAACAGAAATTTAAAGCATCTACCTTAGAGCAATGGTAACATATGGTAGGCGCATTCATTTTCTAGTTTCCAAAACTAGGAAAATTTGCATGGTACATAAGGACGTGAAGTATCTAATTTTACAACAGTTCTTCAGGACTGTTTTACTAAACAAAAACCACAATACTTTTGCTACCTGTACAATTTCTTGCTGTGGGGGAAAAAATGCTGCCATTCTATATTGTGTCACAGTCCAAATATTCCAAAATCAAAATAAAAACATGGCAGAGTAAATTTCTATCTCCATCTCCAGTCTTGGGATCCAGAAGACCCAGGTTAGGTAAGTCCTGCCTCTGCCCCATGACTATGAATCCTGGACAAGTCACTTAATCTCTTAGTGCTCCCAGGCACTTTTAAGGCTCTAAACTGCAGAATAATTATGGCAGTGTTGGTAGAGAGATTTTTATCACTGGAAATTTTCTGCACTAATTAAATGAAACCATAAGTCTCAACTATTTTCTTAAATGTATTTTTATCCTCTCCGGTATAGTTATTTGAAGTAATTCTGAGGAATTTAACTGCTACAACATTTAAAAGAATAGCTATAATTTGAAAACTATCCAACCAAATTTACTTTCTATTTAACACTGAAATTAAAGTTTCTTAGATGAAATATTACCTATCAACTCAAAGAGATTTGACAGAGTTTCTACTTAGTAATATATGTCAGGAAAAATCAAGGAAGGCTTCCACCATGTTGGGCAGAGCTGTGGCAAACTCTGGGAAGATACGGATAAGAGTCACACAGAATGGACAGGCATGAAAAGGTTTGTTTCACTGGAAAAACTCAAAGGATGTCAAACACCAATGTTTTCTTAAGACTGTATTTCTAAGAACGTACTGTATCCTATAATCTTCTTTCTAATATCCTATTTATTCACAATACTAGAACCATCAAACAACGAGCAAAGATAAATGAGATGCATTTATTTGACAAGAAGAATGAGGATTCACTAAAGTTTTAAAATTTAAAAAAATTAACGTGCTGTGAGTGGAAAAAATTGGAGAGGTGGAGTTCATTTTACAATTCTATGTCATCCAAATGACAATTTACTAAGAGATTGTCAGCAGTTACGGGTGCACCTTTTAATTCTAGTTTTATCCCAATCCCTCGAGTAGTTTATGAAGTCATCAAATCAACCAAGGAGTACAGGACAGATTTTAGAGAATTTTCTCAGTATCAATGCCTGGGTTATCTTTAAATAGTCACAAGGGGCAATCCATAGCACTTGTTCAATGGGCTCCAAGAGAAAAGCAAGGGAGCCTAGGAGTGCATGCAAATCCTAGTAACTCCTAGGGTGCAACAGCCGCATCCTTTCTCTAGCTAGATGATTCTGCTTTTTATCAAATGTCCTTTAAATGTATTTGCCAGACATATCAAATATCAGCAGAAGATTCAGGTTTCCTAGGCTCACCCTAATTCTAACTCATACCCCTAGAACAGCCCCAAAGTATTTTAAAGGATTTGTGGACCTGGCAACAAAATGGCACTCATAAATACCACTCACCTGTTCTAATGTTGCAGCAAAACCCTGTCTGTCTGCAACATAGGGTAGACCATGAACCAAGCCCACTTTTTCTGTCATTTGATTAACCATGTCGGTTAATGTGTCTGGAATTACTAGAAAAAAAAGAATGGGAGGATTAGTTTTCTTTAATTAAAATGCCAAAGACACTAAAATTTTCTTTGTGGATCATAATATAAATATAAAATATGACTACATTTGGATTTAAATAAATATAAATATAACTATCAAATAACAATTCTGGGCAATATGCCAAATCCCAGAAAAGTATTAGAACTACAACAAACGTAAATATTTACAATGTGGAATTTACTAATAACAGTGGGGTAGAGTTCATGGCAACATATAATTAATGAATGCCCACTAAATGGGAAGCTATACTGAGAATTACGGAAAATAGAATTAACTATGTTTCAAAGCAATAACAATAAAATTTACAGATTTGTGCCCCTACTTTAAGAAAAATTGCCTATGAAAACTTATAAAACAAAGTTTTCACTCCATTAAAAAAACTCACAATACCATTTCTGAAAACAGTAAGCTTCCCAATCACATTCAAAAGGATCTGCATTTTAAATTTTAACTTATAAGCAACTTGTAAGGCAGATAATTTCTATAAAATAGGAGTACACCTATATTTTTAAATTAAAAACGAATGCTGAGCATAAGACTAATATTGAGAAGATAATATATTTCCCTCAAAGCCAATGCAAAATACATTATGCCCTGTTTGCAAATAGAGAAAAAAATGGGATTTAGGAAAATTTTAAAATTACTGCTGAATCGCTGTAGTTTGACCAAGTAATATGTGGACTCTTTCAATGCAATAATTGAGTTTCAAATTTCATTATTATCAGCAGGTACTTGGTTAAAATCATTTACATGTTTGTGTGTGTGTGTGTGTGTGTGTGTGTGTGTGTGTGTATGTATTCTAATAAAAAAGACGTCAACATGGCATCCTTGATAGAAAAATAGCTTGAGAGTCTAGAGGCTCTAGGTGACAAATATTGGCTGTACAGAGTATTTGCCAATTTTTATTTGGTAAGTTTCTCACAGAGGGTTCTGTACCTTAACGAAATTAGAGGTCCAGACAACTACACACACATACGTCCAAAAAAGTTCCAGTAAGAAATGTACCTATTGTTCTTAATTCCTGTGTATGCAAATTATTCTTTAAATAAAAAATAAAATGAAAGAATAAACACAGGGAAACATAAAGAAAACCTAGACATGCAAAAATTATTAGGTTATGTAATAGTCTTTTTGTATTCAAGAACACCCATTAAAGACACTGATACTAAAGATATTAAAGATAAAGAATTGGAAGGTAATTTACACATCTTTTTAAAAGGTGAACCTCTTTGTCACCTCTATGCCATCATGTAATAACAGAGTAACTTTTCCAAGTCAAGAAAGAGGAACTCGAAGTAAATTATAGTTCAATTACTTGAGAACAAATAAATTTACAAGCCAAAGGAAAAAAAAACCTCACCTTTGATTCCACTATCACAAATCCATATGAGGTCATATTTTGCAACTTCATACCCTGGCATTAAATTATTAATTTTGGGATTAATCCCAACCTTTTTGCCACCTAAAAATTTAAAAACACAAAAATGACAGAGATCACATGATGCTCTCTCTCTATATATATATATTTGTATATACACACACATACATATATACATACATACACACATATACATATATACTCACTTCTAGAGTTTATATCATAGAGTCAATGAGAGAAAAAGACACCACTCACAACTCTAGAGTTGTGAACTGATCTAACCATTCTGGAGAACAACTGGGAACTGTGCCCAAAAGGCTATAAAACTGCATATCCTTTGATCCAGCAATACCACTACTAAGTCTACATCCCAAAGAGATCATAACAAAGGGACCTACATGTAAAAAAATATTTATAGCAGTTCTTTTGTGGTGGCAAAGAATTGGAAACTGAGGGGATACCCATCAACTAGGAAATGGCTGAACAATGTTCCTTAACTTATGTCCCATAAGAAATTGTGACAGATGGACTTCAGAAAAACCTGGAAAGACTTGCATCTGATGCTGAGTGAAGTGAGCAGGAAAACAATGTACACAGTAATAGCAACATTGTGCAATGACTGACTTTGTTACACTTAGCTCTTCTGAGCAATGCAATGATCTAAACCATTTCCAAAAGACTCGTGAAGGAAAATGTTATCCACATCCAGAGAAAGAACTATGGAGTCTGAATGCAGATTGAAGCACACTATTTTCTTTTGGTTTCATTTTTTTTTCTTTCTTGTGGTTTTTCCCTTTTGTTCTTTCTTTCATGACATGACTACCGTGGAAATGTTTAATATGACTGTACCTATAGCCTACATCAGATTGCATGCCGTCATGGGCAGGGGGGAGGTGAGGGGAAGGAAGGAGGAAAAATTTAGAACTCAAAATTGTATAGAAGTGCATGTTGAAAACTAAAATTAAATAAACATATTTAGGGGAGGAAATTTTATCTTATTTTCTTCAGGATAAAAAAAAAATCTAATGATATAGGAAGAAGGCCTTTTGACCTTTGCGAATTTTGTGGCATTAGGTTTCCAGTTCTAAAGTCACCGTCCTGCTTTCCTTTCGTTAGGTGAATTCCTATCCATCCAGTAAAGATCAAATTAAATAACGCCTTCCTGATTATTTTATAGTATATTTATCTGTTTGATTATTCCTCTAAAGACTGAACTCTATAACAGAAGGGACCAACTCTTATTACATTGCTCCCTATGTCACAGTAGGTGCTTTAAAATTCAATTTGAATGGCTCCCTAAGTACACTAAATATTAATCCCAACTATCATAGCTATGAATTTGGGGGTTAAAGCTGGGTTTCAGAAGCTTGTCTTTCTTTCTCTGAATGAAAGTGTATTCTTCCCTACTTGACTCCCAATTTAATTCCTGGTTATTCTACATCAGCCAGTGAGATAGAGAAAGGTAAAAAACAAACATACAAAAAAAAAAGAACCTTTCACATATAAAGATAAATTTTAAAATGATAGGCAAACATTTTCTTTAAATGACAAGACCATACCACATGAGATAACCTCATGAGAGTAACTCATAGTTTAAGATTCTTTAAGAAGTTGACACATTATAATCCAAACAACAGAGGCTGTGTACTTTAACAAGGAGCATAATGGTGGAAAATGTCAAAAGGTTTTTATTTGGAGTAACAAGCTTCCGAATCTCCTTCAGAGATTAAATAACTTGGTATCTGTAATCTAAATACAATTCATAAGACTATACTATATTACATAAGACTATAAAACATTATAGGTATTTTACAATACAAAGAACATCCAAGCAGTCATACACATGAATCAAAGCATCACTGTTACTCACCTATGAACAATCTAGCATCCACATTCGGGTATTTGCCAAGAAGCTTCTTACACACGTCAATGGCAGGATCATCGTGATCTTGTACACAAAGGAGTACTTCATACTAATCAGAGAAATTGTTGCAAGTTAACTAACAAACTTTACAAATCGAGCACACTCTATCTATTATTACTAACTACCTATTATTACTAACTATTATTACTAACTGAACTGATTACTAACTGATTACTAACTGATGATTACTAACATAACAAAAGGAAAACAACTATACACATTAAAAGTTAAGAAACCAACACTGCTGACAGAAGGGACATATCAGGACTAATGGAACAAAAGTATAAAGATCATGCATTTCTTCAGAATTTGACTGATATCCAAGTAGAAAATGGAAATAACTGGGCAGGCAAGACCCAAAACACTTGAGGCTTGTCATTTCTATATATGCCTGGCCAGGGATCTTAAATGAAATCCCCCAATCTCCTTCATTGTCACCTAAGTTCTACTGGACAACATGATGTTAACATTTATATTAAATAATATACAAAGTAAGCTAAACAATAAAACTTCTACCTTGTAGAAGCTTAGAATTTAAAAACTAATATTATTTATTGAGGATGAAATAATTACAAGTCCTGCTACAATTAATTTCAAGAGACTATTGATTTTATTGCACTAAATACTATTAAGTGACATTTGCAGAAAGTGGGGCTGGAATCTATGTTTTATGACTACTTTCACTAATGAAATTTGATGTATACAACATATGAATAATTCATAGAAAAGTTAAGAATCTTTCCTCAGAAGAAACTAAAATCATCAAGATCCAATCCCTATAGCCAAATTAAGCTGTTCAACTACAATACTCTAAAAATTTGTAAAAATTTTCACAAACATACTGTTGAGAAAGATTCAAAAGCTACTGTGATACCTTTGTTATTTATGCCACATAGCTCTACAATTATAAAATAGCAAGAAAATATTTACAAAGCAGATAATTTTTTAAAAAGCTACTTTTTAATGATGGCAATATAGGGCCACTAATTTCTCTACCAAAAATACTTGAGATATAAAATACTAGGAGCACAAAGAAGGAAATTTTCCTTTTTATGTAGAAGCAAAGTTTTAATACTGTTTTCATTAACTACAACTTCTCTGGCCTACTTTTGAAAGCAAAACAAATATCAATACCTCCTGACATCTCGGATTATAATTGAAATTCAGGTTGGCATGACAAACGTTAATCTTTAACATAACTCCAGTTCAATTATGTTTCTGACATTTAAAAATGATACCAAAATGAAGTTGGTCTTTCAAGTAGGTTCTAAAGAACTGGGGTTTAAACAAGCATCTTCAGTTTTCAACTGTGATAATCACCTTTGTGTCTTTACAGTTTGATAATATTTTATTTCTGTACTATAATATTTAATCACTGGCAATAAATAGGATAGTAGAGCAATTAATGCCTGGTTATGCTAGTAGAAAAATTCTTCAGATACATAATTGTCTGCTATTAATAGAAATGCTTTAATCAGAAAAATTTCAACTTAAAAATTTTTTTCAGACCTTTATATCATAATGCTGCAAGAAAAAGAAATCACAATTTCTCAACTGTTTTGCCTAATGGGGAACATATATATATACATATATATATATATATATATACACACACACACACACATATATATACACACATATATATGTATGTATGTATGTATATTATATGCATAGCTTTCTAAAGTTAGCCTTTTTTTAATGGAATTTAACTTGAATTATACTTTTACCAGAATGGACAATAAACTCATTTAAACATCTCTATCTCCTTTTTTCTCCCCCCTTCCCACTCTCTGAGAAAGGGAGAAATGAACAATGAAATTACCAAAATGTTTAAAGTACAAGGGAAGAGGCCTTGATAATTCATGAATTTGTTTTTTTTTAAAAATAACCTCTTGATATTTAACAATACAATATTTTGAATTATATTTTGGTTCCCTAATATACAATTAAGCTTTCATTTTAAAAAGATATAATAAAGACATAAAACATTTTTAAAAGGTCCATGAATTTAGATTTTAGCATAAGAGTAAGGTCATATTCAAAAGAAACTCCCGTTAATTCAATTCTATAGCAATTAGTAAACAGTTTTACAATAGTGAAATGGTTTTTCCATTAATAAAAAGTGAAAATCTTTTAAAAACACACTACCCAGTCATATTACATATTAAATGAGTATATTTCCACTTTTGTATAAATGTCCAATTTGTAAAAAACACATTCCATTTACATAGAAAGTATTTTGTTAAATTTGGATTTGTTCTGACTAACTTTCCAATAAAAATGGAAAACAGGAAGCAGAATGAGTACAACAGTTCTGCTCCTAATAAAGGGTTTAAACAAGTAATAATGAATGCATGAAGAAAAAGGTAATTTACTTGCCCAATCCTTTAGCCTAATTTTTAGAAGCTATGAATTTCAAAATTTAATTCTTATAAGAAAACAATGTAATACGGAATTGTTTGAAATGTTTTAGGGCCATGGACATTTTTTTCATATTTTAGCAAACATTGGCTGCATTTTAATATTAACTTTATATTCTTTTATACTAGATTCACTTGTCTTAATACTTTTTACCTTTAATATTATGAAGGTATAATACCTCTGGCTTTCCTCACTTCACCACTTGCTCACTTCTCTACAAAACAGCTTCACCCACTCCTTTATCCCTGCATCCACTATCCCCTTCCTCAAAAAAACCCCAGAAATTCTTAGTCATGAAAACATTCATACTTCATTTTGGCACATAAAATCATCAGGGATGATGGAATCAGAGATTTAGTCTTGGAAGGGATATCTCAGGTCATATAATCCAATCTTCTCATTTTATAGATGAGAAAATACAGGATCAGGTCACACAGAAAATAAAGAATGAAGACCTGAATCCTTCAAGGTACGACCTCTGACTCAGAATTCAGTCTCTATTATAAGACCTGAATTCTACAAAAGGTTTGACTAGTATAGAAAATATGCTCTCAAATTCTAATTTTAATGCCATGTAGCAGAATTTCTCTAGTGTAAAAAGTAAGGCAAAGTTGCTTTAGTGGCAAATAATTTTTATAATACCAAAAACCCCATTAAGTTGGGGGGGGGGGTTTGTTTGTTTGTTTTTTACAAAATACAATGTCATCTGTCTTTTTTAAAAGTCACATATAGTTGGATTAAGTGAAGGAAATTAACACTTGCACATAATTTTAAGACTTACAAAACACTTTCAGATAAGTTCCACATTACAAAATACTTTCAGATAAGTTCTGCATTACAGATTACAGTTCCACTGTAAGTCAAGATATAAGAAAACTTTGAGATATGAATGTCCTCTCATCATAAATTAAAAGGAAAAAATTACTTTATATTTTAGCTAATGTTTGACATTAGCCTGTTATTTAACTCCACATTGTTTTTCCTTTGCTTGTAACATATTTGTTTACTTATTGTCTATTCCATTAAATTGTGAGCTCCTTGAAGGCAAGGATTCTCTTTTGACTCTTTTTGTATCCTCAGTATTTAGGACAGTACCTGGCACAAACTAGACACAAACACCTAATAAATGCTTAGCAACCTATTGGAAAGAGCACTGTATTTAGAGTCAGAGAACATGGGTCTGAATTCTGGCTCTGTAGTCACTAGGCTTCTCTGAACCTCAGTTTCATCACCTAGAGAAGAGAGGCTTGGATGATCTCTCCAAATCTAAGTATTATGAAAATAGTGATTCAATGGAGGTTTTTTTTTTATATTGCATTTAAGGACCCATCCAGAGACGCCCTCCCCCCAACTTTTCTAGCACCCAGGTGCTAGGTTTCATAACACATTAAAACTCTCCTTAGAGCCTATAGTTCATCCTCTTGATTTCATCTGTCAACTTAAATGATTGTCTATCAATCACCTTAACTTAATGATAAAAGCAAAATATGTTGGTCCTTATTTAAAAAAAAATCAATATAATATCAAAGCATATAAATAAAAATTCTAAATTAACTCAAATAAAGAGATTCCAATGAATTTTTTCTTCTCATCACTCTCCTGTACTAGCACAAAAGTCTCCCGATTAGCCTTTTACTTTCTCTAGACTCTCGTCCTTCCCTAATTTTTCCTTCACACAGCTGACAAAATAATCTTCCCAAGGCACTGGACTTACAAATCAGTTACTCCACTCTTTGAAAACTTTCTGTAACTCTATAATGCTAGAAAAAAATTTATAGATCCTTTCCCCCTACCTGGTATTAAAAGACCCTCTGCAATTTGGCTCCAACTTAACTTTCCAGCCTCATTTAACATTCCTTCCCTGTGTTGCAGCCAAACTGGTCTACCAGTTCTTCCTTAAACTCAAAATGCCATCTCCCATCTCTGTGTAATCACACAGGCCATCTCATCCCCGGAATTCATCTCATTTTCAACATATCCAAAGCAAGACTCATTATAACCCTCCTAAATAAACCTCTTCTACCAGCTTTCCTATTTCTATTGATAGCACTACTGTCTTCCCAGTTACCGAAGATCAAAATCACAGAAGCATCTTTGCCCATTCCCTTCTTTATAATATTTATATTCAAGCACAGTGTCAATCATTTCTCTTCCGTTCTCTCTGTTCACACTGCCACAAACCAAATTCAACCTAGTATTTCCCTTTCATCTATTCTACTAACTAGTTTCCAAGCATTTACTCTTTCTCATCTCTAATTCATCTTTCACAAAAAACTACCAAAATCATCTTTCAAATTTATAGGTTTGACCACATTGCCCCCATGTCTAGAATTTCCCTTTTTCTAGGTCTTTAAATTCCTCTTGCAATTCTCAAACTCAACATGTCCAAAACAGAACTCATTATCTCATCCCCCAAATCCACCTCTCTTCTCAACTTCCTTATTTCTGTCAAAGGTATCACCATCCTTCTAGCCTTCCAGGTTCATTACCTTAGAGTTATTCTCAAATATTACTCCCTCATCCTACCATGTTAATCAGTTGCCACATCTTGCTATTTCTACTGCATAATCTTTTGCATCAGTCTCCTTCACCTCTACTAACACAGTTATCGCCTTAGTTCAGATACTCATCAACTCTCATTTACATTATTGCAACAGACTCCTGAATGCTCTCTCAAGCCTCTCACCACTTCAGCACACTGCTGCCAAAGTAATTTTCTTTAATCAAAGATATGAACATATTATCCTCAATTCAATAAACCAAAATAACTCACTACTGTTTCTAGGATCGAATATAAACTGCTCTGTTAACTTTTCAAGACTTTCACAATGTTGTCCCAGTCTATCTTTCAAGTCTCTTTACTCCTACTCACACTCTGAGATGCAGCAAAACTGGCCTTCTCTGTTCCTTACATACTACTACATCTCCCATCTCCATGTATTTCTTCATGTCTGTAATGCGATCCCTCCTTATCTTTGGCCTCACACAAGTTCCCTCTTCCTTTAAGATTCAGCTTTAAGAAAACATCTCTTATATGAAGCCTTATCTGATCCCTACTACAACTTCTAGTCCCCTTCCTTTTAAACTACATTGCATTTAACTACTTTGAATTTACTGGTATTTGTTCTCTTTATATTTATTCCGTATGTACATACGCATCCTGCCTGAATGTAAGCTTCTATGGATAGAGATTATTCTACCCATTGTATTTGCTTCTCTAGCACATAGCACAGTGCATAGCATATAACAAGTACTTAATACTTGTTGACTGAATGATGATTGATGAGCTATTTTTGTTGTTCAGTCATTTCAGTTATGCCCAACTCCTCCTGACCCCATGTGGGGTTTTCTTGGCAAAGATCCTAGTGTGGTTTGCCATTTCCTTTTCCAGTTCATTTTACAGATGAGAAAACTGAGGCAAACAGGGTTAAGTGACTTACCCAGTGTCACACAACTAGAAAGTGTCTGAGAGGTCTTCCTGACTCCAGGCCTGGTGCTCTATTATACCACCTACATGCCCCAAGAGCTATAGCTACCACTGTGATTGTTATTGTCAAAGTATCCTTTCCTTGTATTCTCCAAGGAAGAGGGAAAAAAGAAAATGTTCTATGCCCAACCTGATTTAAAAAAACTATAACAGTGTACTTACCTTGGGATAATCCAATTCAAAAAATGTTTCTAAATTGTTGATCAAGTTAGGATCGACACCTTTCAATGGTTTCAGAAGTGTAATGCCAGGGAGTTTGCTATATGGCTGTTTGTCTGTTGCCTTCTTATTGAGATGTAAACGCCTATAAAAGACAAAATATAAATATAGATGTTTAATATTCAGTATATAAGTTCTATGAGACAAGTGAACATTGAGTTATAAACAATAAAAAATGCCAAACTTGCCAATAAATTATTAAATTTGAGTTACAAGTAAATGTTTTAATGTTACTATTTGTAGAAGACAAGTTAGTCATAGAAGTTAATAGCACTTTTGTTGTTTCTAGTCGCAAAAACCAAAGTTTCAATGCTTCTTCCATCCCTTATATGTCCACACAAAAGATTAATAAACAAATATATGCTGAAAAATATGGAAATTTTCCTGTTGAACTGTACATCACATAAAATCAAACAAGTACTTATTATTAAGCACTATTATTAATCTTTTTAAAAATTATTATTATTTCCTATAAGCCATATACTGTATTAGGCCCTGATAATGCAAAGACAAGTGTGAAAGAGTCCTTGCCCACAAAGAGTTTGCAATCTATCCAAGGGTGACACAATGTAGATACAAAATATATACATAACATATACAAGGTGATGGGGTAAGGGAGGGAGCACTGTATAGAACAGTGGCTCTGCACCACCTGGAATAAAGAGATCATAAAAATGGGAAAAGGACCCACATGTACAAAAATATTATAGCAGCTCTTTTTGTGGTGGCCAAGAATTGGAAATTGAGGGGATCCCCATCAAATGGGGAATGGCTGAACAAGTTGTAGCACATGAATGTAATTCCATAAGAAATGATGAGCAGAGAGACTTCAGAAAACCCTGGAAGACTTACATGAACTGATGCTGAGTGAAGTGAGCAGAACCAGAACATTGTACACAGTAAAAGCAACACTGTGTGACAATCAACTTTGATAGACCTGGCTCCTCTCAGCAATACAATGACAGATTGCATACAAAGACAATTCCAAAAGATTCATGATGGAAAATGCTATCCACATCCAGAGATAGAACTATGGAGTTTGAATGCAGATCATACTATTTTTGCCTTTTTTTTCTTTCTTGTGATTTTTCCCTTTTGTCCTGATTCTTCTTTCACAACATGACTAATGTGGAAATGTGTTTAATGAATGTAGATGTATAACCTATATCAGATTACTTGCTGTCTTGGGGAGGGAGAAAAAAATTTGGAACCCAAAATATTACAAAAAACGAATGCTGAAAACAAGAGATACTGTAAAATAGAACTAAATGATTTAGACACCAATTAGTTATATGGCATGAGAGTTGTTGATAACAGTGGGGCTGAGAATCTGGGTGACTGGAAGGATGGCAGTATGTTATAGATAATGAAGTTGAGCTATTAGAAAACAAAGTTCAACTTTACAGTCATTTCAAAATTAATGTATTATCTTTAAAAAAACTCAAGTTCATTGATATTTGTATTCTCTGATAAACTACACTGCTTATTGACAAGAGGTAACTGGAAGAATATTCTTATTAAATGGGAGATAACAGAGTTAATGGATGGAATGTTAAAAGCAACTGAGAAGTGTCTGGCTTGTTCCCAACTAAAAACAGAGACAGAAGTTAATATACCTGTACTCCTGAGCTGTAGGGGCTGAGTGAAAATAAGGGGATGAGTTTATGAAGATTCTTAAGCATTGTTCAACAATAGGATTAAGAAGCTGAGAAAGAATAACAGAAATGAATTATAGGATCAAAACTGTTTAGAAATTAAGCACTCGATCTTCTGAGTATTATTCTCAAAGTTCACCTTACTTCTTGAAACTGAAGACCATTAGAAACTAAAATGATAACTTAGCTTCAATTATATTCTAAATTTTGCCTTTATTACTAATTAAAAGGAGTTACAGAGACTTCAAAGGTCATAAAGACCCAACCCTATTCTTTAAAAGTAAAGCTCTTACCTTTTTGAATGTGAATAATTTTTATATCATGGCATGAGGAACTAAATTATATTTAATACAAATGTTTTACTGACTTTTTATAACTTACTTTTTATAATTCTCTCACCTATTCTAAGAAATAAGCCAGAGAAATTTTAGAAAGTGAGGGAAAATTTTAAAAGGTGAGAAAAGAAGTCAAAAACTGTCAGTTTGCAAGATCAGAGGAAAAGGTCCATCCAGTTTAGCCTCTGAGCCTTTCTACCACATCACTGCTAGAATAAAATTGTTAGCTTGTTCTTACTGATTTCCTGAGAAACGTATTAGCGTAGTACAATGTATTAGTGTAGAGAAGAAGCTTAGTATAGCTTTCTTTAGACTGAAATAAAGCTTTTCTTTATGCTACCTGATCAATGACCAGTGTCATCACAAGTTATGGAATTTTGGTTAAATTAAAATTCTATTCACTCAAGCTACTTCAATAAGTACAAATATTTTTACCATCCAATTACCATCACCTAAGGCAATTTCTTCATTGGCAAGATGGTAGACTGTACTTAATCTCTAAGATTCCTTTCTTTTACTATCATTTACAACACATTCTTGAAAAACACCATGACTATTATTAAATCTCTAGTTTCATTAAACAACTGGTGGTGCAGTAAATCAAATTTGGGGATTACTTTTTCAAAAATATCTATGTTGCAGTTGTCCTCAAGTTTGATAGAGGGATTAAAGCTTCCTCCTCTTGTCCCCAACTTTTTTGGCATCAAGAGTTGAGTCAAGGAGAGGCTGAGTACAACATAATAAATGGAGGGCATCTTTCATGAATTTTGGACCTACCCTCCAGGATCCTAGATTAACAGGGAACAGGATTATCAAGATAGCTTTTAAAAGATTAAATATATCCTAATAGCATAAATTATC
The DNA here is from genome assembly GCA_028646595.1 of Phalanger gymnotis. Classification (NCBI taxonomy): domain Eukaryota; kingdom Metazoa; phylum Chordata; class Mammalia; order Diprotodontia; family Phalangeridae; genus Phalanger; species Phalanger gymnotis. The sequence goes on from CM053622.1 coordinate 440,647,671, forward strand.
TGAGAGTTCTGGTGCAGACAGAGAAACCTTTAGAGGAAGTAGGGGACCTATACCCAGGGAACTAAAATAAAAGGAGGAAGAGACCTGTAGGGAAAGAGACTGGCAAAATAAAACCTGTGCTAAGACAGAATGGGTTCTAGGTTATCCTGTTTCTCCCTACCCCACCAAAAAAAATCTCCCGATGACCCTGTTAATGCCTAGAGTTAATTCCTTTAGAAATGATAAAGTTTTTTAACCTATAATACAGAAATAATCTGCACAAAATTTCCCTGACCACCATCATGACCTTAATAATAAACGATACCCAAATAACCTCGTTCTGTCAATTCTAGGAGATCAGTTCATCTTAGACCTGGTACCCAATTTGAGTCCCTTTTCTTCACTTGTATGGTAAACACTTTATATAAGCAGTTTACTTTAAAAGAGCTATCTATTTCCTTTATCAACATCATCCTCATTCACACTAAAGAGCCATGAAATTTATTGTGCTTAGCTGATTCAGGAACAAAAAGGAAAAAGAGAGGAGGGGGGAACATGAGAGTTTTAAAATTTTGATAGAATTTCTCAGAGTTCAAAGTCGCTATCCTATTAGTTCTGGAAGGTTATTTCTTATTCAAAAGGAGCAGAATATTACACAATAGAGTAAGCATTGTATTTTAAGGAAAGAAATTCTGGAATCATACTACAAGCATGGAGGAGAACAGCATTTTGGTGAGTATTTCTACAAAATATCTAGACAGAAGGAAACTGATGAGTCCAAGAACCAGATCCCAAGACTGGTATGGAGGCATGAAGTTAACACTGCTGTTTATCAATTCTTCTTAAAGAAATTGAATCAGTAGGGCAAACTATAGCTTTCAAGGTTCTCTTCCAACAAGATAACTCCTGTACATACACATATTTATATACTATTTAAAAAATTAAACAAACTAATAATTTCATGATTTGTTTTGATGACAATTTCATCCTTCAAAAAATAGAAGCAATGAGGGTTATTATTCTGGATTCTCACTAGCAGGAAGTAATGGGTTGCTTAAGCAAAAATGATGGCAACTTTGGAGAAAGTCACTACTGTAAAGTTTATGACAGAGGAAAGACAGAATATAAGCATAGTTTGACAAGTACCCTAAATTCTGGGATGACAGATTTTCAAAGGGATCAGAGAATGATTAAAGTTTCGACAAAGAGACCTTAAAAGTCAGAGGGACCTCAAGGTCTCTGAAGAACTTTGGGATGCGTTGTGAGACATGGGAGACACTGGCATAGGACTGCCCAGCACGATGTGCCCACATCAAAGCAGAATTGCAGTAGATCAAAAGAAACATGAGATGCACAAATTTAGAGACATCTTCGCTCCAAATATTCACATGGACTATTTGTGCCTGACATGTGGTAGAGCCTTCTGAGCTCATATTGGTCTGATCAGCCATAGCTGGACCCACTGACTGTTGACCCTAACATAGTGATGTCATTTTGATCCTCTTTGAGCACCAAGGACAACCAATCAGGATTTCAACAATCTAAAATTCTGCAGGGAAAGCCAGCCCAGTAAGAATGGGAAACAAACTATACTGGGGAAATAAATGGGAGGTGTATAAAGAAACAAACTGGAATGCAAAAGAAATGTATCACCCTAATTTTTAAAGAACATCTATAAAAGATGAAAATGAGAGGATTTAAAGAATGATTAATGAAAAGTGGCAAATTCTATAAGACTATCAGAAATAGTAAAGCCTGCTGATAAACAAGGAGGATGACAGTAAATGAAAAAGACCACAAAAGACTTATTTCCTTTTTTAAAAGTTATATTTATTAAAAAGAGAGGATGAAAAAGAGAAGCACTGCACAGTAGATAGGATGATATAGATGAGAAAAGAATGAAGAATTAAGCAGAAGTCTTTATTTTTATAAAAGAAAGAGACTAGAGTCTGCAATAGTAAATTCCAGGCAAAACTCTAGCATTTAAATTGGCGGTTATATATTAATCCCACTCGGGTCCCAAAAATACATACTACATAATTGTATAATAAAGATCATAGATTTAGAGCAGAAAAGGGACATTAGTGTTTCCTCATCTGTAAAATGAGGAGATAGGACTACATAAATCTATGACCCAATGATCCTATAAGGAAAAAAAATACGTAATCTAATCTAATTCCCTCATTTTACAAAACAAAATGAGGACCAAAAACTTAAGTGGCTTGCCCAAAGATACACAGTGAATGGCAAAGCCAGTTCTTTTGACTCCAAAATCTGTATTATTCCTGTTGTACCACACTCTTGACAAAAGTGAAGAAAATGAACTAAGTTTGAAATATAATACTCTGTCCCCTATATCGAATTACCCCCCAAACCAAGCAGAGCCTACTTGCTGTTTCTTCATCTTAAGTATGGTTGCAAGAGTCAAGTAAGTGAATGAGCAATAATGCAAAGCTGCACTACAATGCACTTCAAAAAGTTAATCTTTAAAGAAAAAATATCTATTTTCGAAGTTGAGACCCAAAAAACCCTCATACATAGGGATATAAGACTTTTATTTCATAAACTAGTAAACATTGACTCTATTAGTATTACTATTTGGGAGGGAGGTTAAATAGTATTGTTCATCTGTAAAAATACTTCTCTGATACCTTTCATGATATGAAGACAGTAACCCTTGGGTTCTCAAAAAGCTATAGGAAAGGAAAGCAAGTGTGGGGAAAGGATATTATTCCCACATCGGATTATATCCTAGTGTTAGATTATTTATGCTTCTGAGGACTAATCTCACTAGATACCAAGAGCCTTATGCCAGAGAAGCTAGTAACAATAAGACACAGAACAGCACTCAACATAATCTTCTCCTCCTTCCAGGGACAATCAAGAATGGAAGAAAAGGGATGGAGGATGCTCAAAATCAGTTTTTAGACCAACTACAAATATTGTTTATATTCTAAATGTGATATTCTTATTTAATGCCTCAAGAAAGTGACACAATGCTAGATGAACTGAGTCATATCAGTGTTGACATTGCTGTAAATGAAGACAAGCAAGTTGCAGATAAATAAAAGAATGTCTTACATCCTCTCTTCAAAAGCAAATAAAAGGCGTTGATAGACTTGGCTGTACTGTTCATACAAAGGCAACAAACATTATTTCATGGAGGACTTAAATCATTTCGCATTTTATTGCTCATAATGAGCATAATCAAAAATATCATCAAAATTACTACAGCCTAGCTGACATTTTTTTCAAAGGTTAAGATAAAGAAATTCTATAAAGGACTGGGTGAGATATTCCAAATTAACTCAACAACATACAAATTAATACTTAGATCATGTAGATGCAAACAAAGGCATGGAAAAAAAGCATAATATGTTAGACAATATGGCTTAGGATCAACAAACAAAAGATGGCAAATCTTGTGTACTACATGGAAGTCTCATGACTGTCTTCTTAGAACAAAGATTAAAAAATTACCACCAAAATTGAAGACTAAAAATTAATTAAATTAAAATTGAAAGAGATGAATTATTTAATTTCTATAATTTAATGATCTTATGATTCTTCAGATATTAGAAAGAAGGAAAGAACCTGATTAGAAAACATAAACTCGAAACACTGAGTGAATCCTCATGGAGAATTTATAGAAGGTCATGAACAAGAGTTGCATGGGTTAAGAAGGTGTGATATACTGGTAAATGTAACATCCACACTCAGAAGGGGAAAAGTATGCCAGTGATAAGCTTAATAAGATAAGTTTAATCTTCGTTATTAACATTTTGAAGTTCCTTACAATTTGGTTATAATCCCCCACAATGTCTGGCATTTAGTAAGTACTTTACTTTGGTATCACATTCTGTTAATAGTATTTATGTTATCTATCATTATAGTTAGGCATTACTTAATTCTGTTGTTAAAGAACTTATGATGGAAATTTCCTAATGATTCATATTATTAGCATAATGAATTTAATAAATAAAATTGGAAATCAGATAAATTAATAAATGCAATAATCTGTGATGTCAATCATTAGAGAGACAGCTTTTAGCTGATAAACTCAGTTCACCAGGGAAAATCAAACTTCTAGATACCTGGGTCATTTGGAATACAGCCCAAATCCAGAAATAGTTCAATTCAGCAAACATATATTAAGTACCTACTACTTGTGAAATACTAAGCTTTCAAAAAAGAAAAACACCAATCCCTGTACTCTGAATTTATAGTCTAATGGGGGTGAGAGGAGAGGTGGGGTGGAAGAAGTATGGTGTAAGGCAGAATGAGATACTAAAGTAAAGTACCACATACTCTAAGTCATTGAACAAGGATTCATTAAGCACTTACTATGTGCCAGGCATTGTGGGGAGTTATAACCAAGTTGTAAAGAACTTTAAAATGCCAGGAGTTTGTATCTGGTAATTTACGTAAGGATTAGCCATGCAACAACAAAACTGCCCAATGAACTGAATCACTCACTTTTATCACTAGCTCTCCTCATTAGAAGCAATTATAACTTTTGCAAGCATTTAGTATGAAAAGCTCTAGCCACAGCCTCACATACAGATAGTGTAGTAATCAATAGTCAGTGGCACTGTCTTCAAATTATGAACAGCAGAAATTAGATTCATATGACCGTATGACCATAAAATCCCTTAAAACATGGTGGTTATCAAAAGACTTTGGCATTCTGCAGCATTTAACTTTTTCACATTTGTCAACTAGGCCAGTCATGTCAACCATCTCTCTAGGGTTTAGAACGAGAGGTTTAAACATTTCAACAAATGTTTTCTTGACCACTTGCTGACACCTGATAAAAATTCAGATACTTCATTTTTTGACCTATTTTGGTATTATACTTGGCTGTGCTTGCACAAAATCTAAGTCATTACTTTCTGATATGTGAAACAGGATTAACTGCTATGCATTACGTGCCCTGCTAGTTCCAAGTTCATATAGAAACCAAGCCTTCACAATTAGTGTAAAACATAAAACGGGATGAAGTGCTCTCTATCAGTCAGCAGCACAGTTCCTACCATGAGGCTAAGTGCTTCTAGTAGACTTTTAGCCTAGAAATAGATCTTGGAGAAAAACTCTAGTTTGGAGAAAAACAGTGATTCCCAAACCAAACCCTGGATAATAGCCAAACTTTCCACTTCAAACAGATCTGTTATCTACAGTTAGGTTTTCACTGTAGCTCAAGGGATCAGGTCCAGGGCTGGGAGCCAAGTTAAAGCAGGGAGGTGGGAAGTGGAATGGAGTCACAGGTCATAAAGTGGTCAGCGAAGAAGGAAAAAGGAAAAAAAGTTTTGAAAGTTCATAGATTTTAAGGACATTTGCTAGTAAATGTTTTGTTATTCCAGTAAAAATCTGCCATGGGCTAGTAGTTGGAAAACACAAATTCTAGCCCAATCCCTTCACTTTATTTATGAAGAAACTAAGTAAATCATTGGCCCAAGATCACAGGGCCAATTAGTGGCAGAGTGGAAGTAAGAGTCTAGGTCTCAACCTCAGCATGAGTTTAAGTCACCAAGTCCAGATAAATTACACCCTATAGTGCTGAAGAAACTTGAAAGTGTCACTAGTGAGGCCTTCGATTATCTCTGGCAGAAACACTACAAGATTAGAGAAAGGCAAATGATTTCCAAATTTTCAAAAAAGAGCCTGGACCTTACAGGGCATTTAGACAGACCTTGACTCCTGGCAAAATTTGAGGATAGAGGATTAATGGTATAGCTAACAAAAGAGATAGAAAAGGAAGTAATAAGCACAAAAAGCCAACATGGTTTTAATAAGAACAAGTCATGCCAAATTGGTAGATCAAGACAATACATAGTTTACCTAGATTTTAGTTAAGTACTTAACAAAATCTTTTGTCATATTCTCGTCAAAAACATGTAGAGATGAAGGCTAGGTAAATTCAAAACTGATTGAAAGGCTAGGCCCAAAGAATAGTCTCTAAGGGTTCAATGTCAATTTGAATGTCAATGGTGGAAAGTTTTACCATGTGCTTTTAAACATATATATGTACATACATACATATATATGTATATATATATATGTACACACACGCACATATATATTATCAAAGAATGGGTTAAATATAAGATGGCATCTTTATGAAATTTACAGATAACACAAAGCTAGAAAAGGCAAGTTAAATATTAAATGATAGGTAAAAACCAGAAAGATCCTGATAGCCTGGAATACTGTCAAATCTACAAAGGGATAAATAAATGTAAGGCCTTCCCTAAGTAAGAGATGACTAGAAAACAGTTTATCTGAAAGATGGCCCAAGGGTTTTAGTGGATTTAGGGATTGCACACTCAGTATTAGTCAATAGTAAAATATAAAAACAGTTAGCATTATCTTATATGACATTAAAGATCCATAAATCTAAGACTATAGGAGATAGTTCTGTTGCCTTCTGAAATGGACATGCCATTATCAAGAGTGTTATATTCAGTTCTTTGCCAAGAAAATTCCGAATGGGATCAAGCAGAGCTGGATATCGACTGAGAAATGACTGAACAATAGTGTAGACTGAAATTGTCAAGTCTGAAGAGAACACTGAGTTCTTGTTATATGACACAAAGCAGAGAGACAAGCTGCAGGAAATCCTCATGAGGCTGAGAAGTTGTGAGAGCAGCAGATGAGCTTCCAATTGAGCAAATTCGAAGTGATGCAGCTGGGAAAAATTTAAGCAAACTATATTTAGAGAAACTAATCGGTTCTGAGGTTCACTTGTAACTCAGGAAGGATCTGGTTCCATGGACAGTGCTGGACTTGAGAAATCAGGAAGATTTTAGTTTGAATCCTACTCCATCACCAGCTGTGTGAATGTAGCGGAAGTCACAAAAACCTGCTTTAGCCTCAGTTTCCTCATTTGTAAAACAGGGTAAAAAAAGATCCTTTCTCACAGGGCTGTTGTGAGAATCAGATTAAGACAACATATGTAAAATATTTTGCAAACCTTAAAGTGCTATATAAATGCTAGCTATTAATATGATCTATCAGTGTCTGGACTCTTCACTAAAGATAATCAATCCATTTGTACAAAGGTCAAAAAACCCCAACAAAATGCTGGCTACTATCAAACAGGGTAACTTTGCAGTTCAGCCACCACACCTCAAGAAAAACATTACAGGAGTAGAAAAGGATTAAAGAAAACTAAAATGAACAAAGGGAGCATCTTCCATATGAGAAGAAACTTCTTTATTTAAAAAACGCCTTTTAATCTTAAAAGTCAGTAATAAAAGTCTGCAAGTGTGGACAGAGTGAATAGAGACTTGGTCACCAAATCAGAGAATTCCGGAAGTAAGGGGCAACAGTTCTAAAAAAAAAGTTTGAAAAGGATAGCTTTATGGCGGGGAAGGGGGCGGGGAAGAGACGACGGGGGACGCGCAGGGGAGAAGGATATGTGCTGCTGCTTTATGCCAGTCAATAAATCTATAAAATTCATTGGTTAAGATTATGGAACTAAACACTTATGTAAGTAAGAGTAATAATTTCATTGCCTTAAATGAGTTCAAGAATCCAGAACCAGATGAATTATCTCTAAGAGTCTATAACTTAAGGAATTGTGGAAAACAAGGATGTCATAGATTAGGCACAAGAATATGGTCTTAGTTTTCAAAAAAAAGAAAAAGGAAATAACAGCAAATTCCTCAAAGTGCTAAACCAAAAACAGTAGAACTGAGATTGTAAATCTCCATCAAAACTCAACAATAATTTATTAAACAGCAGCTTGTAAATGCTTAGAAAAGAAATCATTAGCAGGAGTCAGAATGGGTTCACTAAGAGTAAGTCACGGCATTTGTTGTTCGGTTGTTTTTCAGTAATGTCAGGGATGTTTCAGAAAAGAGTTTCCTAAATTTGTTGAATAATTAGCTTGAAGACTTTAAAAATTACTTTTAACTTCTGATTCTGTGATTCACAGAAAAACCGTAATTTCTTACAAAAGCTTCCATGATGCCACTGTGAAAAGAAAAGAATATTGGAATGAACAGGCATGTATATGTGTGTGTATATATGTATATACACATACACATATATATGTATGTGTATAATATGTAATATATACACATACATATATACATATATTACGTATGTATCAGACAAAATCATATATTATAACTAAAAGATAACCCTTTACAAAAAGGAATGTAAGGAAACCAAGGCCCAGAGAAGTTAAGTGACTTGTCTGGGATCACATACGTAATAATAATAAGTGGCAAAGTAAGGATATAAACCCCAAGTCCTCTCCTCTTTCCCCAAGTGCTCTTTTAACCATTTCTTATGATTGAAATTCTAGGGACAAGATTCTCAAACTATAAAACAACAGGCGCGCCATTGACTCACTTTAACAACTTCAATGGCACTACTGGAATTTCTGGTAAAGAGTTGTTACTGTAAATAACTACAATACAGGATGATTATGTCTTTAAAATGGAGCTAGAACTAACTTTTTCAAATGGAGAGGTACCTGGTGTAGTAGAGAGAGATCAAAATCAGTCAGAAAGACCCGGGTCATATCTCTAAAAGACGGTGACTTTGTGATGCTGAGTAAATCAATGGCCATCTTTGTGCCCCCAGAAAAGTCTCTTAAGACAATAACCTGCAGAGAAGGTGATGACATGCAAGGGTAGCAAGAATTTCCTTATGGGGGGGGGGAGGTTCCCTATTAAATTATATACTTCTAGTCTCTTTCCTTACCTCTTTTAAAATGGGATTGTCTTTACTATAACAATTTTAAATCATGTTCTATGTAATAGATGGCACTCACAAATTTTAAGTGGACAAGAGACCTTGCCAAGTAAAATACTCATCTTCTTGAATTGTCCTTTCTAATATTTTTAAGTCTCTATGATTCTATGAAATGGTCACCTACTACAAGTACTTAACAGGCCATGTAGACAGAGATAAAAAATACAAATTAGGGCTGGGTCATATGGTTATATTTCCAAGAAAATCCAATGAATAGTCTCATTGCTTTGTATCCATACCAAGTATATAAGTAGAACAAAATTGTTTACCTATTTCATTCCTTCATCACACCACTTTAAAGATAGAACAATTGGTTAGGAAATTTTTCCTCATACGGAGCCTAATTTCACCTTTGCCACTTCCATGCATTGTTCTCCTACCCCAGCCCACCAAAAGAAAATTCTAATGGTTCTTCCACAGGACAGTTATCATAAACTTCCTCCAAAAGCATTGCCTCCAATCTAAACATTAAGAACTCCTAAACCAAAACATTCAGAATACCTAAAAGTGACACACACACAGACTTTCCAATCAGAATCCTTTCAGTCCTACTCTGAAGTAAATTTTAGATGAAAGGCACAGATCCCTGAGACACTCCACTACAGACCTTCTTCTAAATTGATATGAAATTATTAATGATTACTCTGTAGGTGTGGCCATTTGACCAGTTCTGAATCTACCTAACTATATTATTAACATTTTACATGAGTCTACCTTTGACAAAAGTGTATCAAGAAACTTTATTAAATGTTTTGTTAAAATCTTGGTAAATTCTATCTACAGAAGCTCCTTGGTCTATCAGTCCAGTTACTTTGTTACAAAAAAGAAGGGAGGAGGGCTAGACTACTAGTCTAGCACGGCTTTCTGTCCTTTTCCAGGTATTACTGAAAGAATTAGTAATAAACATGTTCTATAATTTTGCCAGGAATTGTTGTCAAGCTCACTGACTTATATTTTGAGAATTATACTCTCTTACCCTTTTTTTAAAAACTTAGGACATACTGTAGGCAGTATAAAATATGTGGGAGTGTATCTGCCAAGACATACCCAGGGCCTATATGAACTTAATTATGAAACACTCTCCACACAAATAAAGTCAGATCTAAATCAATGGAATAATATCAGTTGCTCATGGTTAGGCCGAGCTA
>CM053622.1:440658060-440708340 GCA_028646595.1 Phalanger gymnotis
AAAAAAAAAAACTTAGGACAACACTTTCCCTTCTCCAGACATGCAGCATGCCCCTCTTATTCTGCACCCCACCCCCCTTTTATTTTCAAAGATCCCTGACAATGGCTTAGGGGTCACACTTGCTTGTTCTTTTAGTATCCTCATATGTACTTCAAGTCAAGTGACTTGAACTCAATCAAGTGTAGCTGGGTGCTCTTTTTCTGATCTTGAGTTTCAATTCACTATTAGCCATTTTTGTGGTGTCCTTGCTAGTCCTAAAGTTTTTCTACTTGGCAGAGAAAACAGAAGCAAAAGGAGTTCACTAGTATTGTTCTCTGTTATTATCATCCTATCCACCCTGAACCAAAGCCTTCAAATGCTTGAAAGACAGCTATCACATCCCCACTGAGTCTTCTCTTCTACACAATAAACATTACATTTCTTCTACTGATACATGAACTCAAGTCCCTTCATTATTCTGGTTGCCCTGCTTTGGACTATCTTCAGTTCATAGATGCTCTTCTTTAAATGCAACTTACAAAACTGGACCTCATTGTGGAAACCAAGTTTCCACATTTTGAAGGATGAAATTATCATTTAAGCAAGCCAGAAATAATGGAAGAAAGTGAAGAGGGAAATGCAATGAAGAGAGTTTAAGGATATCTGGAAAGGAGTTAGCAGAAGACAGAGGTGAATACTGGAAAAGGTGATAATTGACATATAAATATAGAATTCCCTTCCTTCATTCCTGTTTACAGTAGAGCAGTCTATTGAAGATACTGGAGAAAGTAGACTAATGGGATCCAGAAAAAGCCAACTCTAGCTCTGTGCTGAACATTACTGTTCATCAGGTGATGGGGAAGGAAAAGGCTCACTGTATGAACACTATTCATTTTTCACATCTCTATTTATCAGTACTTTCTTCTTATCACTTCACAGCTTGTGATTCCTAGCTAAATGGTACAACAGAGTGCTAGGCTTGCGGTCAGAAAGAACTGAGCTCAAATCCATCCTCAGGTGCTTATTAGTAGCTAGGCAAATCACTTGGCCTCTGTCTACCTCATTTTCCTCATTTGTAAAATAGGGATAATAGCACTTACCTTCAAGGATTGTAGGGAGGCTCTAATGAGAATATCTGTAAAGTGCTTAGCAATAGTGTTTCCTTCCTTCCTTCCTTCATAGGATCACAGATTTAGAACTAGAAGAACTTCAAAGGTCATCAAGTCCAACTCCCTTATTTTACAGATGAGACATGTTCTTGCCCAAAGTCACACAGATAAAAACTAAAAGAGCTTAAATTTGAACCCAGGTCTTTTAAGCCCAAATCAACTTTTTTTTTTTTTTACTATGCCATACTGCCTCGGTAGCGTAAGAAACTCCAAAAATAACAAACCACATGCAAACAACCCAATTCACAGTACTTCAGAAATCATTTAGTTTTTTTTTCAACATTTATACCAACTTTGCTAATAGGTATTTTACTATTCAAGAGTCTATTATTTTATTGGTGTGGGTGTTACTTCCACCAAAGCAGATGCCATCTCCTCTATACCTTAGTAAAATTCATATAGAATTTCATAGATATCTATTTCTATATTGTGTATAAAATCTGGTGGCCAAGGTGGTAGTGATTATACTTCTATGAATTTAGTTAGGTGAATCTTTGGGCATACTCAAAGCCTTTCCAGTTTTGTTGAACCTAACAGTTTAAATTCTACTGGGATTTCCTTCAAGAATTGAGAATTGCCTTTATTCCATGACAAAGAATCAGAGTAGGACTTTAATAAGGGCTTTGTCAAGTAATACCATTTAATCTATTAATCTCTAAACCTATGATTTCATTGGCATGTAAAATTCTTAGTGAAGAAAGTCCCTCTACTGATACAAACTGGAAACTGGATTTTGCAAGTGTGTGTGTTTTTGTGTGTGTGTGTGTGTGTGTGTGTACACAACAAACCTGTGTCTCCTTGGAGAGTTGCTTAGGGCACTACAAAGTTAAGCAAATTCTCCAAGGTTACATAGCCAAACTGTCAGATATGTAATTTAAATCGAGGTCTCTGACTCTGAGGCTGCTTCTCTATCCACTACACCATGCTGTCTCTCTCACAGGATATAAGGTCTAGATCAATCTCTAAACCAAGAGTAGAACAATATGAAAAAAAAAATGTTCTGGCCCCAAACTACTTTCATAATAATCTGTAACAGAGACAATTAGAATTCTTTAGGGTTTTCTTTCCTCTCTCAAATAAAGTCTAATTTCCTTCTATAAGTAGCTCTCTACTAGACTTCTTCCATTCTCTGGTAGTTTTACCAGGGTAGGGAAAGTGCATTGCACTAAGTTCAAAGACTTGATACTAATCTTGCTTGTTAGCTGTTAGCCTTTGGCCACATCATGTCTCTAGGCCTCAGTTTTTTCACTTGTAAAAGAAAATAGTAAATCTCTGCTCCTTTCAATAGGGTGAAAACATTTTGGTAACTGTGGGAAATATAAACTACTAGAAAGAAAAATCAGATTCAGTCTCATTGTCCTTAGAATTCAATAGGCATCTAAATGTATATATATATCTTTAATATTAAAAACCATGCTATGAAAAAAATTAGAGGAGAAGCAGATCATCTATATTTCATAGCCACGGAGAGGAAATGTATTCTTAACCAAACAAAAGACGGAGGCAATTACAAATGATAAAACAGATAACTTTGATGACACGAAACTGAAAAGCTTCTATACAAAAAAAATTAGTGCACCTAGGATAAGAAAGGAAATAATCAAACGGAAAAAAAATTGCATTTCTCTGACAAGGGTTTAGTATCCAAGATATATAAGCAATGAACGAATATGTAAAAGTAATAGCTATTCCCCAATATACAAGGGGTCAAAGGATAAAAACAAACAGTCCTCCAAAAAAAAAACTGCAAAGTATTCACCATCATATCAAAGAATGCTCCAAATCATTAATAAGAGAAAAGCAATCGAAACAACTCTGAGGTTCCACCTCACACTTGACTATTAATAAGAAGAAAGTCCTTATATATACCAAAATATTTATAGAAGTACTTTTTGTGATAGCTAAGAATTGGAAACAAGAACATCCACTGACTGGAGAAGGGCTATACAAACTGTGGTACATAAATGCAATGTAATATTAGTGTGCTTTAAGAAATTATATACGTGGTAAACACAGAGAAGCATGGAAAGATCTACAACTGTGGCACAGTGAAGTGAGCGGAGCCAAGAAAACAAAATACGCAATAACGGTAACAATATAAATGAAAAGAACCACACTCAAAAAATCAAAAGTGAAGATAAAATTATACAACCAGAACTTGAAGAGACATAAGCAGACGCCCCCAACCCACCCTTCTGTGGAAGTGCTCAGCTCACAGGTGTGAACATTGCATTCATGCAATTCACATTGCACATGCTGGACTTTTTCAATGTATTGATCAATTATTTTTTCAAATCTTTTTTCCTCTTTAAAAAATAGTATTTCCTATATAGGATGACTCTTTGGTAAGGGAAGGAGAAGGGATGCTGAGGATAATTATGATTTTAAAACAGGAGACATCAATGAAAATTTATTTTAAAAAAATCAACAGGTATATATACTGTATGTGTCCAATTCAAAATTTTGGCATGAGCCAAAAAAAGTTAATCTCCTAATTAAAAGTGAATTTACCTTATATCAACAACAGAACTTTTGTCCAAAGTTTATTATTTCCTATGTCAAATATGGGTAGCAATTATGCCTTGGTACAAACATTGAAAACTTTAAAAAGTTAAGCTTTTTTTTCCCCAGAGTGCTTTCATATCTCTAAGACCTACACTCATTGCTAAGTCCCTCTCATTTCTCAGTTAAGCCCCAAGTACATCTCCATCTTCATGCTTGACTGTTCCACCTAGATGTCCCAAACGCATCTCAAATTCAACATGTTCAAAAGAGCATTCACTATCTTTCACCCTGAACCCCTCCTTCTTAACTTTCCTATTTCTTTTAATAACACTATCATTCTTCTAGGAATCCAATCCATTGCCAAGTTATTGTTTTGTTTTCTTTTACTCCACCTCAACTTATTTACTACCTCTGTGACTTTAGCCAAGTCACTTAACCTCTCTGAAGCTCAGTTTCCTCTTCTTTAAAAATAGTGGGTTGGATTAGATGGATGCTGAGGTACCTTCCAGCTCTAGATGTATCATCCTATAATCCTACAAACATTTCTCACATCCATCCCCTTTTAACTCATCCCAATCACCCTAGTCCAGGCTTTCATCCCCTCTATTGTTCTCTCTATATCCAGTTCTCCTTTCCCCAATCCATGCTCCAAACAGCTGCCAAACTGATGTTCCTAAAGCATAGCTCTGAATATTACTTCCCTGCTGAAGAAAACTTCAATGGTTCTTCATTGCCCTTAGGACAGGCCTGCACAACATGCAATCCACCAAAGGATTTCAGGCAGGCCTCGAAAAATGTAGAGGATGTAAAAGAAAGTGAACATTTAACAAGTGCTTTGTCCATGCCCTGCTTAAACCACCTTCCACTAGTCACTATTATGCCCATCATGTAACTTGGCAGGTGGCTTGCCACTGTGCGCTCTCTCCTGTTTATCATGTGACCCACGGCAACCACTGTCAATTTGTTTCTAGCATGAGAGGATATCTTTTCACTGTTTTCAGTCATTACTAAATGTAAACGGTAAGAAAACCTGGAAAATATATTAAAACTTGTATTGCTTAGCAAAGTAATTCTTCAATATTAATATGATTTCATGATAAAAATCTTAAGTAATAAGTGTAATTAATTGATATTTGCTGAAATTTCCCTTTTTAAAAATATAGTTAATTCACAAAAGTTTAATCATTAATTACACCTTTACTTGTAAAGTGAGCCCCTAAAAGCCTATCTGCAGCCCAAAGAAGTTTATTATTAGTCCACTTTAATTTTGGCCACTGCCTACTGCCAAGTTGTGTAAGTCTGCCTTAGGATAAAAGACAAACATCTCTGTGTTTAACATTTAAAAGTTTTCATAATGTGGCTGTAGGCTTCTCTCTCTTACCAAACTGATCATACATGGCCCCTCATATACTTTAGCCATACTTGCTGCTCCTTATACAAGCCATTCCATATCTCCTATCTCTGCACAGGATATCCCTTCTCCCCTACCCCACCCCACCCCCCAATGCTGGAATACTCTCCCTACCTCCAAATCCTGAAACCTCTAGCTCCCTTCAAGATTCAGCCCAATTACCACCTCTTCTAAGAGACCTTTCCTGATATTCCCAATCTGTAGAGCCCTCTCTCACCATAAACGACTGGGTATGTTGTATATATCCTTTATGTACTATATGAGAACATGCATCCTCAGAAGAGAAGCTCCTTAAGGTTGGCAAGGAAAATAAAAAACAACAAAAATGGGTCTGAGGGATTGTTGTGTATTAAGTTTGACTGGGGAAAGGGATAAACAAGGGTCAGGACTACTTCTCATCATAGACGGGACTATAATAATGGATGGGAGAACTCATAGCACCTTCATTGTGCTTCTGTTTTCTTTGCCAAGGAGAATGATCTTTGAACTGAAAAGAATGTAACAAAAAATAGCTAATGATCAGGTAAAACTCAAGATAAGTAGGGAGACAGTAAGAAAGCACCTAGTTACTCTCAATTAGTTCAAGCTGCCAGACCCTAAAGAAAATCATTCAAGGGTAGTCAAAGAACTAGCATATATGATGGCTACAGTACTGTAAGTTATCCTTGAAAAATCAGGCGGAATGGGAGAGCTGTTGCAGAACTGAAAAATGTTCCAGTTTCCAAAAACAGGGCAGAGAGTAGAATCTGAAACCACAGGCCAATAAGCTTGAAAGTTCGATTTCTGGCAAAATTCTACAACATATTTTTGAAGGGATGGTTAGTGAAAATCCAAACAAGAAAGGATGATCAAAGAACAGTTCAACTAGCCTACTAGTCATATTTACCTACTATGTACAAAGCAGAATGTAACAAAGTGCTATAAGAAATATGAGAAGGGAGAAAAAACACTTTTATCTGGGGGAGTCAAGAAAGATTTCCTCAAAGAAAAGAATGTCCACAGAGAGAGATGTGGAAAGAGTACATTCCAGATATGGGATATTCTCAAAGTAGGGCAGGGCAGGGCAGGGCCAAACCAGGGGAAAGCTGGCAGCACAGTATGGCTAGAATAGAAAGTGAATAATAATAGTTACAACAAATTGCATTTATATAGCTCTTTATGTTTTAAAGAACTTTATTTGATCTCATTTGGTCCCTAAAACAATGCTTTGAGTCAGACACCACAGATGTTATTACATCCTTTCATAGATGAGGAAACTGAGATTAAATTACTCGCTCATAGTTGAACTAGTAAGTGTCAAAACAGGATTCAAACGCAGAACATTCCTGACTAGAAGTCTAACGTTCTTGCTCCTGCCCCATGATACCTCATGTGGAATGAAATTAAGTCTAAAGGTAAGACTGAAACTACCTCATAGAGGGACTTTACTGCCAGGTTGTATTTATCATTTGAACAAAGGAAAGCTATTGGAAGCAGAGAGTGATATGATCATTATGGGTTAGGAAAATTGTTTTCACAGCTGTGTGACTGCTATACTGAAGAGGAGACAGATGCAAAAAATCCTAAGGAAGCAGAACTGGCAGGACTTGCTAATTGGATTTTGGGGATGGGAGACAAAGTAGTCACAAAAAACGTCAATATAGTTGTCTTTAAATATTAGGATAGATAACCCTCCCCCCCCCAAAAAAAAAACCCCACCTCACTTTACAATTCTTAGTGTTCCTAAACTGTAACACTTAGTACTCTTCACTCTAACCCTCATTACTAAAGTCAAATATGCCATTAATTATGTTGATCTTGTATTCAACCCAACGGGGTTTAATTACTGAAAGACTTCATCTGCTGAACTTGTAAGACTCACAATTAAAACATATTTTGAATCTTGTAAGCAGAATTTCAAGCAATCGATTTTTACAAAGTAATTTTCTAATTACCAAAATTTACAACTATTCATGACTTTTCTACATGGGTTCTACTATAATCATCCATGGCATTAACTTCCATATAAGATGAAACACAGGTTTTAAAATTCAAAGATTGAATCAGCTGGGTTAAAAAAAAAGTGTTATAATCAAAAAGTTGGAAATAAAAATGAAAGGCAGAGTTGTTTGTTTCCTTTTTTTAATTCCAGGAAAGAAACATTTACCTAATTAGAAAGGAAAAAAAAATTATGTAAGAGAAAAAACACAGAATTTGTACCTATTAATTGGGTTTTAATTCCAGCTCTACCTCTTATAAGCAAGTCCACCTTGGACAAGTCACTCAGAGCTTCAGCTTCCTCATCTAAGACAAATGATACTGAAAATACTTAACTCACAGTTAAGAATTGTAATAGAAAACATAAAGTAATACAGTTACAAAAGTATTTGCAATTGGCAAGCAAAATAAAAAAACCAACTAAGTGATTGAAACTAGCATTAAATATGAGGTCAGGCTATAAAGAAGAGGGATTCCAATACTAGAAAAGAGGAAAGGACGACAGTATTCTTTGGAAATTCTATTTTCTCACTAAAATGGTCTTGAATACAAGAAACACAAGGATATCAAATTAGTACAGTCCCTTCTAGGAAGAAAAAAAGTTCTAAAAATTGTCCTAATGTAACCAAATGTGATAAAGATTCATTCCTTTTTCACTAACTTTGATTGTCATAGCATCACATAGCTGTTTGTTGCAATCCGGTCCTAAAATTCTGGAGTTAACACTAGTTTTGTGATTCAAAAAAATATCAAGTAACCTAATAAAATTTATATTTCTTTTCAGCAGGATTAAAAATCTTGCATTAAGTTCTCCAGACAAATTGTCCAAAGGAAATGGTAAATTTTGTCATTGGAAATACTTATTTTAACACAGAATATCAATTCGTCTGCATATTTCCATCTTGATCATTCAGAATTTACCAAGGTTCAGAGAAGCACAAATTTAGAATTGGAGGGGACCAAAGAAAGCATTTAATCTAACACCAAATAGGCTTCACTTTACAAAAGAGAAAGTCGAGGTTCAGAGCTGTGAAGGAAGTCAACCATGGTCACATAGGTTAGTAAGTAGCAAAGTGGTCTTCTGACTCCAAATTCAGAACTCTCTCCACCAGTCACAGGCCCTTGGTGAACACAAAAATAAACAATGATGACCTGTGTAGTTTGAGTGTTTCAAAACTCGCTCATAAAAAAGAAATGTACAGTACTATTCTAGATAAATAAAATTCATTCATGAAAACTGATTATCAGTATTCAAAGGCTGTCATAAGTAGCACTTACTCAACAATCAACTAACATGTATCTACTACAGGCCAAGCCCCAGTCCTGGGTCCTGATGATACAAAGATAAGAGTGTTAAGGTTACATTTTATGGGGGTAGGATAGGACAGGGAGATTTACACATATAACTATATACAAAGTAAAGATGAATTTATTTTTGAGGGGAACAGTAGCAACTGAAGAGCACTGAGAAAGGCCTTATTTGTGGTTGCATTTGTACTGAGTTTTGAAAGAAGCAGAGGTGAAGAGAAGAAACATTTCTCATGGGAGACAAACATCCTTGTGCAATATTTTCATCCTACACATGAGTCATGAGATATGAAAAGAGCACTTTTTTGACTGGCAACCATACAATTCTTTGATAAGTAAAGGATTTGATTTCACTACTGTGGTATTCCATTCATTATAGTGACTCTAATCCTACACTTTTCCTCCAATGTGGTTCTTGTCTTTATTCTTTAATAATAGTCCTTCCCAACATGGAACTTTCTTATAATATTTTGTGGATATTCTGCTGATTTTTTCCATTTCTTCTTTTTAAAAAATGTTTTTAATAAGAGGGCCGACTCTCTGGCAGGGGGAGATGGAGGGATAAAAGACAAAGTGGTAAGTGATGTAAAAAGAAGAAAAAAGAATTTCAAAATCTACGTTTAAAAATATTTTGTAGCTATCAGTGTGACACTCATACCATCCATCTTCTATCCTTCATCTCAATAGCTGACCAGGTCACATTCTTTTCTAGTTACACGTGGCATCACAGGAAGAGAGATCAAAGGGACTTTAGATATCATTAGGTCTAATTCTTTTATTTTGCAGAAAAGTGACCATCAGAGAAGTAAGGTGCCTTAGCCAAAATTCCATGCACATGTTTCCTGATGTTTGTTACTACTTATTTTCAACTCATATTTAGTAATATGTTGCTGTTATCCCACATATTATCTACTACTCTTTGGGTCCCCTCAAATTTTGACCATTTCGAAATCATGTGGCTGTTCCATGATACACAACTATATATGGGAGGGAAGATGGGGAGGGGAAGGAGGAAAAGGAGGAGGAGGAGGAGAAAGAAAGAAAAGAAAAAGACAAGCTTTTGTAGCACAGAGTAGCTTTGCATCATTGAAAGTGCTACACAATTTCCCCAATAAAACCCAACCAATTTCTTCCTACTCAATTCTTAGCCCATTTCACTGTATATCTTTGGCCCTGTCACAGATTCACAGAAACTAGAATCTGAAGGCCCCTGAGTAGCCATCCAGTCTAACCCATGCCAGGAATGAAGTCTTCACAGTAATCTGAGTGGGCATCCATACTCTGCCTAAAGATCTCCAATGAGGCAGAACCCATCATATCATTTTTTTTAATCCCTTCACTTCTTGAGGTATCTCATCCCACATTTGCACAAGTCTGATTATTAGGAAGTTTGTTTTTTCCCCTCATATCAAGCCTAAATTTGCTTCTTTGCAACTTTCTCTCACTTCCTGCTGTTCTGCCCTCTGAATCAAACAGAACAAGTCTACTCCATCTTTCCTGTGACAGCCTTTCAAATACTTGAAGGTATCTCTCATGTTCCCTTAGCTTTTTCTCTAGGTACAACATTCCCAGTTCTTTCAAGAGGGACTCAAGTCTTTCCCAATTCTACTTGCCTTCCTCTTGATGCTCTCCAGTTTATCAACATCCTTCTTAACTTGTGGTGTCCAAAGCTGAACACAACATTCAGATGTCATCTGACTAGAACAGATTACAGACTATTACCTCTTTATTCTTGGAAGAGATGCTTCTCTATGTGAAGCCCAAGTGCACATTAGCTTTTCCAGCTGTTCTATCACACTGTTGACTCATACTGAGCCTGCTAACTACTATAATGTTTAGATCTTTTTCAGACAAATTGTTTTCTAACCATTACTCCCCTAACTATATGTTTAGTATTTTGTTTGTTTTGTTTTGGTAATCAAGTATAAGACTTGACAGTTACAAGTCCAAGACAGATGACAAGACTATCTTAATGAGTACATACCCATAATGGCACTGCATACTCTCAATCACTTGGGTTTTCCTCTATACATTGTTAGACCAATATATTGAGTAGTCATAGATCTAATTAAGGAAGTGTTATAGTGTTTTAGATCTTAATAATCAATACAATAAGGTACACAGACAGAAATTTCTGAAAAACTTCACTGCATTAAAAAAGCCATCTCATATTTAAACTTTAGGTAGGACTTTATCCATAATGTAGACCAACATCTTTGGCAAGCATACAATCTGCCTGGTTTAATGTTCTGTTTTATCTTGACAACCAAGGGGATGGTTATATAAAGTTCACATTTTTCCTATAATCACATTTATCAAGGAAAATCAAATGATCTTAATATAAGCACAAGATACATCTTTTATGAAGAGAATCTTTAATGACAATTTTATTTCAATGCAAAGGTGTTTTTATAATTGACAATCAGGAATTTGTTACACCTCTCAGTTAATTTACTAGGAAAACATGGCCTTCTAAAGAAATTCATTTGTAAAGGTTTATTATAGTTTCATGTTTTCATCAATAGAGACACTTTTCATAAAGTTTTTGTAGAGATGGGGTCAACATATTATTATATTTCATTACATACTTATTATTACATTATATATTAGTGGAAAGTTGTTCTTCTTTTTTTATCTTTACTACTGTCCATGATCCATTCAACTTTTTAAAAATTCTAACCTCTGAGATATTTCAAAAATGGTTCCCCAAATGCTTTAAAAACGTGTCATCTTGGCACAGATCATTCCTGTGTGTGTCTGATCAGGTGTGCCTGATATTGAGGGCCATCTCCAGTTTCTCACTGATTATATGTACAGTCCAAATGCTGCAATTCTACTGTTATTGATGATGAGACTAGATCTCTATAGAAATCCTGAAAATTTGTTCCCTTTCATGTCTATTTGTTGTCCTCCTTCCAGTTTCACCTAAAAAGTCTCTCAGGATAAGCCAGATTAAAAGATTTGATGCCAAAATTTCTATAGATTCACTTTCCTCTCCACAGCTTTTTTATCTTTTCTGAGACGAAACTACTCATAACATTTCATCTCCTCCATAAATGTTTTGCAAATGAGGTATAGGATCACAGATTTGGGTTGCATTCTAAATTAGTGTTGCCCTTGGCTGTCATATCTCTCTACTAGGCAAGGAGATCAAACTGAGACAGTTCTAGGGTTCTTTTACCTTCTTCATATCAGTGGTTATTTTATATCTGCTAAAACTCTCTTTAAAAATGGCACTAATCAGTCAATGACTGTCTTTTTTTTCCTATTGCTTTCCCATGTTTTCAGAATTAATCAACAAGCATTATTTGAATGGCTTTGTACCAAGTACTGTGACATAAATAATAGTCCTTTTTCTCAAAGAACTTACATTCTGTCATAGAGACAACATGAACATGTATAAATATATAGAGAATACAAAATAAATAAAATGCAAATTAGTTAAATACAAGCGAAAGAGGACACTAGCAGTTGAGGGTAAAATCAGTAAAGGTTTTGTGTGAAAAGTGATGATTCAGCTGAATTTTGAAGGAAGTGAAAGATTCTATGAAGTATAGACGAGAAGGGAATACATTCCAGGTACCAGGACAGCAACAAATTGTTTAAATAGATCAGGTTGTTCCCAATTAATCAATGGTCAAAGGATAGGAAGTTTGCAGAGCAAGAAATTAAAAATTGAAAAAATGCTCTTGATCACTATTGATTAGAGAAATGCAAATCAATACAACTATGAGGTACCACATCACATCTATCAAACTGGCTAATATGACAAAACAGGAAAATGATAAATACTGGAGAAGATGTGAGAATTTGGAACACTAATGAATTGTTGGTGGAGCAGTAAACTGTTCCAACCATTCTGGAGAGCAATTAGGAACTATGACCAAAGGGCTTTAAAAATGTGCATACCCTTTGACCCAGCAATACCACTTCTAGGGCCATATCCCAAAGAGATCATAAAATGGAAAAAGGACCCACATGTACAAAAATATTTTCAGCAGCTCTTTTTATGGTAGCCAAGAACTGGAAATTGAGGAGATGCCCATCAATTGGGGAATGGCTGAACAAGTTGTGGTATATGAATGTAATGGAATACCATGTGCTATAAGAAATGATGAGCAAGTAGACTTCAGAAAAACCTGCAAAGACTTATATGAACCGATGTTGAGTGAAATGAGCAGAACCAGGAGAACGCTGTACATGCTGTGCTATGACTGACTTTGACAGACTTAGCTTTTCTCAGCAATGTAAGGATCCTTGTAAGACAACTCCAAAAGACTCATGATGAAAAATGCTATCCACATCCACAGAAAGAACTTTGGAGTCTGAATGCAGATGGAAGCATACTTGTTCTTTTCTTTTGTTTCTTCTTTCTCATGGTTCCTCCCATTAGTTCCAATTCTTCTTTACATCATGACTAATGTAAAAATATGTTTAATATGAATTTATAAGTAGAACCTATATCAGATTGCATGTCAGCTTGGGCAGGGGAGAGGAGAACAATGGTGAGAAAATTTAAAACTCAAAATCTTATGAAAGTGAATGTTGAAAACCAAAAATAAATTATTTTTTAAAAATAAAATAAATTCTTAGGACTGAAAAAAATAGGTCAAGTTGGCTCACAGTGCCCTTATCCTTTACTCTAATTTAGAGTTGATTTTTACCTTTTTTCTAAATAGCTGATTATCTACATTAACTGCACATAAAGAGCTGATTCTGAAAGGATGACTACTATGGTAAAGTCATTTCTGGTCAAGATAAAGTCAATTATACTTTTGGTAATGTTATTCAGTTCCCACAATATCCAGTATTTTCCAACTTTCTTAAAGTATTCATGATATACAGTTTCCTTTCTTAATCCTACACTTTGTTTTCCCAGATATTTTTCACCATCTTCCTATGTGTACAGCTGGCATATTAAAGTCATCAAGTTATCAAGGCATATGTTGATTTCATTTGAAGGATCTTGTTAGGTTCTACATAGAACTTAACTTCTTGTTGTCCTCCTTCCAAATTTCACCTAAAAAGTCTCTCAGGGTAAAGCCAGATTAGAAGACTCTGATGGATGCCAAGATTTCTATAGATTTACTTTCCTCTCCACAGCTTTTCTATCTTTTCTGAGATGAAACTACTCATAATCTTTCACCTCCCCCATAAATGTTTTACCAATGAGATTCTGAAACAGCTGTTGGCATTGACTGCAGTCACCTTCACAATGCTCCGTTTGCTTGCTTGCACCATGAACAATGACTGCCAAGGTGAAATGCCCAAGTGTTCCCTGAACTATTTCCTGTGTGGCTTCTGGGTGAATGAGACAAACAAGTGTACTAACTTCTTTCCTTCAGGCCATCCTTACATGTAGTTGCAACTTCACTATATCTTCTGCCTTCATGTACCTATGAAGCATTCCTGCAGATCTGGGTCAGCTCCTTAGTAACATTTCAGCTTAGAGGTCACTGGACAAATTTCACATATACCATTAAATTAAGCAATCTAAAAACAATGCAATTTTTAGTTTCCTTTGCCCCTCTTTTCCTCGTTTTTTTTATAACTGTGCAACTGTCACTGAAGAAATGTAAAGGGGTAACAGAATACTGAGGATCATTTTAAGTTAAATTTTTTCCATGGTTCATGATGGCCAAAGAATTAATTCATCACCTACTGGCAAATCTGCCTGTGATAAGCTGAGCCAGGCTTCAGAATTGCAGACATCACATATTTCCAAGACCATACTCAAAACCTTTCCAGCTCAGTAGAACCTCCCAAAGACATAGCCAAAGTAACAACTGTTAAGGCAATGAGGCAGAACTATGTAGAGATGGGTAACAATTATTGGGGAAGCTTTTTCAACAGCAACATTAACAACAAACACAAAAAACATTCAAGTTTTTTTTTTTTTACTTTCTGATAAAATCAGAGAGGACATGCATTTGGACTAGTCTGCAATTTAGAATGCTAAAAAAAAAAAAAAACCTCGGGGCAGTTAGGTGGCCCAGTGAGTAGAGCACCAGCCCTGGAGTCAGGAGGACCTGAGTTCAATTATGGCCTCAGACACTTGACAGGCTTACTAGCTGTGTGACCTTGGGCAAGTCGCTTAACCCCAATTGCCCTGCCTTCCCCCCTCCAAAAACAAAACAAAACAAAAGTTAAAAGAAAGGTAGGAGCATTTTACATAGCCCTGTAAATAGGCTAACATTTTGTCAATGTCCTATCAGGTCACAAATAGCATACCCAATATCAGAAAAAAAAAAAGACATGGTTTCATGTGCCATAATGATCGAAGTCACCTCTTTTTTCTCATATTATAGACAAAATTTCAGCCCCTATTTTTCTGTCTGGATTTAAAAGATTTTAGCAAAGTTAGTTAAATTATTAAGAGCCATTACAAACTCCTTGTTTAAAATTTATTAATGAAAAGTGACCAGTTGTTTTTAAAGGGAAGAAATCCTTAATCTTTTCGTGATTTTACACATTTCTGAACTTTTCACCCTCCAAATATTAAAAGAATCTTAAGACTGGGTAATCAGAAAATGCCATTTATGTTACAGAATATGGAAAGTCAGACATCTGAATAGGGACTTAAATTTTTTTTTTCTCACAGAATAGAACTTAACTTTGTCAATCCCATGAATACTAACTTTCAGTGAACCTACTCATGATCTAATACATTTAAGCTAATTACAAAGTTTAAAAATATAAACAAGGTAGAAATCTCTCAGATAATGAAATGCTCTAATATTATGAATGTAAAGCAGTATATTCTAAGATTAAGAAAATATTAGAAATACAAAGAACTTAGAAAGCATCCTGTCCAATCCTCTGATTTTATAAATTAAAAAAAAAAAAGAAGGCCCAGAACTTGCCCAAGGTTACAGAGCTGTTAAGAGGTAAAGTGAGGCTTTGCAAAGAGGAGGAAGAAGGAACACTTCTGAATCCCAGTCCAGAGCTCTAGACTACACTTAAGAAATGACACTTCATTAATGAATAAGGAATCACGTATTAGTATACTGTTTTAACACAAAACTTTAAATTACCTGCTATCCCTTTAACTATATACATATATATTTATATATGTGTGTATATATGTATGTATATATCTTGTGAAAATTCTGACAAATAAAAGCATTTAAACATCAACTACAGTTTTTTAAAAAAAGGAAGAGAAGTTCTCTGCTTAAGAGCATGTCTCAAACATTCAGGAACCATCTATTTCAGTGAAAAAGGAATCAGGAACACAAAAGTGAAGCCAAGTATAACATGTTGCCCTTGTATTCTAAGTTCATATAAAACAGAATTTAAACAAAGCGTAAATTTAGGTAGTGGTTACTTGCTTTACAAAAGAATTCTTCCCCCCCACCAAAAAAGTACTCATAATGATTTCTTTATCAGTTTCCCACTATGCTTCTAAATATACATTGATTTAACATTAAAAATATAACTTTTCAAAAAAACATCAATCATATACACAGGTATGACAATATAAAATTAATAAACTTAATGGGGAAGGAAGCTCTATTTAAAGTTTCTCACTTATGCACTTTTTTTCAAAATTTAAAGAAGCATTTCAAGTATATACCTATTTCTGTACATGTTTTCCCTGTTAGACTGTAAGTTCCTTGAGAACAAGGACTTTCATTTTTTTCTTTGTATACCTAGCACAATGCTTGGAATATAATAGGCATTTAACAAACACTAGTTTGTTTGACGTAGCCTAATGGGGAATCATTAAGCAATCATGGTTTGATAACACTTAAAACCATAGGTAAGTTGATTTTAACTCTGTCAATGTTAAACTCACAGTTTTAAGGCTCATTAAAAGTATGAAATGCTTTTATGTGGAAAAATTAGGACATATAATACATATAGTATTATTATTAACAGAACTGAGCTACAATTTGTTAGCAATACTACTCATGTTATCTGCAATTCAACTAACCACTAACTCAATAAACCTACAAGACTGACCCTCAAATTCCTTCACTGATCCAGGAAAATCACCACTGCCTAGCATGGAATATACTCCTTTATGTTTTAGAAAGTATAAAGAATTGTAGCACCTTTCTCTAGTACTAACAAATATAGCAATACACTAACAATGGACATGGGGGACAGTGACAAGTCCAATTTTATTGGTGTGGGGCCAAAAAAGTAATAGAAAAATCTGAAATTGAATAAGCTTTTTTCTTACCTAAGCATCAGTGGACTAGTAACAGCACAGGATTGTTGTGGCAGTACCAGATACCTAGTAGAAAGTTTTTTTTTTCTCTATACAAACGATGAACTGGTTAAAAAAAAAAAACCTTAAGCATCTTTCTTTTCTCCATAGAACTATATTTTACTATATATAGACAGCTAAGTGGCACAGTAGATAGAATGTCTACCTGGGGTCAAGAAGACTATTTTTTCCAAATCCAGTTCAAATCCAGCCTTAGACACTTAATAGCTGTGTGACCCTAGGCAAGTCACTTAACCTTATTATTTGCCTCAGTCTCCTGATCTGTAAAATGAGCTGGGAAAGAAAACAGGAAACCACTCCAGAATCTTTGCCAAGAAAATCCAGAAGGGTCATGAAGAGTTGTATATGACTGAAACGACTGAACTATAAAGACGAAAACAAGGCTTCCAAATAAGACCCAAAATTTAGCTCACCTTTGCTATCCTTATATAATAAGACAACAAATATAAAACATTTTAATCTCTCTAAAATAAGTCTACTTTTTAAAAGGAGGGGAGAAGAGGCTTGATTTTTGAGAAAAGAATAATTCTCACCGGGGTTTTAAATTACTTCCACATTAAGATAACTAGGCTCAACTGAACCCAAGAAGAAGAAAACTATCAGCTGACTTGACATATCCTAGATAGCTCGGAAGACCTGTGTTGGGACATTTTTCAACGTAGACAAGGGCTAGGTAAACAAGGTAAACAGATCAGGCTCTTCCAGGAAGAGAGAAATCAATAGGGTGACCAGCAGGTGGCTGTATGCAACTCCCAGAGGAAACCATCATCCCCTCAAAAGAAATGTGAACAATGACAAGTGGAAAAAAAAATCCACCACACAACAATTTTTGTTCCAAAGAGCACCCAATCCCTAACTCACAGTTATCCTAGTTGATTCTGAGAGCCACCTACATAATAAAGCAAGCCACATTCTCCCTTTCCTTATCCCTAATGGCAGTCACCCGTGGACTTCTCATCCCCCAACCGCGGTTGGCAGGAACCCTTCGGCTATGCACTCCACTGCAGTTGCAGTCCAGCATCCATACAAAGACAAAGCTCCTTACCCCACTAGTCATTCATTCACATATCATCCCCTCCCCAATTAAATAAATGAAGCCTCAATCTACCTCCCTAACCCCACTCACATACTATTTCTCCCACAGTTCCCGCTGCCTCTCAAAACAACCTTCTCCATCCTTTGGTCCCTTTGGGGAGGGTACCCCCAATCAGTGCCACGCAGTAGGCCGCAGAGCCAATAGGGCCCCATGCCCAGGAGCCCTCACCTCACATAGCGGCCCTTCCCTACCGGTACCCTCTGCTGGGGGTCGCTAGGGCAAGTCGCGCCTCCCCGCCCTCTCCCCACCTCCACTGGATCAAAGTGGATGCGAGAGCCCGACAGCACAGGCTGGATCCGGTCCCGGGCCTCAGGCACAACCCCCAGCGACCCTCCCCCCCGCCCCGCACCCCTCGCCGGCAGTCTGGACTCACGTGTAGATAATGGACATGAAATGCATAAGCCACAGCACCACGAAGAGGGTGAACCCAAAAACGGCCATTCCCTCTTGGGCCAGGTCCAACACCGCCATCACCGGGACCGCCCGGCCCGGGCCACCGTTCCGGTGCCCGTCGACTCCCCTCCTCCCCGCGTCGTCGTCGTCGCCGTCTCGGTCGCCGCAGCAGCCACAGCTTCGGCAGACGCCTGACGCGCGCAGGGGGCGCGGGGGAGGAGCTGGGTCCGGGAGGGGCGGGGGAGGGGGCGGGGACGGGCGGGCGGTCAGCCGGCCGGGGCCGGAGCCAGGGGCGGAGAGCCTGCGCGCCTCAGCGAGCTCGGGACGCCCGAGCTCCCGGGGCCCCGGCTGGAGCCGAACGTCCGCGGCGGCCCTCTCGGGCACTCTCTATTCCCACCCGCCCCAGGCCAGAGGCTGCGCGGCTCCGCTCCCGTTCCTCCTCCGGCTATCTGCCACCCGGCTCGGCGTCGCGCGGAGCCTCTCCCGGATCCCCCTCCTCTGTCTCTCCGCACACTAACCGAAGGCAGCTGCTCGCGCCGCAAAGAACCCGGTGCGCCCCGCCTCCTTCTGCTCCCTCTCCCGCTCCCGCCCAACCCCGCATCGCAGGCCCTCCCTAGCACCGCCCTGCCAGCCCCCGCTCCGGCCATACGACCGCGTGACGTCAGCCGTCACCGTCGAAGGGGGCGGTGCCAAGCCCCTCTCCCCCCCCCGCCCCGTGCTCCCCACCTCCTCCAGCGAGGCTCCAGCCCCGGGGCCAGACTGAGCTCGCCAGCCGGCTAGCCCGAGGAAAGGAGGGCAGAGCCGCGGCGCCTGGAACCTTCGTCTTCCCCCTCCCGAAAAGAAGAGATGATTGAAAAAGCAAAAGTTCTCTCTTTTTATTCCACCTTCCCCACAGAAGGCTAGGCGGGGTGTGGAGCGATGAATGTGATCGTTTAGGGAGAAAAAGCAACCAGGCATATTTTCCAAAGGAACTCTCCCTCCTCTGTCTCCGCCTCCTGGCTTCCTTCAGATCCCAGCTAAAATCCCACCTTCCACCTAAAGCATTTCCTACATCCTCCTTGATGCTGGTGCCTTCCCTCTGCTGATTATTTCCAATTTATCCTTTATATTTAGCTAGCCAGCTAGATGTCATCTATTTACACATACATATATATGTGAAGATATAGGCATATTGTAAAGACATAGACATATCCATGTGACGATATGCACATGTGTGCGTATTCATATATGTAAAGATACATACCTGTATATCTTCTTTGTGTACGTGGGTGTTTTCGTGTTGTTTCCCCATTAAAACTGTGAGCACCTTGAGAGCAAGGATTTGGCTTTTGCCTTTCATTGTGTGTCCCACTCTTGGCACAGTGCCTGGCACATAGTATATAATAAATGCTTGCTTGATCGATGGAGGAAGAAGAGCAGAACATAGTAGGGATGTAAAGCATTTCCACGTAGTAGCGAAAGGAGTCTTGTACTTGGAGTTAGAAAACCTTGAGTTCAAATCTTGTCTAAGATACTTATTAGGTATATTCTACCCTGGGCAAGTCCCTTGACCCTCCTGACCTTTCTTAGTTTCCACAATAGTAAAATGAAGGGTTTGTACTATCTCCAAGATCTCTTCCAGCTCTAAATTAGATCATAATTTTAAATCTAAGCTCTTATTATTCTATAATCCTATTATCCTATCACATAAAATGGTTCCTACAAGATACAATGATCTTCTTCTCCAGCTTAGCTTGAATTTACCGAACCACCTGGGAATGGGGTATTGGGCACAGAATAGGCCAGGAAATAAGGAAACCTACCAGGGGAAATGGGATCTTGGAGTTTGAGGGAAGTGTGTTTCCCTAATAGAGGAGATGGGTGTTGCTAAAAACATATTACTGGGAAACTGACTTTAGGGACGATATTTCTCAAGGTCTGGGCTTATCAGAAACCACAGGTTGTAGCAGGTGAAGGTAACCAGAGAAGGCCAGGATTTGGTCAGTTTGTTTTGTTTTGTTTTGTTTTGTTTTTCGGGAGGTAGGGAGGAATACTCTTTAGAATATCTCTGGATTCTGGAAGTTACCAAAAAAAAAAAAAACCTCTACTGGGGGATGCAATATGTAAATAGATAAGTAAATGCAAGATAAATTGAAGAGAATGCTAATAACTTGAGACATAATGACCTATGATCTAGAAGAATGTCCACATAATTTTACAGTGTGACCTAATGATCTAGAAGAATGCCCATATATTTTTACAGTACCTACTACAATAAATATTGCCTAAGGGATTTGACAATTTGTATAAATAAAATGTGCCAGGAATATAATAAAATGCTAAGAACTAAGACCCTAAATTCTGTTCTCAGTCTGACTTACCATGTGACCAAATGGTCTCAGTCTTTAAAATTGGAATGATATTGTCATTTCTTTCATGGGAACAATTGTTTTGTTTTGGAGAAAGTTAAGGTAACAATTACACTTATATATGCAATTAGATAGTATAAAATATTAATACTTATATGTACAATTAAATAATACTAAATTCAGATTGTGTGATATTACTTCACGAATGAAATACACTTTTAGAATATAAGAAGCCATCAGTTAATATTTATATCAAAAAGATGTATTTTTGTTAGAAATTTTGCCATAGGTAGAGATGGGAACAGGGAGTGGCCCAAATTATCTCAAGGGGTATCACTAAGCTATCAAAAATTTAAGTATGTATATCTAGAATGTGTTATATATGTGTGTGATAAATACATATTTTTATACACATATATGCAAACCAATAGAGGATGTACTGAATGAATGTAGAATTGGCCTTGAAAATAAGAAGACTTGGGTTCAAGTGTATCCTTGAGCTCAAATTCTGCATCTGTCACATACTAGCTGTATGACCCTGAGCAAGTCACGTAACCCTTCAGTACTCTAGGCAACTTTTTGAGACTCTAAGTTGTAGGTCTCCTAGTTAAGGAGGTTCCCTATATCAATGAAATCATAGGTCCAATCCCTATCCCTATTCTAACTGGCACTTTGGTCAGGAGAAAGAGTAAGAAAGAAAGCTAAAAATAGAATAGTACAATTCAAGAAAAGATTAGAAAACATTCTGTGTGTAGACTATGCAACTAAAGTTGCTGCAGGAAAAAAGTGAATTTTATTCACTGATTCTTCCCCTAGATACTGCTGATGGTGCACTAGATAGAGAGCTGGGCTTGGAATCAGTAAGACCTAAGGTCATATCCAGGCTCTGACATTTACTAGCTGTGTGACTCTGAGCAAGTCACTTAATCTCTGTTTGCCTCAGTTTGCTCAAATGTAAAATGAGCATAATTTCACCTACCTCACAGACTTGTTTCAGGGGACAAAATGAGATATTTGCTTATTCCTTTCCCTTCTTCCCATTTGAATCATACTCCAAAGTTATTTTGTGGCTTAGAAGTGACTGGTGGTTTTCAAAGATTAGGTGGTGTTTGCCCTTCGTTTTTGAAGCAGACCATGGCATCAGGGAAATGATGACATGACTTGCAGTTGACTTTGATTTGAGTGAGGGAAGGCTGTGCAAGGTCACTAGCCTCACTTTCTTGTCCAGAGCCATCTGGGTCCAGTGGCCTGATATTCATCAGGATGACTGGAGATGACCCTGGATGCAATGGGTGACCCTGGCCCTTTTAGGCTAAGGCCTTTTCAGGTACTCACTTAGAGTGAGGTAACATCCATTCAGTGAACAGGCCTCTTTAAGACATGAGGCAAGGGATGGCCCCTTTAATTAGAAAAAATAAATCAAGCTGGAAGGGGAAGACCCTTAGAGTTGCTGTTCCAAAGAGAAACAATTACCATTGACACTCACTCTAAGCCAGGAGGGCCCGATATATAGCCATTAAGCAGAGCTTGCAGGGACCTATTGTGGTGCAATCTATGAGCTTCAGAGATTATATTAGTAGAACAAAAGCTCTGACAGATCCTACCAATGTGGAAAGGACACAAGCCTGTCATAGGAAGATCAACTAGAACCAACTTAGCTTTGTATGTACAAAAAAATTATCAATAGTGGGTCAAGTAATGATATTTAGGGAGCAAAAATCACTCATGAAAAACATTCATGAATGTAAGAAGAAGATATGCAAGATGATAAAAATCACATCTTTAAGTACCAAAGTATACATTTTTAAGGAAAAACACTATGAGAGCCACCAAATCCACTAAACTAAATCCAATTTTAAGTAAACTATTGAAAATAGACAGGAAGAAATTTGGTGCAGCAGAGGAAGAAAGAGTTAGTGATAGAAACATTGGTCCTCAGTTTCCTATTTTACAGGATGACAGGGTTGTTCTAGACCTCTAAGGTTATTTGCAAGTTTGGTTATTTTGTTTCTGGAACTATTGAAATAGTTATTTATTTCATTTTTAGGCTTTGTTAAACCTCACAAACATAAATCCCTCTGTGTGTGTGTATGTGTGTGTGTGTGTGTGTGTGTGTGTGTAGATTGAACCCCTAATATCATTGGCATAAGGACTACCTGGTGAGGAAACTTCCTTTATAAATAAAGTTCTGCAATTTATATCCTTAGAGAATTGCCTTGGCTACTGAGAGATTAAGTGACCTGCCCAGACCCAATAGCCAGTATGTATTAGAGATAAGACTTGAGGCCAGGTTTCTTGATCCCAAGGTCATCTCTCTATCCACTATGCTCTCTAGTTACTGTGCTGTGGCAAATACACACACACACACACACACACACACACGCGCGCGCACGCGCACACACACATACACACTTTAAGTTTCTACTTCTCTCATTGTTCCTCTCTTCCGCTCCCACAAAAGAAAACAATCATAATAATATTTAATTGCTTTTCTTTTGTCAAGTGACAGATAGATAGATAGATAGATAGATAGATAGATAGATAGATAGATAGATAGATAATATTCTTTCTGTTGAAGCTCAAACCAAAGACATAGTTCATATTGGCTCAAATCAAAATTGAACCATAAAATTTAGTTATGACTGAACCTGAACTGAAACAAATAGAAAATTTATTAGTTTAATTTCCTTGTTGTAGAGTTAGGAAAGGAAAAGTAAGCATGAGACTGAAGAAACAGCTGCATGAGATACCACAAAGAAGCAATTTAATTAAATTTTGGCAACTTAACGCCTTAACAGATTCAGTTGCTTTATAAAGAATTTGATATTTTATGCTGGAAATACATTCACTGAAAATTTTATATTTTATTTTGTGCTTTGTCGTTAAGAATTTTTAGAAAATAGAATTCTTCAACAAAAGGGAGAAAACAAGTCAGCTGAGTAACTTTTTTAAAATTCAAGTTTAAATTACATTACTCTTAGAAAATTTGTTTTGGGGGGAGGGCCTGAATAAACCTGATAGTCTATGTCATTTGAATTAACTAGAGAAGTACCCAATTTTCAAATTCCTCTTGCTAATGTAGACTAAACAGAGTTGTTTGAGTGTTTTCTTTTAGCCATAGAACCTATAGTCACTACCTCCCCTCTAATGACCTGGAGTCATATTGCAGAAGCGTCATTGGTCACGAGTGGGAGTCAGCAAAAGAGTGTGATGTATCTCAGGGCTACTAATGTGAAATTAATTAAAACCAGATAAGGTACTGACAATAGATCCATAACATAATTGACAGCTTAATTTTTTTTTAAGCTAATGAATGCCTACTCCCTTAAAATGCAGAAGGGATATATGAAGGACTGGACACTTTTTTTTAAATCATTTTTATTATTAAAGATTTTCTGAATATGCCAAGAAATTCCAACACAGATCTCCATGAGTCTTCTAGGGCAGATAATGTTTCATTTTTATTTTCATGTTCAATTATTACTATTATTCTATTAAGTTACTTTAAAGATAGATTCGTGATTATTTTTCTGTATTACAGGAAGTTGAACAAAAAATATCCCAAGATTCGTCAAAAATGCACTTAGTAGATATAAATTCCTAAAAGAAAGTCAATAAAAATCTGGTCTGAAACATGTTTTTCCTGTGTAATTGGTGGCACTGATTGTTGACTTCATTGTTTTCCCCAGAGTTAAAGGTACTGTTTAATACAGGCAGAAGAACAATCAATCCATTTGCTAAATAACACTGTCTTTGTTGCTTTGTCAAAAGGTAACTTTGCAAGAGATACTACAGTAGTAAGATACTACTGTGATCTTTCTAAGATACTCTATTACAATGACTATTTGTTGAGATGATGAAATAGCTCTTCATCAATTGCCATTTCAATGCCTGATACTAGCTTACTGGATAATTTTGTGTGTGGGTGGGTGGGTGGGTGGGTGGGTAGGTGGGTGTGGTAAAGGGTGCTATAGTTCACTAGAGTTCATATTATTCACAGCTGTTTTGCTAACTCATTTTCAAATTACTCACTCTGTGCTCTAACACATTGCTCATTTTTCAGGTTCCATATGTGACCTGTGACAGGATATTCTGGATTTTGCTCTGATGAAATGCCAGCTTTCTTAAAGGAAGTTCGATTGGGAAAAGACATGAAAATATGTCTTATGTAAATTTCTTTCTATCTCTTTTAAATTCTTTCTGAAATTTCTTTTGCTGGATATTTTTAAAATATGTTTATATCGAAGCCTTTTGTTTTTTTTTTTAAATCATCATAATTAATCTCCATATCCTTCTTCCCTTCCTCCTCCCACACAGCCATCACATATAACAAATAATATTTTTCAAAGACAAAAAAAGATGGAAAAATCAGCCTTTTCTCTGTTATTTCCTATTTACTCTCTACATTCCTTACTTTGCATGTATTTGTTTATATGTTGTCTACTCCATTTGACTGTAAGCTCCTGGAGAGCTGGGCGTGTCTTTTGCCTCTTTTTGTATCTCTAGCATTTAGCACAGTTCGTCAGACATGGTAGGTGCTTAATAACTGTTTGATTGGTTGACTGAAAATTAGCCAATACACTGA
Source organism: Phalanger gymnotis (assembly GCA_028646595.1). Lineage (NCBI taxonomy): Eukaryota > Metazoa > Chordata > Mammalia > Diprotodontia > Phalangeridae > Phalanger > Phalanger gymnotis. The sequence goes on from CM053622.1 coordinate 440,683,068, forward strand.
AAAAGTCTAAAAACATGTTCAGTGTAGCATGCTCTTGGACCTCCCCTGTGCATAGGGGTGGGGCTTATCTTCTATTCTTTGTATTCTTGTTTTATTGGGGGGGGGGAGGGTTAATTCTGTTTACATCGTTGTAGTCATTGTGTATATCGTTTTATTGACTCTGGCTACTTCATTCTGAATCACTTCATGGAGATCTTCATGGAGATCTTTCCAGGCTTCTCTGTATTCATCATATTTGTTATTTGTTACAGCACAATAATATTCCATTGCATTTATGTATCCCAATTTTTTTTCAGCTATTCCTCAGTCAATAAGCATCTGCTTTGTTCTTATTTCTTTGCTATCACAAAAAAGTGCTTTAAATATTTTGATGTATATAGAGACTTTCTTCTTATCGATAGTCTCCTTGGGGTATAAGTCTAGCAGTAGACTCTCTGGGTAAGAGGGTATAGACATTTTAGCCACTTTATTTGCACAATCCCAAATTTCCTGAATATTTCAATGTAATTTAAATCATCTGCTACTTTTAAGGCCTGTACTAATGTTAACCATGCTTCAATCATCACGTTATTTTCCACTAAAATGAACTGAAGTCACTGAAAGAAAAATGAAAGTCACTTAACTGTGTTCATATAAATTCAAAGGAATTTACACTTGAAAGGTAGATCATTTAGTCTAATCCCTTAATTTTATGGATGAAGGAATTAAGGCCCAGAGAGGTCACCATCTGGTAGCAAGAGTCTTGAACTTGGAATCAGAGAGTCACAGGATCATAGAATTGAGAGCTGGAAGGAATCTCAGTAGCCATGTTGTCCATCCCTTACATCAAAGGAATCCTCACTATAACATACCCTGCCTCTGAATGAAGACCTATAAGATGGAGGAACCCACAGTCTCACTCCCAGTTCATTCCATTCCAATTCTAAGAAAATTTTTCCTGACATTGAGCTTAGATTGGACTCTTGACAACTTTCACTCATTACTCTTGGCTCTACTTGGGGCCAAATGGGAAAAGTCCAGTCTCTCCTTCACATGAAAACCCTGCAGATTCTTGTGTCATATCCCATCCTGCCTCCACCTCCAAGTTTTCTTTTCTCCAAGCAACACATGCCCAATTTCTTTAACTGATCCTCATATGACATGAATGCAAGGCCTTTCACCATTCTAGTTGCCCTCCTTTGGATGCTATCCAGTTTTTCAATGTTTATTTAAAAATATAGTGTCCAGAACTGAACACACTACTCCATATGAAGTCTATAGAGAGCAGAATACGGTAGGATTATCACCCTTCCATTCCTGGAAGCTATGTCGCTCTTAATGAAGCCCAAGATTACACTAACTTTCTTGGCTACAACATCACACTGTTGATTTATATTGAGCTTACAATATGCTAAAACCCCAGGTATTTTTCAGAATAGCTGCTATTGCTCCAAGCCTCTCCAACCTCATACTTGGGAAGTTGATATTTTTTAATTCAAGTGCAAGACTTTACATTTATCTGTATTGAATTTCATCTTATTAGATTCAGCCCAGATCTCTGACTGTCAAGATCCTTTTGGATCCTAACAACCCAATGGATTAGCTATCCTTCCAAACTTTGAGTCTTCTTCAAATTGGATGAATACACCATCTATCCCTTTATCCAAATCACTGATAAAATGTTAAAGATCACAGCTCCCTGAGGTCATCCACTGGAGACCTTCTTCCTACTGATACTGAACTGTCATCAACTAACTACTCTTAAATCCAGCCATCCGACCAGTTCCGAATCTGATTATACTATAGTCTAACGCATATCTCTCTATCTTCTTCACAAAAATAGTATGAGATATTTAATCCAAAAGCTATGGTAAAGTCTAGGTAAATTATATCTATAGCATTGCCTGTCAAAAACAAAAAGGGGGGGGGAGGAATGAAGTTAGCAGGACCCATTCTCAACAAAACCAATTTGGCTGTTTGTATTCAGTTTCCTTTTCTAGATGTTCTCCAATTATATCACTAATGAAATATTCTAGAATGTTCCCCAGGAACTGAAGTCAAACTCCCTTGCCAAATAATCTGTTCTTTCCCTTTTTGAAAAACAAGACATTACCTCTTCTCCAATTTTATAGTACCTATCCTATTTTCCATGATTTTATCACCGATGAGGTGATAGCTGATAAGATAACCCCAAGAGAGACTAGAAAGAGGACAGAAGAAATCCAACAACAATCCTTAGGTAAAACTACATATCTGAGGTTGGACAAGTATGATGATTTATTAAAGGAGATTGCAAATGAATGGCCAAAAAAGTAGGAGGAGAAATGTAAGCTACATACATCAGGGAAAGCAAGGGGGAAAATGTGTAGGGGGCATTCAAGAGTGCCAAATGCTGAAGAAAGGTCAAGAATCAGTCAATAAATATTTATTAAGCACCTACTATGTACCAGGCAGTGTGCTAAGTGCTAAAGATGCAACAAGAGGCAGAAGATAGACCGTGACCTCAAGGAGCTCACAAACAAATACATACAAACAAGCTACTACGTACAGGAAAAACAGGAAATAATTAATGGAGGTAAGGCACTATGATTAAGAGGGATTGGGAAAGGTTTCCTGCAGAAGATGAGATTTTAGCTGAGACTTTAAGGAAGAGGTTTAGGAACTGAGAAAGAGCCATTAGAATTGGCAATTAAGAGGCTATTTATAACTCAGAGAGAATAGTTTCAGTTTCGTGATGAGGTCAGAAGCCAGAATGAAACAGGTTGAGGAGTGAGCAGAAAGTGAAAAAATGGAGGCAAGGAGAGTAAACATTTTTTCCTAGTAGTTTGCTGTGTACAGAAAACATTTAAGATGGTACAGTCTGAAAAAACTAGCCGAATCAAGGGATGGTTTTTTAAGCACGAGACATCAGGGCATATTTGTAAGCAGTAGATATGGAATCCAAACAGGACCTGTTTCATCACAGTTACGCTACTTATTGTACCTGTATGGCTTTGCCGTCTTCTAGGCTTTAGTTTCCTCTTCTGTAAAATAAGGTTAGAATAAATGAATTCTAACCTACCTTACTGCTATGCATCTATGACCCTAAGTTAGTAGAGCCATAATTTGAATACAAAACCTGTAACTTCAGGGTTCTTTTCCTTGCTCTGCTCATACTCTCCAGACATTGCCATCATGCCTCTGCTGGTTCCTTGACTTGGAACTTTCTTCAGTGACTGTAGTCTTCTCACCGTGGAACATCCTTCAGCTTCTGTGTGTCTCTTATCCCACCAGGGAGTTCCTCCAGGCACTTTCATTTTGAGAAAGTACTTGACCCAGTCATCCTTCAATTCTCATCTCTGCTTCTGACTCTCTGTATTACTTCCCCCTCTCCCACTTGTCAGCTCTTTTTCATTTCTTCTCTTACCCTCAGTAAAATGTAAGATCCTTGAAAGTAGGGATTAGCTTTCTTTTTGCTTGTACTTGTTATCCCAAGGGCTTAGCACAGTGCCTGGCACACCGTAAGTGCTTAATAAATACTTGTTGACTGACTCCTTACTTTCTTTTCTCATAGTGAAAGTTCAAATAGGGATATGGTACATGTTTTGCTAATTTGATGACTCTACTACAGATAGTTCTGCAAAATTCAGAACCCCAAAAGGATTTTTGGCTGTAATTGTTGTTTGGTTGACCTTATTTAACAAATTAACATCAGTATCTGTAGAATAAACAATATTCTGCCTCAGTTTCTTTCCCTATAGGGCAAAAAAAAAGTATTTCTTATTTATCCTGTATATAGCTTGCTTTGTATATGTTTGTTTACATGCTGTCTCTCCCAAAATCGTAAGGTCCTTGGGGGCAGGACCTGTCTTTTGACTCTTTTTGTATCACCAGTAGTTGTGCCATAGTGCCACACATATGATAGGTGCTCAATACATGTTGAGTGACTGATGCCAAAATTTATATTAAATAGAAAGGCATCATTTCTTCAGTTACTTTTTTTTTTACTGTGCTGCTAAGGAATAGCCACATTTAATCAAAATATCTTGCTTATGCTTGCCTCGGAATCACTTATTTTGATTTCATTTCACTGAAATCCCACAAAATGAGACACCACATGAAAATCATTCATCAAGAATAGACTAAGTTGAAAAAGTGAAATGGAAGACATTTTTATTATCACCTTTTTCTCTACTGTAAAGAAATCCCAGGACAGGTAAGTGGTACCTGATAGAGCTCCAGGCCTATAGTGAGGGAGACCTGAGTTCAAATTTGGCATTAGATACTTACTAGCTGTGTGACCCCAGGCAAGTCATTTAACCATATTTGCCTCACTCTCCTCATCTGTAAAAATGAGCTAGAGAAAGAAATGACAAACCACTCTAGTATCTCTGCCAAGAAAACCCCAAATGGGGTCACGAAGAGGTGGACATAACTGAAAATGACAAAACAACAACAAAAGAAAGCCAAGAAAATACTGTTGAAATCCATGTGATTTTTCTTAAAATTTCCTCACCCCAAAACAACTCAGTATTAAAATTCTCTTTAAAGTCAATTACAATTTGTTTATTTTTTCCTTTTTGAGTTTGTTTCTTCAGCCTGGAAAATATAAAATGAATCTATGAAAAATCAAAGTTATTCAAAATCAGAAGCAATAAAATCAAAAGACAGCTTTGAGTCTCAGTTGTTTGAGTTGTCACTGCAGAATACCAGAGCAAAACCCCTCATTTATGAAAATGACCTTTGTGGTTGCTGTTCCTTCAGAATTTTATTTTCTTCAATTTAATTCAAATCCCCCTCTGTGCTCTGTCCCATTACTGCCTTTTCAACTTTCCGTATACAAAGACAAGTTAGGTCGTTGTCACCTTAACCAAACCCAAACTCATAAAACCTTAAGAATTTTGATGGTAGATTATTGTCACGGTCCAAAACAAACCCTGATTTGAATCCATTTTTAAAAGAAACCAAAACACCTTGTTGTGCCTCCTCTCTTTTTTGACTTATCTAGCTAAACATTCTAGAGGCAAAATAGGTTCTTGGCTGAATCATAGAGAGGAAAATAATAACATCGAAGGGAGGGGGAGGGATGTCAAAAAATTTCAGTCATTTCTCTATGCAAGGAAAAAAATTCCAGGGTGTTCAAAGTAAATGCTATGCAATCACAAAGTAAAACCCAAGAAATATTTAGACTTGGAGACTTTCAAGCACAAATAAAGTATATTGAACAACAGCTTTCCCCTTTGGATGGTGACTATTGCCGAAAATACTCTCCCCTGTGTTAGATAAGTTGAACAGCATAAAATATAGCAGCAAATATGCTGACTTGTAGAAGTTTGCTGTTTTGTTTTGTTTATAGGTTATACTTCTCTTTAAAAAGTGAAGCATTTTTATTCCTCAGAGGTGACCTCTCCCTCAAAAATACGTAACATTTATCTGAACAGGTAACATCCAAACTCAAAAAGAATCTGAGGTACTAAGTACTTCTTTGTCTAGCTCTGAATTAGTACATGGCAAAATGGAAAAAGGAGGTGCTTGGTTCAAATCCCAAATCTGATCTAACAAGCTATGTAACCCTCTGAGGTGATTAAGTGAGGCTACTCAGTTGCCCTGAGCCTCACTTCCATATAGCATTGATACTGCTATAAGGGTACTAATAGTTCAGATTTTGGTGATGCTTGGAGGTTTGCAAAGTGTTTTACATTTCTCATTTGGTCCTCGCTATAATATAGCCTTATGAGGAAGGTACTATTAGTATACACATTTTAGAGATGACGAGCCGGAGGTTGAGAGGTTAAGTAAATTACCAAAGGTCATAAGCTATGTGCCACAGTTTGGCTCCCATCTACTTTAGTACTTCTCATACTATCTATTCCAGGCAAATTAATCAACTACCTTTCCCTATACATGACATTCTATCTCTCACCACCTAGCTTTTGTTCAAGGGGTCCATTTCCCATATGGAATATACTCCCTCCTCTACTCTGCCTTGTAGAATTCCTAGTTTCTTTCAAAATACAGCTCAGTGAAACACCATCTCCTACAAGAAAACTTTCCTCATCCCCCCCACCCCTTACTAACATTTTATGCCTATTCTTACTTCATATCATTTACATATACTTTGTATCTACTTATATGCGCATGTGTTAGAAGCCTCGGTAGAATGTTCAGGGCAGGAACTGTTTCCTCTTTTGTCTTCGAATCCTGTACCTTAGGGCCTTGCACATATTAATCTCTTCATGATTCCTAATTGGATTGGATCAGATTAAATGAATGATTTCTAAAGTAACTGTTATTATCACATGCTTAATTTCATTGAATAGGTAAATGAATGAATTGTTTTTTCTGCCATTTAAACTCTTATAGACTAGAACAGAGGTTCCCAAATTTATTTGGCCTACCATCCCCCTTTTTAAAAAAATTACTCAGTGTCCCTCTGAAAATCTACTTTCTTTAACCCTTTAATGATTTTATTTTTGAAATTGGCATCATTTCAAAAAAATGTAGAGTCTTTTTTTTAATGATGCATCTTAAATTTAATATTTTATTATAAATTTGTGGGGTTTTCATGCATTGAAATTTTAATGACATAATATTGTGTCATGTAACCATATAATGTGGCATTGTAAAAAAAAGGCATTACATGCAAATATTCTTGCTGATAATATACTGGACTTCCTGACTAGGCATGACACACTCACCTGCCAACACTTGTTTGTTAAGATCTTCCAGTGGACTCAGGGGTAGAGCCAAGATGGTGGCTGAAAAACAGGGACTTCCTTAAACTCTCCCCCAAATCCCTCCAAACACATGTAAAAAATGACTCTAAACAAATTCTACAGCTATAGAACACATGAAATAACAGAGGGAAACAAGTCTCCAGCCCAAGACGGCCTGGATGGTCACTGGGAAGGGTCTATCACACCATACTGGGAGCAAAGCCCAACATGAGCTGCAACAGGACAGATCAGGCTGGGAGTAGATCGGGCAGAGCAGGCCTCAGGGCTATGAATCACTGAGTTGTGGCAGTTACCAGACTTCTCAACCCAGAAACGCCAAAGACAACTTGGCAGGTCAGTGGGAAAACTGCTGAATCTGAGGGAAGTGCGCAGTCCAGCCCCAGCCTTGGGAGTGTAAGACATCAGCAGCAGGAAGCTCCAGCTGCTGCTTCCAGAGCTTCAGCAACAGCTGCTTCTGGAGCCCATGGCCTACATGGTGGGAGGAACCAAGTGGTAGATCAGAGTGGGACTGCAGGGATTGCTTTGCTGGCACAGAGGTAGAATTCTCTTGCTTTGCCCTGCTTAGATATGGGTCTTGGTTCTGGTTGCCAGTTCTTGGGGGAGGAAGAGTACTGGTGTGGCAGAGCTTGGGGTGACTGTGAAGAGGGAGTCCCCCTGGTAGTTACACAGCAGAAAGGAGTGCTTGCACTCACAGACCAAAGCAAAGGCCAAGAGAGGAGCATCATACCACCTCAGAATAGAAGTAGCTCTGAAAACAGCAGCACAAAACCCCTGAAGCTTGGGATAAAGCACTCTCTTCTCTGAAAGCAGTAATACCATGACAAAAGACTCAAAAGTCAAGTAATTGGCTGAAAAGATGAGCAAGCAGCATAAAAGGACTCAGACTATAGAATCGTTTTGGTGACAAAGAAGATCAAAACATACAGCCAGAAGAAGTCAACAAAGTCAAAGAGCCTTTATCAAAAGCCTCCAAGAAAAATATGAATTGATCTCAGGCCATGAACGAGCTCAAAAAGGATTTGGAAAATCATGTAAGAGAAGTAGAGGAAAAATTGGGAAGAGAAATGAGAGTGATGCAAGAAAATCATGAAAAACAAGTCAAAGACTTGCTAAAGGAGATCCCCTCAAAAGGAAGACCTGTCAATGGACTTGACTGCTGATGGGGTATAACTTGTATTACAACTTTAACTCTGTTACACAACAGATGAAACATGAATGAATGGTTTTTCAAAATTTTCTTATCTTTTTCTTTCTCTTTATATACACATACATACATACATACATACATACATACATACATACACATATATATATATATGTATCTTATTTTCCTTTTAAAAGATGGACAACTCAGTGCCTGCTCTGAAAGATAAGTGTGTATCTGTAGAATTATTTTTAATACTTTAAAGATCTACTATTTCATTAGTGTGAGGACTAATTTTTTCTCCAGCTATTATTCTGCCCTACTATTATTCAAATGATACTGATTGCAGCTCGCCTACATCTTTGTAAAGGATCTTCATGAATTCTTGTGGTCTCAAAATTGCTCACCTGCAGACAATCTAGAAACCTCTCCATTTTTACCTAGTCTTGTCCTCAAATTACAAACACAAAGCGACTCGAAAATCTTGGTCCAGATTTTAGCTATAATAACTCCAGAAGTATAAATGCTACAAAATTGAAAATGATGTTGTTTGACATATTCATCATTTAAATTTATTTTACACTTGTTCAGTCTTGTGAAATTTGCATAGCAAAATTTTAATTTTAAACAAGATAGGGTACTCTCTCATCATGCAATGCATGTGTAATAGCTTTTCATTCTTACAGACCAGTGGATTGGTAGAAGATATTCTCTTGCTTGGCCACCTTATTCACCTCACCTATATCCATTAGACTTTTTCTTTTGGGGTCACATCAAAACTGTATGCACCAAAACATGTATGCATCAAAGCCTCATTGCTCGGAGGATCTTAAGGCTAGGATTATAAATATAATCTGTCCAGTCATTGAGTAGGAACTGAGAAAAGTTTTTACAAAATTTGAAAATCATCTAGGGTGATATATTACACAAGACAGATGTTAGTTTTTAATATTAATAAGAAACATGTCAATATTTTAAAATTTTGGATTAACTTTTCATATATTTCTGTAACTGTAGTATTTATACTTTTGAAGCTATGAAAGTTTTAAACTGCACTAAAACTTTGGGATACATTGTATTCCATCCTTGAGCATATCCTTAAAGCCTTTACAGTTTGATATGACCTTCAGAACTTGTGATCTCCTGGTGTAGTGTTTGAGAATCCAGTGTCATCTCTATATCATAATAAAGCATCAGAGGAGAATGCAGAATTAATTTGAATAAAATCCTCAAGTCCTAACCTGAAAAGCTCTGAAAACAAGAGATCTCCTAGGGTCTTGTTCACTTTTTTTTCTGATATTCTAAGTTCTGAGGATGGTGCATCAGGGACGTGACACAGAGCCTCTCAACACTTGTCAAAACTGAAAACCACTACCTGCTTTTTTGGTGATAAATGTGTGGACTGATATCAGAAAAAAACTAAAAATCATTGACAGGACATCTGGGTCACACGACTAACATTATGCTCTGATGCTCATGACCTCTCAAACCTCTCCAAAACAAAGACATTTCATCTTTCTATATGATCTTAGATTCCAAGAATCCAAACAAAGTAAAAACTCAAGAATCTGACAACAGAGAAGACTAATACCTAACTCTAATGTGTTCCTCAGCATACTCTCCCCCACCACCCATCACAGTCTCAACAGCAGAACTGAACTTGAAACAGAGTTTAACTCCATACCCTATCTTCCCCCTCCTAAAGCTGCAGATATCCGAGTGACAGAAATTTGCTCAGGTTGTGATAGTAGCAAGGAGTTGACAGCAGAGAGGAGCACCATTACTCTGTGCCACAACAGAAATTGGCCAAAGAATTGAGGAAGAGAGGGAATAGAATGGGACGTGTTTCCATATTTGAAACAGAACTCATCCTCCTACAGAGATCAAAACACTAAACAGCTGAAATTTTCTTGTGCTGTAATAGCAGTGCCAATGAACTGAGAAATTGAGGAAACAGGGCAGGATATGTGTGTGTGTGGCTGTAATGGCAGTCTATTAAGCCTGAAAGCGCTGACATCCAGCTGAGGCCTGTTGTGTCCCCTCGGAAGTCATTTGGGACAGAGCATGAGATGGAATTTCTCAGTATGGAGTATGGCTGAGGCTCTTTGAGATCCAACTCTCAAAGAAACCTTCATCAGGGGGAGGGAGTCAGAAAATGAACAATAGGGGAAAATAAAGGGGAAAAGATTGAAATTACCGAAGATCTCAGAAGGAAGAAAACTCAACTAAAGATCTTGAGCGTAAGCAGATAAACAAGCAGAAAAGACATTAATAGCAGAAGGAAATATGGCCTCCAGATCAGGGGAAAGAATTCAGGCATCTACAAATAAGTACTATAAGACAAAGGAAAATCAATTAACCTCTGATGATGCAGAGAAACCCGTGGATTCCCAAGACAGCATGGCACCACAGTAGGGAAATAATAATGATGACAGCAGAATTTCTGGCCTGCACAGCAGAAATAATTGGCAGAACAGAAAAACTTGAATCCATGGTGGCATGCCTTACCAAAGAAACAAAAAAACAAAAAAGGCTAATTGATTAGAATGCAAATATATGGAAGTAAATAGCATTTATAACAACTGTAAAGTCCTGAGCAAAAAACTAAAGAACTTCGGGTTATAGGTGGTCTCTTAGCTGCCCACTGAAAATAGGAGCTTTCACAGAAAAAGGCAGGTATGGGATGCAAACAACTGGTTAAGACAGTAGATCTTAAAATGAGGCTTGCATTTCTGGCCAGAATTTAAAATATGTGAATGGTAGGCTCTTAGCCCAGTAAAAATGTATTTGCCTTGGGACTTAGAGATCAGATCAAGACTTTAAGCTGAAAATTGAGGGGGGGTGGAAATAAAACTGCCTCTTGTCATAGCTTGCTGAAGAAAAGGCCTTTAAGTGACAGTGCTTGGACAAAGATTGAGATAAGAGAAATACAGTCTTATCCTAGAGGGGCTAGGATTGTATCAGCAGCTAATCAAATAGAAACCTGGCAAGGAGATTATAGAATGCCAAATCTAAGAGGCTGAAGCAAGCTGAATCTAGTGTTAGGGATAGAGATTTAACTTAGAAAGCTAGGCTGGAGGAAAGATACAGAGTATCTTGGAAGAACTGATCATTTGTTTGATTTTCCACCTGTCTCCCCAAAACTTCATTCTTTTATGGTGCCTACTTGTGCTTCCTTCCTTTACCCTGCCCTGATATATCAACAAGATTCCAGGCCCTATCTGCCATGCCCCTCCTGACTCAGTCATTCCAGAAGCATTATAATCTTGTATACTTATACATATCTTCAATGCCATAGAGAATCAGTGTAGAGAGCCAGAAATTCACAGGAGACAATACCCAAGGGGGAGGGCCATAATAAAACATGACTTCAGATTACTTATACACAAATGTGAAGAGCATAGAGAAATAACAAAGTTAACTAGAACATTTAATATGGTGAGACAAAAACCAAACACATAGGTATTACTGAAACATGGTGGGATGTGATTCATCACTGGAATATGCCAATAAAAAAGTATAAATTATTCAAAAGTAACACACCAGATCAGAAGGATAGGGGAGTCAGTCAGTCAATATATCAAGATGTACTCAGGAGAATTCACTCATCTGACTCTTTAGAGGAAATTATTATGTCTACCTCAATGCTTATTCATCCAATCCCTAATCTCTTCCATGAATCCCAGTCTCTCGTCTCTCATTGGCTGCTGAACCTCCTCAAACTAAGTAGGTCCGAAATATAATACATCTTCTTCACTACTAACCCAATTCCTACTTCAAGCTGCCCCATCTCGGTTGAGAGTACCACTATTCTCATAGTCTCCCGGGTTTCTACGCAGTTACTTTTGACTGTCTCTCACTTCTGCCATCATTTATTCATTTAACAAGTCTTGTCGATTCTACCTCTGTAATATCTCTCATATCTATTACCTCTCCACTCACACAGGCTTTACCCTAATCAACTCCTCGTGTGCTGTTACCCAAACTATTGTAATTCCCTCCTAACTGGTCTCCCTGCTTTTCATCTTTCCCCTCTCCAATCCATTCTTCATAGCACTGCCAGATTAATATTTTTGAGAAATAAGTATGATGATTACATTCTCCTGCTTGAGAGTTTTCAGAAGCTTCTTTCTCTGTCACCCCTGGAACACTGCTGGTGAATTGTGTTGAATTGTAGTGCTTTCAGCAACAAGTGATTTGGTTAAGGCCTCTCCTTAGATAAATCTCTGATGTAATACTGTAGAATTGACCACAGGGGAGGTTATCATATGGGGAAAATGGAGGCAGCATTCTCCCAAAAAAAGAGAGATAATGCCCAAATCAAGATCCAAGTGAGCAAAAACCTGAAGTGCAGCTAGGTAAGAATGAGTGTTTCTTCAGAAAATGAAAAAAAATTTAAGAGTGTAAGACAAGTAGAAAGCTGGATGCAACAGAGAACATTCAAGCCAGGGAGTTCAGCATTGAATCTGAGAACAAGCTACAGGTAATGTCTTCTAATTGACTCTTTGTAGGACTCTAACTGATTCTCCTAAAACCTTTTATGGAGGTGCTGGACTCATGTATGTCCCATTGCGTTGTTTATTGTTCCTATGCATTGGGAGAGGTTTATATGGGCCAGCCTGAAGATAACTTGAGTGGTTGGCTTGATAGTTGGCTTCAAGAATTTGGAGAGCTGTCATAAGGAAGAGGGATTAGATTTTGTTTTGCTTGGCTCCAAGAGAGTAAACTTTAATCAGTGAGAGGAAGTTGCAAAGAAAACTGGGTTCAGTATAAGGAAAAACTGCTTGACAGCTTTGCCAGAAAATGAAGTGGATTACCTCCAGAGGTGGTAAGTTCTCTTTAATACAGTTCCGCAAGTAGAGCTTAAAGGATGTCTTGTTGAGGATGTTCAAGAGAAGATTCTCTTTATATACAGGCTGCATCGATGACTTCTGAGGTTCCTTCTAAATCTGAGCTTCTACGATTCTATGAATCAAAATGCTTTTGTGAAGAAGGGATAATTGATCACAACTAGGATCTCCAACATATGGAGAGAATATTCTGAAGAGTCTAGTTTAGTAAAATGGTTTCTCTATTTTATCTGCTTTACTAAACCCTTCCATAAACTGCAACACAGGCAGTAGTATCTTAAAAACTATAGGATTATAGATTTAGAACTAGAAGAAACCTCAGAGACCACGTAGTCCAACCCCCTAACTGGAGGCAGATCTAACACTAAGACTCTTAGTTTAGCTTCTCTGTTGAAGTAAAATGTGGCATTTGAAAGTCATTGAACACTTAATAAAGGGAGGTTTTGTTGTTGTTTAGTTGTGTCTGATTCTTTATGACCTGTGGACCATACATAGCATGACAATGCTGTCCATGAGGTTTTCTGGCAAAGATACTGGAGTGGTTTGCCATTTCCTTCTCCAGCGGCTTAAGGCAAACAGAAGTTAAGTGACTTGCCCGGGGTCACACAGCAAGTAAGTGTCTGAGGCTCCCAGTTTAACTCTATCCTATGAGCCACCTAGCTGTGACCAACAAAAGAGGGTTTACTTTGCCCTGACACAGCAAGGATATGCAACAAGAGTACAGTAGCTCTTAGCTTTTCTGATACAGCCCTTGCCATACAGAAACTCAAGTGGTCATCAGAACAGAATATGGTGTTTTCCATGGTCTTCAGAAGTCCGTCAAGTCTGAGAGGCTTTAATTGGCTGGTGGTTGGAAGATTTTATGCATTTAAGTCACAAAGAACTATGTCAGGAAATTCAGAGCCAATCAGGCCCCAGACAGCTTTGTCTTCTTTTAGGGAAGGCTAATTCCTAAAGATTAGAGTAATAGAAGAAGCCTGGGCTTCCCCATGTTATAAATGAGGGAAAGAAGTTGAGTCAGGCAAATACAGCTAAATATTAATCCCATCACACCCCTCATTTTAGAGAAAATAAACTGAGATCCAGAAAGATTAGATGACTCACCCAAGGTCACACAGGTGGTAAATAGCAAAAGCAGGATTTAAACTCACTTCCTCTGATTTCAGATCCAGCATTTGTTCCTACAATGCTGCTTCCTTGTTGAAACCAAAGCCCCCCACCAAAATCTATTGCATCCCAGTGTGTTGGAGGAGATAAATTGTTTGTAGAAGGATCAATACTCCATAAGTCTTTGGGTGGCGTTAATTGATTTCCATTTGTGATATTGTCTGAAAAGCTTCACAGCAGAGATTTTTTAATTTTCTGGAATTTTTAATTTTTTTAAGTTTTCTGGAAATCTTTATTAAAGCAAAAGCCAAAATGGACAGCTCACAGTTTGTTTGGTCATCAGGCAATTAAAGCTGACTTCAGTGTATCTATTATTTTCTGGTATACAGATAAGAAGGGGTGTATGAGGTGTACAGGGAGGACTAGCACCTCTGGTGTGACAGCTTGTCAAGCCCTTTTCATGGCTGTTCACCCACCTTTGGTGGCCACCTGGCATTCAACTCTCACCTGTGGATCCAAGAAGCTGTAGCATGTGCAAAGGCTACACCTCAGTAAAACTGTCTCAGCAAAAGGGCTAAACTAGATTAAGATTAACCAGCAGGCCTCAAACTCATTGGTGAGTTAGGGGGATATCTACCTCAAGCATCTGAAGAAAGAGAGGATAAGAACAATTTGTTCCACTGGCCTTGAAAGCAGTTGAGTACTGTCAGACATCAAAGACTGTGCCATATACTGTATCCTTGGCCATTGACAATTGTCTGGACCTTTGTCTTGCCACTGGACTTCAGTGACTCTGGAGGAGAGAGTGAGGCTGATGACTTTGTGCAACCTGCCTCACTTAAATCCAATTCATGAGCAAGTCAAGACATAACCCCATGATGTCATTGGTCCTCTTTGAAAATGAAGGACACACAATGACAACAGATAAGGAAGATGTGAGCCCAAGAGTTTGACTAATGAATTAAAGAGAGCTCCATTCCACATTAACCTCGCCATTCCTGATACCATTATTTTTTCTCTAAACTTCATTTTTTTAAAAAATTAACTGCTATCTTTTCCTTTATACCACCTTCATTTCCAAATGTCTCCTTACTAATTTTCTACCCAGAAAGCTATTCGTTATAACAAAGAAGAAGGACAAAAGAAGGGAGTTGGGGAAGAGAGGAGTTCAGCAAAACGAAACATCACATCAGTCAATGTTGAGAGTTCCAACATCATTCTACGTGTGAAATTCAAGTCCATTCTCTGATGTATACTGACTATTTGACTTTGGGCAAATCACTTAACCTCTCACTTCTAGAGATAATACTTTAAACATTCTAGGTTGCAAAACAGTTGGTGATTTGCAAGTTACAGGGAGCTTTCTCACCAGAAGCTCCTGTACCACTGAAATCATCCATCCAGAAAATGACAGCAAATCAACAAACCCAACATCTGAAAAAATCTACCCAAGATAGTATATATTCAAGTGCTGAAAGTATAGCAGTCAATTAAACAACCAATCAGTAATCATAGTTAGCATTATGTAGTACATTAACGTGCTTTGGGTATATTAGATCATTTGATTCTCACAACACTAGGAGGTAGGTATTATCATTCCCATTTTACAGATGAGGAAACCAAAGCTAAGAAAGATTAAGTGATTTGCCAATGACAAGAAAGAGCTAGAAATCCAAGAGCAAGAAAGAATCACAGGCAGAATTTGAACTCAGGTCTTCCTGACTAAAAATCTAATGCTTAATTCTCTATATCACATATCTCCCAGCCCCTATAGTCTGTAAAATGTTGTGATAGAGCTAGATAAGATAAAAAGTTTATTTCCTACTTTACCCCTCAGAACCATTCTGTGTTTGCTCATTTCTTTTCTTTTTACTACAGTATTTAAGGAAGATATGGAGATTCTGCTCAGGATTACCAGAATTAACCATATTTGTGGCCTCCTTCCAAAACTTCTTATCTCCTCCTACACTCTCAGTTATTCCCCCTCTCCTTCTTCTTCTGTCTTTCCCGCTTTTACTCTTTCTTCTGATGTCGATAAAAATGGTCAGCAATATCCCATTCTTAAACAAAAACTACCAACCCTTTAAGTTATTGTCTAGTATCTTTCTTTCCCTTCACTATCAGACTTCTAGAAGTATTTGTCTATGTTAGCTACCTTCGCTTCCTCACTATTTATTTACTTCTCAGTGCCTTGAAATCTGGCTTCTGACCCAACCACTATACTGAACCTGCTCTCACAAAAACTACCAATAATTTAGTAACAGCTATATCTTAAACTGGTGGCTTTACCTCAGTCCTCATAGCTCTGGGGACAGCTCTCTAACTATTATGCTACTTTGCCTCTCCCTGGTATTTAAGATGCTCCAAACTCTGACTCCTACCTACCTTTCTAGCCCTATTTCATACTGTGCATCCCCTTTCATAAAGCTCTACGTTCCAGCCAAACTGGATTACAAACTATTCATTGAAACCGACACTCCTCCTTAGTGTCCATGGTTAGCACAAACCATTCCTCAGGCTGGAATGTGCTTCCTCTTCATCTCTGCCTTTTAGTTTCCTTGTCTTCTTTCAGTAGTACCACCTCCTCCCTGATACCCTGATTGTTATGATTTCCGCCCCCCGCCTTGATTTTCCTTGCACTTTATGTATGTGCATCCAATATAAGCCAGTTGTCAGGGGTTCTTTGATTTTTGTCCTTGTAGCGCTAACACCTAATGCAAAAATGATCTATGAGGGTTAAGAGTGGGGAAAGTTCTGAGTGAAAGAAGAGGGAAGGGTTCCTGAAGGAGGCAGCATTTGAGTTGAACTTTCAAGGATAAGAAAGATTGTAAGTCCTGGAGGAACTCAGAAAGTGGGGAGATCACTGTGGTCTGAAATATTGAAGCAATATTTTGATGAGTCCAATATTCTGTGCTCACTAGGAACTTAACAGATGGCAGTTGAATTAATGTAGAATTGAGACTTAAGCAGAGCCATAAAGGATGGATAAGTGTAGAAGAATCTTAGAACTGAAAGAGACCACATAGCCCAAATCATACCGGAAGCATGAATCCCTCTCTAACACCCTAAAAGTGGTCCCCCAGCTTCTGCCTGAAGACCTCCGGGGAAAGGGAACCTACTTCCTCAAGTCTCTAAACCTTTCTCTGCCTCAGTTTCCTCATCTGTAAAGTGGGGATAATAATGGCACCTACTTCCCAGGATCGTTATGAGGCTCAAATGTATTTTTACAAACTTTAAAATGCTAGCTGCTGCTGTTGTTGGACATTTCTACTTTTGTGTACCTTTAACTTGTAGGAAATTTTTCTTCATGTTAAAGTGAAATCTGTTTCTTTGCAATTTCCACCTGTTACTCCACCATTACATGTCTTTTGTGCCAAGCAAAACAAATTTAAATGTCCCCATCATATTTTTCTCCTTTCTTTGGATAGTTCTTCAGGTCATCAGTGTTATTCCTAGACTGTGGCAACCAGAAGTGAATACACTAGTACAAGTGTGAACTTTGATCAGAGAAAGCAGAAAAGGATATCATGACCACATGTACAAGATATATTTGTGGAACAGTATGGAAATCAGCTTGAGCAAAGGAGAAGGCTTACAGTAAGAAATTAATGTGGATTAACTGAGTAGGACAAGATTACAGAGGACTTGAAAGCCAAGCAGTGAAGTTTAGATGTGCTCTAACAGAAAATTGGGAGTTACTGAAGGATTTGAGTAGGGGAGTGATATGGTGAAAGTTGTTAAACTAAGAAAAAATTTGCATGGTAGCAGAATGTTAGATGGTTCTGAGTAAGGAGAGCCTGGAAATAGTGAAGTCTTCCAAAGGTTATTGCCGTAGTACAGATGAAATACTGAGGGTTTGTAGAGGACAGGCTTAAAAACATGGACTGAAGAAGAGGGAAGAAAGTTGGCAGTGATCAAAGGATTGTTACCCACTATCAGAAAAGCAAATGGAGAAAAGATTTTTGAGAAAGAAACAGAAGGTATGACATAGAAAGAAAGATATCAGGGAAAAGAACTTGTGATTCATAGGAGGCAAGAAGAGGAGAAGCAATAAAACTCCCAACCTCATATGTAGGTTCCATATGCAGACATAACTCTCAAGAGCACCCAGGACACACAGAGAATGGCTATACCCAGGTTTATTATGCTCTGTGGGCCTACATTCCCTGAAACTATAGTTCACAAGCTCTCATCGATGCGTTTACTTTTTTTTCTTCTTACTTTTAGGAGCCGGCTAAAGAACATAGCTTATTCAAAACAAAGATATTTAATGAAATGGCATAGTAAGGAAAGCAGCAACAAAATATTTTTTCCAAGAACTTGAAGTACAGCTTTTTGCTGGCTTTGCCATATTTCAGGTTGTTGCCAAAATGACAAACACAAAAGGAAAAGGGACAGGGACATGATACATGTTTTCTAGACCCTTTTGAAAACAAGGTGTTGGCCCTTTGGCTGCTATACAAGAAAGGTGATATTGTAGATATCAAGGGTATGGGCATAGTTCAGCAAGGAATGCCCCACAAATGTTACCATGGCAAGACAGGGATTGTTGTAAACAGGTTAAGGGCAAGATTCTAGCCAAGAGAATTAATGTGCATATTGAGCATATTAAGAGCAGAGATAGCTTCCTGAAGCAGGTAAAGGAAAATGATCAGAGGAAGGAAGCCAAAGAAAAAGGCACTTGGGTTCAACTGAAATGCCAGTCTGCTCCTCCCAGAAAAGCACACTTTGTGAGAACCAATAGCAAAGAACTTGAGCTGCTGGAACCAAATCCCCTATGAATTTATGGCATAAAAGACTGTAAAAAAACCAATAAAAAAATCTTGGATTAAAGAATTTGGAGTACACTCTCCCATAAATCAATATGATATCAATGGTAACATTATACACATGGAGGGAATACTCATGGGTAGTTGCACAGACAAGAAACACACATAGCCAAGGAGCTAACATGGAGAAGCCCACATATAGGTAACACATGAGATCAGGGAACATTCAGAAAAAGGCCACTCATGCCTCTGATACTTCAGGGCCTTTTATGTCTTCTAGTAACATCCTCACATGACTCGTACCAGGCTTGCTCCTAGCTGGTCTTGTAGTCTCTGCTTAATTATATTTGCCTATATTCACTATTCTGCTGGACACTGCTCAGTAGGAGACATAACTCCTGCCCTGCCAGATGATGCTTGGCTAGACATGGAATCTCTCACTTTGGGCTCAGCTAAAATTCTTGGCCATCTATCTCTTCAAAGGAAGAATGAGTACTACCTTGGTCTTTCAACTTTAAGCCCATAGGATTTTTTTTAGCTCTTTAAAAAAAAGGCATAAATTTTTGCCTAGGACCTACAAAAAGTCCCCACCTCACCTCCCTCCTACTCTGTCTTGTTCCTTCAGAGTCTTGGCTGTTCAAGCCTCCTATTTGCCTAAAAGGAGATTCCCAGGTCAAGATGCCAAGCAAAACGCAAAGATCAGGGGCCTCCCAGGTAACTAATGACTCCATCTATGATCTTTGCTTTGAAATCCCCTTCTTATTAAAGGGAATCTGGAGAATTATCCTTTGGCTTAACCTTCACAAATGGACAGTTCCTCCCTCTCTCCCCAGTAGAATTTTCCATTGTTGAAGTCAACAAAATCCACATGTTGCTGTATGGTGGAACTAAACCCAAGAATTCAACTAAATTAAACACTTACTGTGCAATATGTTAAACACCAGGAATACAAAGACAACTACTAGAATACAAAAACTACTAGACAGACCCTGCCCTCAGGGAACTTACATTATATTACAACGAAACATGATCTCTAGTCTGTTGGCCATTGTAACCAAACATTTTACTGGCCACTATGATGCCCCATGGCCTTCAATGAAACAGAACCACTGGCCTTTCCCAATCTGTCAGCTACTAATGTATGAAGAAAGATGGAAACAGCAAGTGTGTGATTATTGATTTCTGGCACAATAGATCTAAAATCAGATCTCAACAACTGAGGACAGATTTTAATATGTATGAAAATAAATAGAAATGGAAAGACTTCTTCCTGAGTTTAAGTTATGGTTAAAGAAATAATTCTGACACTGGAAGCTTAAGTTAAGATGCTAATCCCAAACAAAATTTTATTTGGGTCTACTAGAATTCTCTGCTAATAGTTTCCAAAAGGCCTCTTTTTGCATGGCTTCTATAGACATATGTCTATTTCCACATTTATACGGTAGGCCTATGTACAAAATATATCAACACAGATAAATCTCCAAGAGAAGCAAAGCTGATATATAAAAATCAAGATTTATGGAAAAGATAAACTAGTGGATAGTTTTCCTTTTTTAACAAAAGCACCATTTTATACTACCATCTGCCTGGGCACCCATGCTTGAAACCTTATTGTCACATTCAATAATTCCATCTTCTTCAAGTGTCATATTCATATGGTGGTCAAGTCTGATCTACTCCAATCCAAAGAAACAATGATTTATTAAACCCCAAGAATGGTAGGTATTGGGGATATGAAGACAAAATGAAAGCAATTTCTATCCTCAAGGAGCTTATATTCTACTAAGAAATTATATTATAAAAACGATGATAATTGTCCACAATATTTATTTTATCTCACTCCATTTTTATTTCTGCTGCCATCATTGGCCTTACCACTCTCAGTTTTATTCCCCTCTACTCTATCCTTCCCACCCCTGTCAAACCAATCTTCTTTATGTGAAATTTGATTGTGCCATGCCTCTACTCAAAATCCTTCACTGACTCCCCATTATCTCCCTAACCATGGTTCAAAATCCTTAGTTCAATATTCAAAACCCACTCTAGTTTTCCAGTTTCATTTCTACCTTTCACTCCACACAATACCCACCCCCACCCCCACCCCCAAATATACTCCGTGCTCATGTCAAACAGTAGTAGCTACCACCTTCTATTACATTTCTCATACTTTTCAATTCTATCGTAAGGCCTGGAATGTCCTGTGTCCCTCATTCCTACCTATTGAAGTCCTATCCATACTTTAAGAGCCAGTGAAGGTCTATAATGTCCTAGAAATCTTCTCTGATGCCCAGGAATAAATTGTCTTTCCTTCTGTGGACCTTGATTAGTGTTTTGCTTGTATTTATCATGATCTATTTTTGAGAAACTTACTTTAATAAGTGTTATGAGTTCCATAAGAGTTAATGACAGAGGATGATGCTTTGTATCTTTGTATTTCATCTAGCATAGATTTTTTCACTTTTACTTACTTTCATGTTGTTGTTGTTGTTGTGTTGTTTCAGTCGTGTTTAATTTTCCGTAACCCTATTTGGGGTTTTCTGGGCAAAGATGTTGGAGTAGTTTGCCATTTCCTTCTCCAGCTCATTTAACAGATGAATAACCTAAGGCAAACAGGGTTAGGTGACTTGCCCAGGGCCACACAGCTAGTAAGTCTGAGGCTGGATTTGAACTCACAATGATGAGTCTTCTTGAATCCATGCCCAGTGTTCTATTCATTGAGCCGGCTAGCTGCCCTACTTTCTTTCGTAGTACATACTTACATTATCTTATTAATATCCAGAGACTATAGGTATCTGTTTACTTTCATAGTGGAAAAACAGTAAGTAGATAGTTATATTCTCTGGACTTCACCACCATTTCCTAGCTACCTTTCCTCACCACCCATTCAGCCCTCTTCTACCATTGGAGAATTCTCCCTGGAACCTCCATGTTTGAGAAGGGATCCAGACCAGCCATCCTGAATTCTCCAGACTTGGCCAACATGCCCTGGAAAGTACCTCCCATCTCCTTTTTCAGTTCCCTTGTATGTGCTTTCTTCCCCATTAGAATATGATTCCTTCAGAACAAGGATTGTCTTTCTTCTTTCTCATATTTGTATCCCAGGACTTAGCATAGTGCCTGGCACAAAATGCTTGATAAGTGCTAGCTTGACTTATTTACAGAAGCATAGAATGTATGAATTGGAAGAGAATGTAGTGGCTGTGTAGTCCAATCAGGAAGAATCTCCTCTAGAATGAGTAGAGGATGGCAAATGGAGAATGACTCTCCAAAGAGTAGTCATCCAACCTTTACTTTAGAGAGAGCATGGTACAGTGGAAAGGATATTTACAGTATTTGGAGGTGAAGGCCCTTAACTCAAATCTCTTCTCTAATAATATAATATAATATATTATATATTATAATTAATATTATATTATAATAATAATATAATAATAATAAGACATTTAACCCCTTTGGGCCTGTTTTATCTTCTGTAAAATGAGGGCATTGGACTAGCTAACTAGAGCTGATGCCTTAGAAGTCTCTTCTTACATCAACTTTAAATTTTATTCTCTTTGATTTCCATCCATTACTCGAAGTTCCGCCCTTTGGGGCCTAACAGAGCAAGTGTAATCCCTGCTCCACATCAACAACAATTAAAGGCCTTTCCAGTACCTAAAGACAGCTATCATGTTTCACCTAAGTCATCTATCTACAGGCTATACATGACCCAAGCCTTTCAGGTGATTCTCATAGGATATGCTCTCAAGGTCCTTTACTGTCCTGTTTGCCCTTCCTCTAAACACTTTCAAGCTTCTTTTCCTACCTAAAAAGGGGCACCCAGAATCAAGTATCCATATCTCTCTTACAGACTGAGTTATCTTTTTTTTTGGGCTGTCATACTTTTTTTGTTGACTCATATTGTGTTTGTAGTCTATTAAAGGCCCTTGGTTCTTTTTAAGATGAACTGTTGTCCATCTATATTTTGTACTTGTGAGATCAAATTATTTTAGTCCAAATATATCTTTATATTTATTCTTATTAAATTTCATCTCAGAAGGAAGCACTTCCCTCTTTGAGTAAAAGGGGATGAGGACTATAGATTACATATGCTACCAAATGTGGTTATTATGTCAGTTGGTTGCACTTCACTGTTTTTCCTTTGATATTCTCTACATCTTTATCCTCTGCAGCAGATGGTGGTATGTAAGCTGCAATAATCTTCATAGTAGGTTTTTTGTAAATACTTATCATAAGCAGTGTAATATGATGTGTTGGTAAACAAAATGGGCTCCTTAGCACTTAGTGCCTTTGAAGAGTTTGGCATTTGTTTGCTTTGAGTGTATTTCATTGAGCCTTACTAGGTGCTAAGCCCCAGGCCCAAACCCCTATTAGGTGTGGAACATATGTGGGTGTGGATTGGTGACTGAGGTGGGGCCCAAGGTGGGGCTGGCTAATCCCCATTAGGTGTTAACCTATTCTATGTGGCTGTGAACCTCCCAGGGTCCTAAGGGGAGGGGCCAACTCAAGAATCAATCACAGCTCTGGTCATTCAGACAACGCTTGATGATGTCAAAAACTCTATAAGAGGAAAGAAGACAGTTTGGAGATTGAGATTTTGTTGGAGCCAGTGACAGCTACAGCTGAAGCTGAAGATAAAGCTGAAGCGAAGACAAAGGAGCTGCTGGTAGCAGGGCTGACACATGTGGACTGAGGAGTGCTGAGCAAGGGCTTGAGGCCAGTGGGCATCTTCTTACCGGAGGGGGTAAGCATGAATATGATTTGGTTTAATGCCATCATGTTTTTCTGTGGCCTCCTGGTTACTCTTGTGAGGCGGACTTATTGGGCTTGGAAGCTTTTGATCAAGATATCAAAATGGGGTTGCCGGTTCGTGGGTCTGCTACTTTAGAGCTTGAATAAATGCTTTAATTCTTCTGCCTTCTACTTAGGGAATTCCTTATATCCTGCGGTTCTGAACCATTCAGACATATATATGATTCTCTTTGAAATCATGAATTCTGCCTTCATACTACATATGAGATGACCAACTGTCTAATAAAATGATATTTCTTAATATGCTTTGGATATCCAGTAAAGTTAACTCCATCAACTACTGACCAAGAATGAATGATCTCAAAGCCATCCTTCCTTTTAGCTCCAACTTCCTCTTGTCTTCTGGTTTATTTATAGCAAAAATGTCAAGATTAATATGATTCAGTTCCTCAGTAGTATGTTTGTTTCATCACTGGACAATAATATGAAACAGAGCATGCCAAATAAGCAAGTACATATGTACCTATGTTTTGTGCTAGGCATTGGGATATAAATTCAAAGAAAAAGAAAATCCATACTCTCAAGAAGTTTACATTCAATTGGAGAAGATGATATACACACATGCACACATACATGTAACACATGTATGTATGTGTACATTTGTGTGTTGTTCAGTCATTCAGTCATTTCTAACTCTTCATGACCCTGTATGGAGTTTTCTTGGCAAAGGTACTGGAGTAATTTGCCATTTCCTTCTCCAGTGGATTAAAGCAAATACAGGTTAAGTGACTTGCCCAGGGTCACACAGCCAGTGAGTGTCTGAGACCAGACTTGAATTCAGGGCTTCCTGACTTTAAGCTATCCACTGAGCCACCTAGCTGCTTCATAGATCACTAGAGAGATAGACAGACAGGCACATACACATGTAGACACACACATACATAGTGTATGTGCATATACATATATATATATATGCATGTATGTTTGTGTATAGAGAGAGGACGAATGCAAAATAAAGATATTGTAGTTAGGGAAGGAGAGCATTAAGAGTTGAGGGGATCAGGAAGGCTTCACATAGAAGGGGGTGCTTGAACTATGTCTTTGAAGGAAGTGAGGACATATGGATATAAGGAGGGAGTAATTTAGAGACATGAGGACTGGCAGTGCAAAGTCCGAAGATGAGAAATGGAATGCCATCTATGAGGAACAGAGAGGCCAGCTTAGCTATAAAGAGGCTAGAAAGATAGGTTCAGGTTAGATTCATAAAGGGCTTTGAAAGTACAACAGATAAGTTAATATTTGGCCCTCGAGGCAATAAATAGTCACTGAAGTTTATAGAATAGGGTAATTACATGATCACTTTGGACACTATGTAAGAGGGATTAGAGCAGGAGGAGACTTGAGGCAGGGAGGCCAATTTGGAGACCACTGCAATAGTGTTGATGACAGGTGATGAGGACCTGAACTAAGGTGGTGACTATGTGAAAAAGAGTTAAGTGAATGGATGAGTATGATACTGTGGAGGTAGAGATGGCAAGATTTGGCAACAAAATGGATATTTGTGAAGAGGGAGGAGTTAATGAAAATGATGGTCATAAACTTGGGAGACAGAAAGATGACAGTATCCTCCGCAGAATTAGGAAAGTTTAGAAGAGGAGCAGGTTTGGGTAAAAAGGCAATGAGGTCTGTTTTAGACATTTTGAGCTTGAGATACAGCCAAGATATCCAGTATTAAGTGTCCAATAAGAAGTTGGTGAGGGGGCGGAGCCAAGATGGCGGCTGGGAAGCAGTGACTGGCGTGAGCTCCCCACCAAGTCCCTCCAAAAACCTATAAAACAATGGCTCTGAACCAATTCTAGAGCTGCAGAACCCACAAAGTGGCAGAGGGAAGCAGGGCCCCAGCCCAGGACAGCCTGGATGGTCTCTGGGTAAGGTCTGTCCCACACGGACCTCCCA
>CM053622.1:440708840-440757919 GCA_028646595.1 Phalanger gymnotis
GTGGGTTCTGCAGTTCTAGAATTGGTTCAGAGCCATTTTTTTATAGGTTTTTGGAGGGACTTGGTGGGGAGCTCACGCCAGTTACTGCTTTCCAGTCGCCATCTTGGCTCCGCCTTGTGTGCTTGGCTTGAGAAATGGCATCTTTTGGGAATGTCCTGACTGTGAAACAAAACATAAAATGTGTCTCTTTCTATCATGATTTCTGCCTACTGCTTATGTTTTTGTCTAAATTTTTGACTTTATCAGTGTAGGGAATTCCTTTCCCAGATGCAGCCTGCTAACTCATCAGTGCCTTAAGGTCTTAGAGAGAAGCCTGGAGCACTTGAAGGTAAGTGATTGGCTTGTACTTCCATTGCTCATAGTTATCACAGGCAGAACACCTTGAATTCTGACATTCCTGGTTCAAAGGTCAGTCTTTACTCCACCATATGCCACTGCTCCTAATGGAAGAAACTAAGGCGCTGAGAAGGACCACGATGCCTAACTGTATCACACAGGAATATGCTTTAATACTTCAATGGACATCACTTCAAGCCTGGAGTCAGGAGGACCCAAGTTCAAATCCAGACTTAGACAGGGGTAACGGAAGGGGAGAGAGAGAGAATCCACAACTGAAAATAAAATTGAATTTTAAAAAAAGTTTTTGATGGACAGGGCAGATCACACAAGATGACAACATTCCTGTGAGTAAGCAGCTACCTGTCAGTACCTACAACACTCCATCCAAACCTTGTTCCCAGGCTTTGCCTTCCTCATTTGGGTAGTGATTTGATTTTCTCTGATTACAGTTTTGTCTCCTTCCCAGATACCTTTTCCCTTTTTCCTTCCCACTTTCCACACTTCCTGGCATTCAGACAGTTATGAATTTACCTCTATCAAGGTGGATTACTAAACTCATTCTCAAGCCCTGGGATCCCTACAATTCCTGAAGCCTCAGATACTTTATCCTAGCTGCTTTTTTGAACCTTGCTGAAGCCACAGCAAATGAAGAAACATAAATAATCTGTGTCTGCCTCAATGCCCTGTGGAAAGACATTTTGATTTTAACTTGAGTCATTTGACTGATTTTGATGCTGTGCCAACTTTGTGAAAATGAGATGATACTTTTTTTGCTGATGTTATAATTTTGTTTCCAGGGAGTGGGAAAAGCCCTCCAGTGGGACTCACAAAATCTGGATTTGAGTCAGGGGCAGCTGTGTGGTGTAGTAGATAGAGCTCTGGGCCTGGATTCAAGAAGACTGGAATTCAAATGCAGCCTCAGACACTTGCTAGCTGTGTGACCCTGGGCAAGTCACTTCACCCTGTTTGCCTCAGTTTCCTCATCTGTAAAATGAGCTGGAGAAGGAAATGGCAAACCAGTTGAGTATCTTTGCCAAGAAAACCCCAAATGGACCCCAATCAGACAAAACCCCAATACTTCCTGACTGGGTGACTTTAGTGAAGTCACTGAACTGCTGAGACCCTCAATCCAACAGAACATTTATGAAAGATTCTCTGCTAACCTGGCACCAGTTGGCCCTGGAGAAACCTAAGTCACAACAAAATGATACAATTTCTGCCTTTAGGAAGCTTCCGTTCTGCTGATGGAGAGGTGGGGAGGAGTCTGTATCTATAAAATGGGGTTACCTGCTTCACAGAGTTATTGTGAGTAGAGCTCTCTCCTCATAATTTTTCTGCATCTTTGTTCTTAGTTGGCTGGAGGCTCAGCCTAAGAACTACCTCCAATGAGAGGCCTTTCCTGATCTCTGATTGTTAGATCTCCCTTCCCTTTAACTCAGAAATTACTTTGTGTTCACCTTGTGCATATTTTGTATTTGCTTACTTATCTATGTATCTATGTATCTTACTTGCTTATCTACACTTACTTATATATATACTCATTGTTTCCACCCTGTGCCTTACACATGTTGTTTAGTCACTTCAGTTGGGTCCAACTCTTCACAACTCGATTTGAGGTTTTCTTGGCAAAGATACCAGAGTGACTTGCCATTTTCTTCTCAAGCTCATTTTACAGATGAGGAAACTGAGGCAAACAGGGTGAAGTGACTTGCCCAGGGTCACACAGCTAGTAAGTGTCTGAAGCTGCATTTGAACTCAGGTCTTCCCGACTCCAAGCCTTGTACTCTGTCTATTGCACCACCTAGCTGCCAATTTGGTTATATGGGGTGTTCCTAAAGTCTGGACACAGCCAAAAATGCATATTTTCAGGAAATGAAATGAATGAAATTTTCAACAACATTTTATTTAATTGGAATATTAACAAATAACATTTTCAATATGATGTGCTTTGCAAGATTCACATGAACTCGATGCAGTAACTCCACATTGCCGTCAATTTTAGCACATTCGCTCTTTATGCATTCAATCAAGTGTGTGGCATCTGTGATTTTCATTGAGTACACCTTCTCCTCTAGCATACACTAGAAAAAGAAGTCAAGGGGGCTAAGATCTGTTAATATTCCAAGTATTTCAAAATATATATTTTTGCCTATGTGTCCAGACTTTAGTGACACCCTGTAGAAAAGGTTAAAATGAATCAATCAACAAGAATTTGTTAAGCTCTTACTATGTTCCAGGAAGTGTGACCTAGTAGATAGAGAACTGTCCTCAAAGCCGAGAAGACCTAGGTTCAAGTCTAACTTTTGACACATACTGGCTGTGTTACCCAGGGCAAGTGACTCAAACTCTTGGTGCTGTGTTGCTAAGATGCAGTGACTATCTCCATAGTAGTCTCTCATCAAAGTCCTCTTTCCTATTTTCATGTTCCAAGCACTGTGTGCTAAGTGCTGGACATATAGAGAATAGTCCCTGCCCCCAAAGACCTTATAGTCTAATGAGGGACACAACATATACACAAGCAGTACATATAAGATAAAGGCAGGCTTGTAATCCCAGCTACCAGAGGGGCTAAGGCTGGTGGATCTTTTGAACTCAGGAGTTCTGATATTTGGTGGGCTAAGCTGATCAATAAGTTCTGCATGAATGTAGTGAGCTCTTTGGATGGAAGGGTGGGCAGGAGGGCACCAGATTGCCTAAGGACAGGTGGCTGAGTTTAGATCAGAAACAGAGCAAGCCAAAGTTCTGGTGCCAATAAGCTATTACCCTCATTTCCACAAATACCTTTTAGGATCTTTGAGTGAAGTAATGGAGGGAGAGAAGAACATGGGACTGGGATTTTCTCTGATTTACCAGAGGTTAACCGACAAGGAGAATAGGATGATCATACCTATGGGGTAAAATACTATGGAAGTATTTGAGACCGTATCAAAACTTAAGTATGAAGTTATTATTGGGAACAGAGGCAAACCTTCTTTGATGGTTTTAGTGATAAAACCAGGAGAGAGAAACATTGAAAAGACCAGCAATGCTGAAAGACCTCAGAACTCTGATGAATAAAATGGCCAGCCACAACTATGATACTGAGGGGCCAATAATATTGCATGTGACTCAACACCTGATAGAGAAGCGATTGACTCAAGATGAAAAATGAGGCTTACATTTTTGGCCATGGTCAATGGGGACATTTGTTTTGCTTGACTGTATATAGCTAACAAAAATACTTCCTTTTTATCCTTGCCCCATTCTGAGGGAGGGAATGGGGGGGGGAAGGGAGAGAGCATAAATACTTTTTAATTGAAATTTTTAAATTTTATTTATCTATCTATACCTATGTCTCTATACTATACATCTTATAAACAAACACACTAAAATTAAAAGATGAAACAATGAAAAAAAATAGGTATAGGATGGAGTCCATGTAATAGCACCTGAACTTCCGGTCTGGAGAAAGGATGGAAGGAAGGAAGGAAGGAAGGAAGGAAGGAAGGAAGGAAGGAAGGAAGGAAGGAAGGAAGGAAGGAGAGGAGAGGAGAGGAGAGGAGAGGAGAGGAGAGGAGAGGAGAGGAGAGGAGAGGAGAGGAGAGGAGAGAGGATAAATATGGTGTAGATGGAAGGCACCTTACAATTTGAATGATCGTTTGGAGGTTTATGTAAATTATAATAGCTATGACAATTCTTTTCTTTGTTACCTTGGATGAATAGGAGATGGCTGGATTCCTTCTAAAATGTTACAATAAAACCACACCCTCGCACACCAGCCCCACCTCGCTTAATGGGTAGAGCAGTCCTACACAGTTGCTTCATCATGGTGTGTACATTATCCTGTACATTTCTCAAAGGCTATGACAACAGAGCATAAACTCTGGGAGGATCTACCAAGCTGAAGGAACTTCAAGTATGACCCAGCAATAGCTGCCTCAGCTTCACTATGTTTAGAGAGGCTCACTGTCTAAAGGTTGGCCATTAGGGGATGATTGTTTTGGTCCATAGTAATTCTTTTAAGTCATAGAGGGGTTGCGATCTGCATTAGCAGAGGGAGTATTCACCCCAGTAAAATCTATTCTGAGCTGGAGTGGAGGTGTGGAGGTGGACCATTAGAAGAAGTAAACTAGATACCAGTGATATCTGTAATCACTCATTTTCTACAGCTTTCCTTTGTATCTTGTTTCACCATCATACTGCAGTGAATTTATATTACAAACACTGTAAAACTTTTTAGTGATTTATGACTTATTGTTATCCTTCCTATACCACCTTGAATCCTATACTTGGAGTCAGTAGACCTGGACTTGAAACCCAAATGAAACCTCTGTGACCTTGGGAAGTGCCTTCATATTTCAGAACCTCAGACAAGGGTGGTGGACTCAATCAATAACCCAGTACCTTCCCAATTCTAGATCTGGTGATGCTGTTGTCTAAGCCATTTTTTTCCTTCATGATATCTTCTGGATCTGCCCTTCCCTTTTCTACTCCATAAAGCCACAATTTCACCTCATGCCCTGGTCATCTCCCTGGAACAGTTCTTAACCTCGTTGTGTCATGGATCCCTTTGGTTGTCTCATGAAGTCTATGAATTCCTCCAAATATTTTTAAATAATTAAAGGAAATGTTAAATTTCAGTTAAAAGTTAGTGAAAAGAAAGAAGAGGTTTTTTTTTTCCCATCCAGGTCCATGCACTCCCTGAAATCTATCCATAGACCTCCATGGATTTCATTGAAAGAACCCTTGCTCAACAGAAATATTACAGCCCTATACTCTTTGGATCCCTCTCTTCTAATCAGTTCTTTATATCATGTAAATTGTCCTTTGTACCAATAAATTTTACCATATCTCCTCTGACTTTCCAAACCTTATAATTGGTCCTCTTGAAACCATCGATCAAATCAAAAACTTCTTTATCCAGAGCACTGAATTTGAAGTATTCAATGAGAAGTTGCAGGACCTAAGTTCAAATCTTGTCTCTCCCAGTTGCTATTTATATGGCCTTAGACAATTTGTTTCACCTGTGGGCTGCCAAAATCTAATTAGGAGCGCACTAATGAAGTGTTACAATTTGTGACTGGTCATCTTCAGAAGCAGGGGAAACTCTTACGATTGACTAAGGGAGATGTCCATCAACCACTGCTACTTTGTCAGCAGTATGCTGGGGCTTTCCACAGGCTCTCCAAAACATGGCAAGAGATCAAGGAAGCACAAGAAAATGGTGTTTCCTCAAGCACAGTTCTCTCACAGGAGTCGGGGGAGGGGTAGTGCTAACACCCTAAATTTTTAACAAAATTCAATATGAATCCCTATAGGAGGCCTAACTAATAAAGTATAAATCTACCCTATTAATCAAATAGAATTAATATTATCACCAACACATGGCAGGTTAATTAATCGTAACCCATATGACTCTTCTTCTTACAGCATTGATTAACTCAAATTTTATTCTACTAACTCACCAATACAATCACTGATACCCATTAAATCACAATGAACTGATTAAATTAATTAGGGGTTATCGAAATTGTTTTCATATACCTCTCTGGACCTCAGTTTCTTTATCTATAAAATGGGTGGACTAGATGGTCTACAAAGTCCTTTCCAGATAGACATATGATCCTTTTATAATAGCCTGAATTTGGCATTGCTCTAGGGGGCTGGGGATGATGCCCTTTCCCACTAAAGCTCTCCAGCTCTGGGCACATGTTCAGATCAGGTTTAGCCCTAGCAAGCCTGGCCCAGACTTTGAAGACAGTTGAAGATAATGTCCCTTGCCTCCTCAGCTAGCGCAAGTTTATTGATCACTTAGAGACCTCATCTGAGAGCAGAAAGGCTGATTCCAATGGACACTGAGGCAGCTAGGTACCTCAACAGATAGAGAGGCTGGGCTTATGGTCAGGAAGAACTGAATTCAAATCTGCCTGTAGACACTAGCTGTGTGACCCTTGGCCAGTCACAACCTCCATCTGCCTCAGCTTCCTCAACTAAAATGGGGGTCAAAATAGCACACACCTCACAGAGTTCTTGTGAAGATCACATGAGATAATATTTGTACATAGCAGTACATAGCAGAGTGTCTGGCACATAGTGGGTGTTTAATGCATGTCTGTTCCTTTCCCCTTGCCCCCAGTCCTATTTCAGTAGTCCTATGTATGTTTGGATCTTATTTGTGTTTGTTTCCTTTCCTATCTTCTAGATTTTAAAAAGTGCTGGATAAAATGCTAGTAACAGATGAAATTTGAAAGTGTGTTGTACATTCATTTTTCTGGAGAGTCAGTCATTAAACATGTACCAGTGTTACCAGTCTTCCTATTACACCATCCACCTGCTCTGCCCTCCCAGGCAAATTAACTTAATTACTCCTTCATTCACTTGTTTGACTCCCACTCCTGAACCTTCTTAAAAGCTGTATCTTATGTTTGGCATTCCCTTCCTACCTTAGTTTGGCAAAGTGCATGCTGTAATTCAGAAGGTTCTTTCTGTAAGCTCCTCCTGGAAATCAGCCCTAAACAAATTGGAGGAATGTTAATGCTTCCCACAGCATTCTGCTTTCGGCCTTCTTCTCAACCTAATGCCTTTGTGTGCACTGAAGCAAATATTTACAGTATATATTGTGTTTAATCATATATAATATTTAGCATATATTATGAAATACATATAATTATAAGGTATTTAAGTACATAGCAATAAAATCATAGCTTGCTCTCTCCAAAGTTACTCAGTTAATTGCCAAATCTAAGAGCCTTTTCTCAGTCCTCATCTTTCTTGACCTCTCTGCTGCCTTTGGCACAGTAGATCACCCTCTTTTCCTTGGTACTCTCTTCTATCAGGATCTCCTTGATGCCACTCTTTCCTCATTCCCCTCCTACTGACCATTCTCATTCCTACTTTACTGGATCGTCATCTGGGCCATGCCTGACAACCATGGGTGTCCCCCAAGGTTCTGTCCTAGGCCCTCTTCTCCTTCTATACTATTTCATTTGGTGATCTCATCATTTCCCGTGGATTCAATTACAATCTTTACACTGATGATTCTCAGATCTATTTGTCCAACCTTAACCTCTCTTCCGGCTTCTAGTCTCATGTTCCTAACTGCCTATTAGGCATCAAAAACTAGATGTCCCTTAAGGCATTTTAAACCCAACATGTCCAAAATCGAAGTTATTGTCCTCCCTGCCTCCCACCTCCAAACCTTTTTTTTTTCTTTTTAACATTCTCGTTACTACCAAGGGCACCAGCATCCTCCCATTTACCCAGGTTTACCATTTATACATATGTCATCCTTGACTACTCACGCCCTCTCATTCCCCCCATAACAACTCATTTGCCAAGTTCTGTTGATTCTACCTTCATAATATCTCTCTGTCTTTCTTCTGAGATGATCTCCAAACTATGACATACATATATGTGTGTATGTAGATCTTTTGTGCATATTTGTTTAGACAATGTCTTTCCCATAAAATTGTGAGATCTTTAAGAACAGGATCTCTTTTTGCCTATCTTTGTATTCCCAACACTTAGCACAATGCCTGGCACATAGTAGGTGCTTAATAAATGCTTGTTGACTTGCACTAGAAATGGAAAAAACAAGAAGACAAAACCATATGCTATATAATTATTATGCTAACGATTGTCCCGGGAAGAGATAAGAAAATACACCTTCCTCCATTCTTAGTAGGGGTGAGTGACTATAGGTATTTCCATGCCTATATATAGAGAGACAGTATATTCCCTATACTGTCAGACTCAATTGGTGCTTGGGTTGGTTCAGCTGAACTGCTCCCCCCCCCCTCTTCGTTCTTTGCATGGCTTTCTAGGTTAAGGAAGGAGAAAGATATATTCTTGGAAATGAAGATTATGTAAAGATAGAATATATCCACAATATTTAAAGTGGCTAGCCAAGAAAGAAAAGAAATCATAAAATGACTGAAGTATTTCCATATAGATTATATTGTCTGGTGGTGTCTTGGCTGGCATCTATTCGATTATAAGCTCCTAGAGAGCAGAAATTGGCTCTGCTCACTTCATATAGTTTCTAACGCGTAATCAGGAGTTTAATAAATGCTCTTGGTAAGGAAGTTGAATGACTTTGTTACCTATATAATCTCATGATTAAAACTCTTTTGGGCTATGAGAGGACTGGAAGGCAAAGTGCTCCGTCCTCTGTTTCCTTGGCTACTGTGCAGATCCCTATTACTCTAAACCTCAATTACCCTGCCTCCATTTCCATGGTTACATTTGCAAGGAAGAGTCTGAATTGATTAGCAAGAAGTCTTTTTTTTTTTTGCTGAATTCTGCCAACAATTAGCACTGGAGGCAAATCTTGGTAGATCTAGTCTTTTTGTGGTTCCAATGATAAGAAAGAACTACAAAAATGGGAGCTATGGCCTCTCTTTATGTGTTTTTAAATGGAGTCAAGTCAAGAAACATTTATTAAATGTTACCATGTTAGAGACACTGTTCTAAGAGCTAGGGATTGTTTTTTTTTTTTATTAAAAAAGGCATAGCATTGCCAACAAAATATACAACAAAAAATATATATTTTAAAATCAGTTTTACCATCCATAGACAGTTCTATATTAGTTTTGAAAAGGATTCTTCTTGGTTCCTTAGAGCTAAACATTCAGTATTATGTAGGTTCTGAGTCAATCTTTAATCTTTACATGGTATTCCCAAGACAGAATGTAAATGTGTGCCTATATGACCATATGGGATCCTGAAGCTCTAAAAGTCTGGACTAGGGATAAGTAACTACTTAGAATAAATACACAGGGAATCTATT
Source organism: Phalanger gymnotis (assembly GCA_028646595.1). Classification (NCBI taxonomy): domain Eukaryota; kingdom Metazoa; phylum Chordata; class Mammalia; order Diprotodontia; family Phalangeridae; genus Phalanger; species Phalanger gymnotis. Next base: position 440,717,947 of record CM053622.1, read on the forward strand.
ATTTAAAAAAAACATATTTTAATACCAGAGAGTTCCTCTTTCCATGTACTCTTGTAGTAGGTCTTTTTTTAAAGTCTAGCCATCTGTGTCAAAGAGAAAATTTAGAGTTTCCCCAGTGAAGAGTAGCCTGCAGAGGGAGTCGATTCTTAAACCTTGTCTAAGATATACACACAAATATTTGAATTTAGCTCAGCTCTCTGCTTCAGTATGCTTGGATCAGGCCTGTGGACTTTGAGAAGCAGCATGATGTAGTGGAAAGGGCACTGGCCTTGGGGTCAAAAAGCCATGGCTGACATTCCAACTCTGTCATTTACCTGCTGTTTGATCCTGAGAAAATCATTTAACCTCTCTGGACTTCAGCAGGGGTTTGGACTAAATTAAATATGAGGTCTCTCCTACCTCTAACATTGTATGTGTAATCTCTGTGACTTAAAGCTGATTTGGATCACTCTGATGAGGAGGAATTGGTAGCCATTAATTTGATGTTTGGCAGGGATTGGGGTGGGAGGGAGAATACCAAATATATTGGTACGACCTTGAAGATGCTCTTCCAATTCCACAAAATGAGAGGAGTTGTTTGTTCATCTTAATTAACTTCACAACAAGTTTCTGTAACCTGCCCACCCTTGACTGGGCCTCAGAGTAATGATGAAACTGCTGACAATGCACTTCAGTAACCTCAAGATGTTGGGCCACACTGCCATACATCTTTTTTATTCATTTATACTTATACATAACCTGATATGTTTGAGAGTGGATGTGACTTCTTTCAAGCCCTGGACTGAACTAATTTGTGCTTCTTTTGTTTTATGTCAGTGTGGTTTGTTTGGGTTTTTCACATTTTCTTTTTTTTTTATTATGAATTTAATTACAAACATAAAACTTTCAATATACAAAGAACCAAAAAGGTGATCATGAACTTCTGTTACATTTGCATTGTCTTTGAAAAGCACATATAAAATTTAACTAGGTTATAACAAAGTTTCTCTGTTTGTCTGTATCCCTTTATGAACCTTTTTTCTTCTACGTAATGTTTTCCTTCCTTCCTTTCTTCATGATTACCTACTGACACACCCTACTTTCACAAAAAAAAGGCCTCTCTTTTATAAATGAATATAGTCAACAAAACAAACCAACATAATGAGAATGTATGTCTCCTCCTACACCTCTAGTCTATCTGATTAGATATGTCTCTGAGAAAGGATAAAGACATGCTTCAATTCAATTCAAAACTTTCTTTTGAAGTCTTGATCTGTCACTGTGCTGGTTAGAGTTCTGAAGCCTTTAAAAGTTTTTCCTTTTTCAATACAATCCCATATTGTGGTCATTATGCAAATTGTTTTCCTGGTTCTGCTCCTATGATTGTATATCAGTTCATAAAAACCTTCCCAGTTTTCTCTGAATTTTCACATTTATCATTTCCCATGGAAGAATGATTTGATTATACTAATTATACTAATTTATTCAGCCATTCCCCAAACAATGAGGACCCATTATGTTTGCAACTCATCATTACAACAAAAAAAGATGGTGATATCAAAATTGGGAGTATATTGATCTGTTCCCTTCATCTTTGATCTCTTTGGGTTGTATGTGTAGGAGTAGTATCACTGGGTCAAAGGATATATACAACTTAATGACTTTGGGCATGTATTTCCAAATTGTTTTCCAAAATACTTTGACCTTTTGGCAGCTCCATCAATGGTGCATTAACATGCCTATCTTCATACAACCCTCTAATAACTGCTCTTTTCCTCTTTTATCATCTTTGCCAACCTGATGGGATTGGCATTACATACATTATTAAATACTAATTTCAAGCATTCTTTTATTGTAGCTTCCAGTAGCTTGCATTTCTTAATTTAAAAATTACCTATGGATCCATATCCTTTGCCTACATGTCTATTCTTATACAGTCATCTCAATCTCCTATGTATCAGTTATCAGACCTTTATCAGATAAACTTGCTGCAAATAGTTTTTCCCAGTTAACAGCTTCTCTTCTAATTCTAACTTCATCGATTTTGATTATGCCAAAGCTTTTCAATTTTACACAACTGAAATTGCACATTTTATCTTCTATGATGACCTCTGTTCCTTATTTGGTTAAGAGTCATTCCCCTCATGATTGCAGCAAAAGCTATTTCCTTCTCTTTTCCTCTAATATGTCTATGGTATGGCCTTTTATATCTAGGGCAGGACTTCTTAAACTTTTTTCCACTTGCAGCCCCTTTTTTGCCTAAGAAATTTTTACACAACCCCGGATGTATAGGTACATAAATAGGTATACAAGTCAAACATTTGCTGATAATAATTCATAAAGAAATTTACTTTAAAATAATTTTTTGACATATATCTAATTTTGTGAGTTATTAAAGACAAAAGCAAATTTGCATACTGAGATGGATGTGCTTGTTTATTTTTAAATAAGAATTAAATGTTGGAATATTTGATACTGCAGGACTCAGAGCATCTTGAACATTTTCCAGAGTTGATCAATATTTTCATTTTATCAATGCTGAGAAAGCCACTTGGCATATATAGGTAGTACAAAACGGCAGAAGCATATTTAGGGCCATTTCAGAAATTGCTAGAAATTCTGCCCTAATCCCAAGCCAGAATTCATTTAATGATTTTTTTTTTAGGAAACTCAAGTTTTAAACTGGTGTCATTTAATAACTCAGCAAATTCTTCTTGAACTTTTAATGGTGGATGATTGATTTTTTTTTTTTGCTTCAATTGAGTATGATTTATGTACCCAATTTAGTTTTTTAGAATCAAAATTTGAAGGGAAGTATTTCTGAAGCTGTGTCTCCAGGCACTTCAGATAATCAGTTATAACTCTTACAATTAAATCTTTGGGAAGGTTATTTCAATTATAAAATCATCTGTAGCTGTAAACATTTCTAAAGAACCATTTTCCACCCTATTCTTCCATATAACTTTTTTAGTAAAACATTCAATTTTATCTTTTAACATGTTACAATTTTTTCCTGGAAGTGACATGTTTAAATCATTGAGTTTTTCAAAAATATTCGACAAATAATGCAGTTTTGAAAGCCATACATCATTATGAAAAAAAGTTAATGAGATCAGATTTCTGCTCAGGCAAAAATTTAACAACTTCATCTTTCATTTTCAACAATCTGCTTAAACTTAGCCCTCTTGAGAGCCATCTTACCTCTTCATGTAGTAATGAGCTTTTGTAATTGGAGTCCATGTCTTTCCAAAGGTTTAAAACAAATACCTGTTAAGGGCACAGCTTTTAATGAAGTTAATGATTTTGATATTATCACAAAGTACAACATCTAACTCTGGTGTGTGTATATATATATATATGTGTGTGTGTATATACATATATACACACACATTTGGCTATAAGTGCCTCCTGATGCAGGGAGTAAAAGTGATTTGTTCATTGCTTTAACTTTTGCTACAAATCCAACATTCTTGCCCATCATTCTCCAGCAGCATCTGTACAGACTCCAATGTGATTTTTCCACTGTAAACCTTCATTTGTGAAAAATTAATTGACTTTAAAATATATATATATCTTCCCTCTGCCCTTCCAAGGGGTGACAAAACAATTATTCCTCATGTGTGCTTCCTTATAAACATATCTTATATAAAGTAACAACTGTGCCATGTTAGAAATATCAGTTGTTCCATCTAACTGAATTGCAGACTTTGGACTGCCCTTAAGCCTGGTGATAAGCTGCTGGAATTGGTCATTATTAATTTCAGAAATTCTTTTGTAAATATAATCATTTGATAAAGGAATTTTATTAATTTCATCCCCATACTTTTTCCCAAAAACTATTTCTGACATTTTAATAGCAGCAAGTAACACAAGATCTTCTCTTATCACACAGGGCTTTTTCGTTTTTGCAATTAAATAAGAAGTTTCTTAAAAATACAAGTAAATATTTCTCATTGACAATAACAAATTTATCAAAACATTATTTCTCTCTATTTGAAGATTTTAAAAGTTGTCCAAAATATTTCTTTGGTATCACTTTAGTTTGGCTGGTTTCATGCTCTCTGCAGCCAAAACATCATTACAAATTAAGCAAAGAGGTTTTTCCACATCATTATTATTATTATTATTAGAAGTAAATCCGTATTGCAAGAATGATTCAACATATTTTCTTTTTCTTGTCAATTTAGGCATACTACAACCTGGTAGTGAAGACTCTACCACATTGTTATCAGTATTTTTACCTCTCCTCTCTAAATTTAGCCACTTATCCATAACCAAATGTATCAGTAATTAAGGTGAGATTTGTTTTTACTGTTTTCTCTTTTAGAATGCTAAAATAATCAAGTACCTTCGATTAAGTCTTACTAGGTACAAAACCCCAGGCCCACACCCTTTTGCTGATTATGTGTGAAGCCTTCAGGCCCTGAACAGGGTACAAAAACTCAAAGGTTAGTGTTTTTGTTTGGGGCTCTCACTCACTGGAAGAATGTTGATGCGGAGACTCTGGATAGCTGCTGGAGCCCCCACAGCTTTGAAGAAAACCCAGATGTTGGTGCTTCTCTTTTTGGTAACTATGTATGTAATGTCTTGATCAGACAAAGCCTGTCTGTGGAATTGTGTTACTGTTGATATTTTCTGTTTGTAATTTCTATTTGTATTTGCTTTGAAGTTCAAGATGCTGGCTTTTCCCCCTGAATTAAGTGAATGATATATGTATGTTTGATTAAAATGAGATTGTTAACCCCCCAAGAATGCTTTCCTTAGAAAAGCAGATCAAAGAACCTGTGCTGACAGCTCTTGTTGCTGGTCTCCTACAGCAGCTGCTAGCCACTTTGTTGTTACACCAAAAAAGTTCTTGTCCTAAAATATAAATAAATATTACTAATGATTTCTCAAATCACTACTAGCTTTAGTTTATGAAATTACATTTTTTGTGCTTATTTTAAAAAACTGATGTTTACACTTACCACATACAGTGGTGAGGGTGGAGAAATATTTTTAAAGGGCTTTTGTCTTTACTTGCTGCAACTAAACACTGAAGCTTCTATAAAAGAAGGAGGTAATAACACTTTTTAAAGTCAAATATTCTAACAATACAATCCAAAGATATACTAATTTTATACTGACATGCTGAGGAATGATGGTAGGAAAATATTAAAAGTCTTTATTTTCCATAATTAAATTATTATGTTTCTATAAGAGCAGAAAACTTTGTATGTACAGTAAAAACACTGCAGTTTATAACATACAATAGTCTTGAATATGAGCCAAGGTGTTTCTGGAAGCATTTGTTGGTATTGTGTGGTGTGATGGCATGTGTAGTGCAAAGTGTGCATGTTGCATATTCAAAACCAACGTTGCAGTGAAGTAGTGCAATGCAACACAGCAAATACTGCCAGAAACACCTTAGATTCATTACACATTTTATTTTGAATTAATTAATTTTGCATGCTCAGAAACCTTTTACTGTTGCCAAATTTTTCATAACCCCCACAATCAGTTACCCAAGTCCATATGGGGTCATGACCCATAGTTTAAAAAGCATTGATCTAAGTTATGTATCCATTTGGAATTTATTGTGGTATATGTTGTGAGATATTGGTCTAAACCTAATTTTTGTCCAACTTCTTTCCAGTCATCATAGCAATTTCCGTTGAATAGGAAATCCTTACCCCAGTAGTTGGTATCCTTGGGTTTATCGAATAGTATGCTATTATATTTAGTTGCTTCTGTTTCTTATTAACGCAATAAGTTCCTCTGGCAACTTTTCTATTTTTTAAACATTACCAAATAGTTTTAGTAATTGCTAGGTCCCTTTCATTCCTAATTTTTTTATTATTTACCTTGAGATTCTTGGTCTTTTTTTGTTCCTCCAGATGTATTTTGTTATGGTTATATATAGTTCTGCAAAGTAAACTCTTGTTAGTTTCATTAGTATGGAAATAAACCTATAAATTAATTTGGGTAGCAGAACCATTTAAATTATATTTACATGATTCAACTTTGATAAATTAATGTTTTTCCAATAATTTAATTCTTCCTTTATTTCTATAAAGAATATTTTTGCAGACATATTTGTAAAATCTTGAATGTGCCTTGGTAGATTGACTCCCAGATATTCTATGCATTTTGCATGACCTCTATTCAGGTCAATTGTGGTTGATACCTCACATGTTCTTCTAATTTTTCAGTCTTTTGACTTTGTTCCAATTTTTACTATGTCATAAGATCATTGATTTTAAGCCAGAAGGGATCATAAAAGTCATTTAGGCTACCCTCCTACCTTTTGCAGATGAAGAAGCCAGAGAGGCTGACTGCCCAAAGTTACACAGAATGATAGGGACAGGATTTGAACCCAGGTCCTTTGACTCCAGAATCACCCCTCTTTCCACATTGTCTCTCATTGAATTATCACAGCCCTTTCGTTCCCTTCCTTTTTTTTTTTCTTGATATCCGCTTCTTGGATAAAGTTTCTTCTTCCAGGTGTTCTAAATTCATTCTTTCTTCTCTTTTTTTCAGTTCTTCCTTCATTTCTTTCATCTGCTCCTAAGAATCTTTGTGACCCAGTATTTTCCCAGTTTTCTACTTGTAACCACAACTAAGTTATTTTCTTCTTCACAGGTTTTGTCCTGTAATTGTCTTAATCCATAACATTTCTTCATTGTATTTGGAATTTTCTTCAGCCTAGTTCTCTCATCATTCTCAGTTACTGGATTGGAACTTTGGGAAGAGGGTCAAGTTATGCCCTCTTTTGGATTATTGGTTGGGGTGGCTGGGCCTGGTCCCTTCATCTTCTGCAAAGCATATACTGCTACTCTGTCATAATTCTAGGTGGGGTAATTGGATGCTGTTCCCATCTTCTGTACTCTATTTGTTGGCTCAGGAGCTGTCTGGAGTTAGCTCCAGCCACCTTCCATAGGATCCTGGAGCTAGATTAAGAGCAAGATCCAGGCTCCACCTACTGCAGCAATCTTCAGTTTCACCCCCTCCCATATACCCACTTAGCCTTCAATCCCTTTTGAGCTGTCCTAAGTTCCTTCTCCCTCACTCTTTTTTTTTTTAACAACCCTTACCCAGAGATTCCCCTGGATTCGAATTTCATTCCCCTACTTGGGATGTCTGTGGATTGTGTTTGCCTCCTGGCACAGTACTGGGCTGGATGGCAATGCTCACTGGTGTTTTTGTTCAGTTTTGGTGAATATTTTTGTTATCTGGCACCCTTCATCATTCCTCTGGTGGTTTTTGGGGGGAGCTGGCCTTAGCTGGAAATTTTTTTTGCCAGAAACCTCAATTGCTTCTGGTGAATTTTCATTAAATAGTGGGATACTATAAAAAGGTGGGATACCTCCAGTTTAACTGGGAGCTATGGTGAAAACTGGCATTCTAGTTAGGGCTGGCCCCCATCAAAACTCTTCCCTTTCATGCTATGTCCTCATTCTCTACTCACCCACAGCCCCATTATCCAAATCTATCCTCAAGACAAGATCTGGTATGCAATTTATTCAAGGTGTAAATGATCGATTAGCTTAATGAGTTATCCTTCCCAAAGGTAACTTTATTTCCCATCCCTTTGAACTTCTTCATGTCACAAGGAACTTCATCATCCTACAAAATCACATTAGTATTGGTGTTCATGCCTTATCAGTCTCTCTGCCACTGGGACCTCTGTGATTAGATGGCAGAGAAGAGAGCTCCTTCTCAAATCCCCCACTTAAGGAAGGCATGCAGGCCAGCTGTCTCTTCATTTTCCACCCAGCCATGCTCCTTTAGATTTCTCCATCTTACCCACTCCCCTAGACTGGGAAACTCTGCCCCACCCCCTTTTCAGTTTCCTTTTTGTGTGTCGTATTCCTCCAATCGATTATAAGTTGGTTAAAAGTAAGGTCTTTCAATTAGAAACTGAGGGAACGCCCATCAATTGGCAAATGGCTGAACAAGTTGTGGTATATTAATATAATGGAATACCATTGTGCTATAAGAAATGGCAAGCATAGAGATTTCAGAAAAACCTGAAAGGACTTATATGAACTGATGCTGAATGAAGTGAGCAGAACCAGGAGAACATTGTACACAAAAACAACAACATTGTGCAATGATCAACTATGAATGACTTGGCTCTTCTCGGCAATACAATGATTCAAGAATTCCAAAAAATTCATTAGGGAAAATGCTGTCCACATCCAGAGAAAGAACTGCTGGAGTCTGACCGAAGATAGAAGCATACTATTTCCAACTTCTTTGGATTTATTTTTTTGTGTGTGGTTTTTTCCCTTTTGTTTTATTTTTTCTTTTACAACATGACTAATATGGAAATATGTTTACGTGATTGCTTAATAAATGTTTATTGATTGTTTGATCATAAATCTATGTGATTTATAAATTTAGATGAAATCCAAATGAAAGGGACTCCAGAGGCCATCTAGTCTAGGCATTGCATGATATGTATGAGGAAACTGAAGACCAGAGAGGTTAAGTGATTTGCCCATGGTCCCACAGGGAGCAAATGCCTAACCCAGGCCCTCTGATGCCAGAGACACTGTTTCTTCCACTCTGCCATATAAAGATTGGAGTCAAAGAAATATTCTTTCATTGTAAGTTTTGAGGCATTAGGGATCTACTTGGGGTACATTTGGAGCACCTGAGGTCTTCCTGACAACCCTTAAATCACAACATGTTAGTGCCAATCAGCATACATAGGGTCCACTCTGCTTCTAGCCTAGAGCAGGGAATAATTTTCCCAAAAGCAAGGCAAGATATTTGCCTTGAGATGAGGTGATAGCTCAGCATCTGCTTTCCTTTGCTACCTAACCTCACGTTAGAAACTTAAGGCAGCTAGGACAGATACTTCTTTCTTTTTCCAGATCACAAATACATGCTTGAAATTTTTTTGATTTTGCTTTTGCCAGTAACCAAAAGGAAAATGTGACCTGTCTAGTCTCAATTGGGAAAGAAAAAGAAAAAAAAACCTTACCTGCTCCAAGGCTATAAACCATCACATGCCTTTCTCACATAACCCCATTTCTCTAAGAAAACAGCATTAAGATAAGTTATTTCTTAAAGGGAGAAGTAGAGGCCTTTCATAAACACATGATCCTTTTAACTTTTAACAGAGAACAGAAACAAACGAAACTGAGCCAAGGAAATCAGTTTGCTCCATCAAGCCGAAGGGGAATTGAAATGTGCATTTTCTAGAAACCTTTTCGATTTCCTTCTTATGGCCAGCTTAATTCAACATTTATTAAACACATACTGTTTGCAAGAGTATGTCCTAATCACTAAGAAACAAATATTTTAGGTGGAAATTTCTGCCCCCAAGGGGCATTTAATCTGCCAGAGGTCAGATAGGAACTATATACAGATAAATATATAATACCATATAGCATGTGATAGATGGGAGTAAACTGGTCCATACAAGTTGCTTTCAGAAATCTTGAGGAAGGAGAAAATACTTTTATTTAGGAAGAACAAGGAAGGCTTTATGGAGAAGATGGAATCCTTGAAGAAGAAGAAAAAAGAATTTTAATAGGTAGAGATGAGAACAGAGCATGATATAGGCATAGGGGATAGCCTAGTAATTGTATAGAAGTAGGAAAGAAGGTCAAGATTAGGGAAGAGGTGTTAGTCCAGCTAGAACATAGGAGAGCCTGAAGAGGAGTAATGTGAAATAATGCCGCAAAGGTAGATTGAAGCCAGAATCTGAAGGGTCTAAAAAACGACCAGACCAAAGAACTTGTACTTCCTTCTAGAGACAATAAGAAGCCAGTGAATGTTATTGATGAAGGAAGTAATATCTGTTACTTAGGAAGATAATTTTGGCAGATTCGGGAAGGCTGGAAATTCAGATGCAGAGGCCAGTTAGCAGGTTATTACAATAGACTTTATGAGTAATAGTAGAGAACTAAACTAATATAGCAAGGACCACACCATGGACCATGCATGGGAACAGGCCTGTGTCTGGTTCTTTGCTAAAGGACGTGCAAAATCCATTGACACATGATTTTTCCTGTCTGGTATGTCCTGTGACATTCAAAAATGATTGTTAATTAAGTCAGGAGGAAATACCCTCTAGGTGAGGTATAAGAGCTGCAAGAATTGTTCCATCTCCCTCATTTAGTAGGCCAGCACTCTTGGGATACATCCAGGACAGAAAGACCTGGCCCTTTATGTATTCGTCCTTACATTTAAAAGTCAAGCTTTGCCCTTGAATTCTTTTATGGGCTTTCTAGGCCTTCCATGCTCGTATGTCTTTTGTTTTACATTGTCTTCTTTTTGATTTAAAGCTAATTATTACTTAAATGCTCACTTCAGACACTTACTAGTTGAATGACCCTGGGCAGAATACTTATCTCTCTTTGCCTCATGACCTCTTAAGTCTCTGCCAGCTCCAAATGTACCATCCTATGAAATTACAGGCTTGACATACCTAGTATCATTAATTGGCTTTTTGAAAACTTAATGTTAAGGGAAAGATACAATCTTATCTCCTATAGAGGTTGACACGTGCTAGTGATTGGGTAAGTACCATGCTTCAGGAAAACCTCTCCTCCAAGGAAAGGCAAGGGGCAAATGGTGACCTAAGCCAATATAAATCAGGGGCTGGGGCCTGTCAAGAGCCAGAGATTCTCAGAGTGATGAAATCTAAGACAGAAGTAGGGAAAATTGGGGAATGAAGCAGAAGCGGCAAGCCAGGGAGGCCTGTACAGGAGCAGAAGAAAAGTTATCAGAGAATACATGGAACTGATTGTTTGCCTAATACTGTCTATTGTCTTTTGATCATTTTTCAGTTGATCCAACTCTTCATGACACCATTTGGGGTTTTCTTAGCAAAGATTCCATTTCCTTCTCCAGCTCATTTTACAGGTGAGGAAACTGAGACAAAGAGGGTTAAATGACTTGCCCAGGTCACACAACTAGTAAGAGGGTAAGGTAGGATTTGAATTCAGGTCTTCCAGACTCTAGCCTGGCACTTTATTCACTGTGCCACATATCTGCCGCTAGGGTCCTTACCCAGCTTAAAATCTAGGAATAAAAAAGTATTTATTATGCATGTACTTAGTGTCAAGAACTGGGCTAAGTGCTGTGGCTACAAATAGAATAAAACAATCTCAACCCTCAAGGAGCTCGTACTCTAGTTGAGGGAGACAACACATAAAGAAAAAGTCATGAGAGAAGATGCAGAGGCCCAGGAGTCTTAAGGTTACATCAATAGGTCAGATGGCAGGTAGTGTACGGAACCTAAAGGGCAGAGAGGAAGGGCCAAGGATAAGTCCTGGAGGACCTCTGTAGGTAGTAGCAGGGCATATGATAAGGCCTAATGGCCCTCTTTCTCATCAGAAGGAAGAAAGTTGGTGACTCCATCTCTCGACTCGGGACATTATCACTGGCTGTACCCCGTGCCTAGTATGCTCCTCCTTCTCATTCTCTGCCTCTGGGCTTCCCTGGGTGCCTTCCCAGCTAACATCTCATCTTCTACAAAAAGCCTTTCCTGATCCTCCTTTATGCTAGTCCATACCTTCTATTGATTATCTCCAATTTATCCAGTCTATATCTTGTTTGACCATAGTTGTTTTCATAATGTCTCCTTTATTAGACTTTGAGATCCTTGAGAACAGAGACTGTCTTTTGCCTATGTTTTTATCTCCAGCACCTAGCTAGTAGCAGGTGCTCAATAAATGTTTACTGACTGACTGACTCATATCTCCTCCATTCAACAAATACATAGCTAAGCAACTTTGGCAAAGTACAAGATAAATTCACAAGTAACTATAGTACAAGTTAGAATGTAAATGACTAGAAAAAGTCCAAAGTACTCTGGGGATTCAGAAGAGGGAAAGAGCACATCTGGTTGGGAGAATCAGGGAAGATTTCATGAAGGAAGTGACATTGGAGTGTGGTCTTCAAGACATATAGACAGAATATGGAGGAGAGGAGAGGGAAGGAGGAAATTCCAGTTGAAAGGAATAACAGAAAAAATATGAAAAATATAAGAAATAATAGGTCTGTTCAGAATACAGTGAAGCAGCCCAGTTTGTCTAAAATGATACAGGCTGGTACAATGATACTTTGGAGTCAGGACATGGAAGGCCTTACCACATTTAGAAGTTTAGACTTAATTATTTTTATGAAGGAATGGTGACTGGTTTTAATCATCTTAACTGAGTAACATTGACAGTAAGAAAAAGTTGAGCTCCAGACCAGAAGAATGTTTCCACAGCAATTAATAATTATAAATACAGTACTCCTATACTCCAATGGAACTATGGCCTCATTTAGTTGCAACTCATTAATCCCTGCCTATCCCTTGCAATTCTTATCTGTATTACTTCAGACCAGGCCCCACCCAGGCCAGGCCAGTGATTTAAGTGCCAGAACAAGATGAAGGTTTACTCACAGACCATAAAAATGTGATAAAAATATTGCTGATATTGTATTAAGATTTAAAAAGGGGTGGGGCAGCTAGGTGGCACAGTGAGTAGAGCAGCAGCCCTGGAGTCAACAGATCTGAGTTCAAATTCAGCCTCAGACACTTGACATGACACACTTACTAGCTGTGTGACCTTGGGCAAGTCACTTAACCCCAATTGCCCTGCCTTCCCCCTCAAAAAAAAAAAAAGATTAAAAAAAAGACACAAGTACTGGTTAAATTGGAGGTAGGTAGGTGGCTCAGTAGATAAAGCATTGGGCCTTGAGTCAGGAAGACCTGAGTGCAAATCAAGCCTCAGACACTTACTAGCTGTGTGACCCTGGGCAAATCTTTTAACCTCTGTTTGCCTTAATCCACTGGAGAAGGAAATGGCAAACTACCCCAGTACCTTTGCCAAGAAAATCCCATGGACAGAATCCCAAGATGTTACATAACCCACCCCATACCACTACCTGCTGGTGTTCCTTGGCCCACCAGACAAAATCTTCCTTCTCTGGAAACTCCACTAGGAATATACTACCTAATTTTGACCTTTTTGGTCATTACTGAGGGGCTACCCCCTTTTTCTACAGGAAATAAATGAAGACTCCCCTTCACTTTCTTCCAGGGACTAAAGATTATTTACCAGGATCCCTTTTCTTCCATGTGAATGCCCACTCACCAAAAACAAAAAGACAACTGCACTTCCTCCATATCATTAAAAAGCAAAGTGCCTCGCAATAATTCTACTCCTTATTCCCCCAAACCCTTTCTAGGAAGGAGTTGTCCAAACCATCCTATGGAAAGCCTGATAATTAGAAAAACTAAATCATTTCCCTAGGTTGTATAGAATCTTGTGAGTGTGTGTTAACTCCACAGGGGGAATGGAACAAAGAAGGGATAAAGAGGGCTCACTGAGATTATGTCCAAAATTCCTTATAAAGTGAATCTTCCTGAAAGTCAGATCTAAGAAATCACTGGGTCTCTCCCCATTTCTAGGGAAGTATGACTTATTGAAGCTACAGTCTTGGAAATGGCAGGCACCCATCCTGAATAAGTAGAGGTTGATGACAAAGCAGTTATTTTAAAAATCCATGCTGAGAAAATTTGAAACTCAAATTTTTAAAAAATGAAGGCTAAAAATTGGGGAAAATATTATTTTAGGAAAATAAAAATCCATTCGGCAACACCCAGCTACCTGAGAATGCCATGGGAAATGGAAAATTCACTGAGCATGATGGCAAGAGGTCCAACCTTAGCAATGGTACAGGTACAGGACTTTAAGAAAGAAGACATCTTCTCTCAGGGCAGGAGTTTTTAACTTTTGAGAGGGTCATAGACCACTTTGGCAGGTGAATGAAGACAATAAACAACTGAGAATTTTTTTTTAATTCACAATTGAAGGAAATGCTCGCTATATGAGATGGTTTAGACAACCCTAATAGATTTCATTTAGCCCTGTCCATAATAACCAGCACAGAAGCTGACTGTACAGGTGCTGACTCCTCTAAATTCATAATACCCATCCTCACAATACACTCCTTGCTCCTTGAATAGCCACCAAAACTGAGACTCAGAAAGGAGGTCTTCTTTCAGAGAGCACAACTCTGATGGGCTGGCCATGTTGTTCAAATGCCAATCATACACTTGCCAAAAAGATTATTTTGTGGAGAATTCACATGGGGCAAGCACTCACATGGTGGCCAGAAGAAGTGAAACAAGGACACTCTCAAGGTCTCTCTTAAGAACTTTGGAAGTGATTATGTGAGATGGGTGATACTGCCACAGGACCACTCAGCATGGAGCACCCTCATCAGAGAAAGTGCTGTGCTCTATAAGCAAAGCAGAATTGAAGCCCCTCAAAAGAAACACAAGATGCACAAATTTACCACCCTAATGTTCACATGGACTATCTGTGCCTGACCTGTGGTAAAACATTCTTAGCTCGTATTGGTCTGATCAGCCACAGTCAGACACACTGTAACTTGACTCTAGCATAGTGATGTCATTTTGGTCCTCTTCAAGAATGAAGGACAACAGCCAACCAGCCTGGAGGTCAATATGTAGCAATCCCTTGTGTGTTTGGTGTTTCCCTGCTTCCCACCCCCTTCTAAGCCACAGTGACTTAAGTATATGGCCTCCAATCCTACTGAGGTCCTACACGTAGAATAGCCAAAGATTTGGCTGAATCATGTCGCTTATCCAGGGAAAACTCATACTAACAGTCCCTCAAGTCTAGATACAAAGACATAGGTGACTTAGCATGACCAGGTGGAGTAGACAGAGGGACTATCCAAGTGGAATAGTCACTCATTTAACAAGCATTTGTTAGGTTCTTATCATGTGCCAGCATTATGCTAAACACCAGAGATGCAAAAAAAGTCTTTCAAGGATGTTCTGAAATTGGGTGGAATAGAAGAACTCTTATTGCTATTTCTATATAATTTTACTAACATCCTCGTATGCAACCCTAGATGTTTCTATGCAATTTTACTAGAATCCTCCTAAGCTGATTAATAATTATTTCCACTCATTCATGTTTCAAAAGCCGCATTCAAAGCTTCATATGGGAAAGAGTATCATCACCCTCCACCCATCTAATGTAGAATCAAACAAATAATGCTTTCCTCTTCCCACACTCTCCACGACACCTATTTGCATGGATAGCCCCTTTTGCTTCAACAGTTACTAGGGCTTCTCCAATCTCATGCTGAAATATCATGAGTTGATACTCCTAAGCCTGTCTGGGGGGTCTGGCTGGGAAGGCCCATTGCCAAAATCTGATGCCACTGAGACTGTCCAAAAGGCAATATCTAATTGTAACCAAAGCAAGCAAGTCATAAGGGATAGGGGGAAGGGAAGGGGAAAGGGATAATATAGCCAGCCCACCAAACTCATCTCTTTCTAAAAATTTCACTCCCTCCTTTTGTGGAGCCATCTTCACAAATGTAGAACAGGCCACTTTAGCCACCTAAAAGGGACAAAAGTCACTAAACATTTGGGGTTTCTAAATGGCTCCGCTGACTATCCAAGAGCAAATCCTTTGTAAGTCTGCAAGCTTATAGAACTCAGCAACTAACAAAAAATTCTGAGGTGTCCTCAGTGGACCACACTCTCACTAGCCAATTGTTCTATTGATTCATTAGCTTCCTGGTTAAATTTCTCCTGCTACAACCCCAGTTCTTGGTGGTGAGAGCTTGGCCAGCCTCAAATTCTCCTTTCTGAAGGAAGTTACTCCCAGTGAGGTTACTCCTAAGGGATAAGAATGGGATAATTCAGAGGCTATCTTTCCACAGATGCCAGTTCCCCCTCCTCATGCTAGCTTCTGCTCCCATTCTCTTCCCATATAGACCTCTCAAGGTCTCTTAAGAACTTTGGAAATGATTATGTGACATGGGTGACACTTGGTAGAATATTTAACATACTATCTAGTAGTACCTCTGAGTCATGTGGACTTTGGAGAATGGAGAGACAAAGCATGGAAAAGTATGCCATTACACTTTCCTGTCTCCTTATTGTGTGGTGAACAAAGACATCTTGCTGCCGAGCCAACATTAATTTGCCTACAGAAGAATCTCACTTGGGTCCATCGAATCCTTTCCCTCCCTATCTACGTTCAAGTGAGGAGGACTATCTGCTATGGGCTGAGGGTGGGGGATGAGCCTCAGGCTCTCTCATTAGGCACTACCATAAACCCCAGTGAATCATGGTCTCCTGGGCAGGCTTGTGTCTGGAATGGAGTCTAGCCCCTGTTTGTATCTTCTTTCCTTTGGTAAGTGGCCTGATGATACTTCAAAAGTTCCAAGAAACAAAAAGTGGCAGCTAGCTGACACAGTGGACAGAGCACTGAGCCTGGAGTCAGGAAGACCTTAATTCAAATCCAGCCTCAGACATGAACTAGTTGTGTGACCCTGGGTAAGTGACAATCTCCGTTTGCCTCAATTTCTTCATCTATAAAATGGGCATAATAGCAGCACCTACCTTCCAGTGTTGTTGTGAGACCAAATGAGATGACAATTGTAAAGTCCTTAGCATAATGCCTGGCACTCAGTAAGTGTTGTATAAATATTAGTCATTATTATTATTAATAAGTACTCTGATGGGAGCCTAAGCCAGAGTTTTCTGGAAGCTGAGTCTTATGAGGAGCAACCTGCTTAACCCAGCGTAACAGATGATTAATAGTAGCCAAGACCCCCCATGTCCTGTAGCAAGGGTGCAACTCATCCAGCAGTTATATCTTCTTCAGAAGCACAGAGCTGGTGCCCAGAGGAGCTCATCTTCCTCACTTGAATTAGAGCGAGGGAAGGAAAGAGGCTGAGTTGTCTCTGTGTGAGTCTTGTACTCATGTCCAGCTCAGGATCAGAGGCCTTTCCTCTGATCAAAAAGCCTTTCCTCACTGCACAGTAAATAGACAGGAAACCATAATAGCATAGTGAGGTGGGCTTTGAAATTTATGTGGGTTTCTGGATCTGGTCAAACATACCACACATGTGCATCTGCCTCTCATTGGCCAATCTCCTGTTACCCTTGTTTCTCCTTGTAGCAGATGTTGGTGGGTATTTTTTTTTCTTCTGCTGTTGTTGTTGTTTTAACTGGTCTTCTCATGGCTTACCCACCTTAAAAAAAAGTCTGACATAGTGGAGAGAAGCCAAGAATAGTCTCTTCAGATGTGACAACCCCCAGAATGTCTTTGCTCATTTTCTAAGGATTAATTACACTGTTTCAGCAGCAATAGTTTATCAGTTCTTGTTGGATTTTTTGGTTTTGTATCACAGATTTCTTCATGCCTCAGGGTGACTCATCCCGCTTACCTGTGGTCTTGAGCGTTCCTTGAAATGTTTGGCTACAACTTTTGGACATTCTTTTGCAGTAATACCCATTCTTTAAAAACAACAGAATTAAAAACACAACAAAAGAGATTAAATGCAAGAAGCCTTTTATGTTTTCTGAAGTTGCTAGTGCCTTCCCTCCCCAGATGGCCTTCCAAATACTCTATAAATCTTATGTATAACTAGTTATTTACATGTTACCTCCCCCAGGCAGCTAGGTGGTGCAGTTGATGGATCACTACAGAATCACTACAGGGCCTGGAGTCAGAAGGACCTGAGTTCAAATCCAGCCTTATAACTTACTAGTTGTATGACCCTGGGCAATTCACTGAACTTCTGTTTACCTCAGTTTCCTCAAATGTAACTTGATAATAATACTAGCATCTACCTCTCAGGTTGTTCTGAAGATCAAATGAGAGATTTATAAAGTGCCTGACACATAGTAGCTTCTGTCTAAGTGCTCATCCCCTTCTCTCCCTTGCTAATCAGAATGTGAGTTCCTTGAGGGCAGGGGATCTTTTTGCCTTTCTTTAGATGCCCAGCACTCGGCACAGTGCCCAGCAGCTAGTAAAAACTTCATAAATGCTGGTGGACTGACTGGCTTACTGTTATGGATTGTATGCTGCGTAATTCAGCATTCAACTGACAGAGAACTAATTAAAGGTGGGGAAACCAGCTCTATTTGGTTTCACTCTGCCAAAGTCAGCTGTTCTGAGTCAACCCACCATCAAGAAAGATACACAGGAGCATGAGCAATGCTGTCATCCAGCGAAACCACATTAAAATGACTGTTTTTCCCAGGTAATTAAAATATGACTGTAGAATCAAAGGGGCTGCTCACTAGCTCAGTGGATAGAGCACCAATCAGGCTTGGAGTCAGGAAGACCTGAGTTCAAATCTGGCCTCGGACACTTACTAGCTGTGTGACCCTGGACAAGTCACTTCACCCTGTTTGCCTCAGTTCCCTCATCTATAAAATTTGCTGGAAAAAGAAATGGCAAACTACTCCAGTGTCTTTACAAAGAAAATCCCAAATGGGGTCATGAAGAGTCAGACACAATCGAAATGACCAGAACAACAACAAAAGAAGAACCACAAGAAAAGTTACAGATTGGGGTGGGGGACAGAACAGAGATAACTCCAGCAAACATCTCTGATGAAAGTCTGATATCAAAATTATGTAGATAATTAGTGCAAATACATGTGATCAAGAACCAGGTTCCAATAGATGTGTGATCAGACATAAACAAATTACTTGTAAATCAGAAGGCCAGCTATCTTAGGGCAGGAGTTTGGCCTGCTCAAGCCAGGAGCACAGGAATGTGACCGGAAATACACAAAGATACTCAATGAACAATGATAATTACAATAGCCACGGCCCCTGTGGAACATTTCAAGTCCCATGACATTGTTTAAACTAAGGCTCCCTATGTGGAGTCACCAAATTACACAACTGGAGAAGACCAAAGACTCTATTCTACTCCCAATAGAAATCCAGCCTTAAACACTTATTGTGTGACCCTGGGTAAAGTCCCTTAATGTCATGCAGCCTCAGTTTCCTTGTCTGTAAAATGGGGACAATAATAGCATCTACCTCACATAGTTATTACAATGGTCAAAGGAGATGATTTAAGTGCTTTGCAAACTTTAAAGTTTGTAGAAATACTGGGTATTGTATTATTAGATTAGAAACTGAGTTCTTTCAGAAGGACAGTTTTTTTGGTTTGGTTTGGTTTTTGGCAATTTCATGCCCAGCACCTAGTTAAATGCTTTGGACAAAGCAAACATTTCACAAATGTTTGTTGAGTTGAATTGAATCTATTTCATTTTATAGATGAAGAAACTGGGGCATACATAGGTCAAGAGAGTTGTCTAAGCCAGTTAATGGAAGAACTGGGACTAGAATCCAGGTCTCCAGACTTCCAATCTATTTTTCCCATGAGACTATGTTGAGTGTTAGAGTTCCAACAGGATCCACTTGTAAGGTATGAAGTCTTTCAGACTCATGTCTTATATGCCTGAAATTCATCTTCTTTTAGCTACAGGTCTTGCTCAAGTTTCTTATAGGCTCATTTTACTAACGTCTAAACAACTTAGCATTTTCTCTACAAGATAGAGAGTATTCAACAGTACAAAGTAGCTTTTTTTCATCACTTATTAATCCATCACTTTCTTACACATCTCAAAGGTTGTTGAGCAATGTATCCTGACTGGAGAGTATTTCTTCCATGTCTAGAATAGTGATATTATGTCTGAAGAGAGGTTAATTTGGATGGACACGCTTCATTGTGAAAAAATGAGACTTTTGCTTTGGAGCCCTTCCTCTCTGGGAAGCTAGCCATTTCAGCTGCAACATGAGAAAGTGGAGTTCCCTGTTATTTTGTTTAAACCAAATATTAGATACAGTTGGATAAACTACTGCCAATGAGACAGCTATAAATTGTTTATCATTACTTTGAGGAAAGACTTTCTGCCCCTGCAATGCTCATTCTGGAGTGAAGAGGGCTCAGAAGTTCCTAGGCCTCATTCATCAGCAATGATTCCAAGGACCAGCATGGGAGGCCAGCTCCCCCTATGCCTTCAAACTGCACATACCTTTGGGTACTCTCAAGGTTATTGTCCAGCTCACAAATAATAGCAAAATCCAACTAGTATTTATACCTCACTCTTTGCCTTTAGGTTATTTATAATTTTACTTTTTGAGACGCTAATATTTCTGTGCTTCAGTCATACAACATCATTTTGAGAATAATTGCTAAAATAAAAAAAAGAGCATTGGTTTCAGTGAGACGCTTTGGGCCACTGGGAACACTGCGCAATTTTGCCCAAATACAAGTCAGTTCTTTTTCTTCTTTCTTCTCCTGTTCAATTGATATTCCAACTAATTTTCTAGCCAAAATATATGTTATGATGGCTAACTATGGGTGACCATCCAGCTGCATGTATAATAGCCTCAATGACAGGCATTCTTCTTTCTCTTGACTTTTCTTATTCAGATGGTTAGCAGAACTCTTTTGAGTGACTATGCATCTCACTTACGTATTTCTGCTTTATACTGGAGTTTGATGCAATCAGCACACCATCACCTGAAAACAGCAGCAATGGGAGAACCTCGCCATCTGTAGGGAATCCTTCTTCCATTTGAATTCTGTGTTGATCATCCTCCCTGACAGTAGTAAATGACTTTGGCAAGCATATATGTCCCTATATATGCCTTGCTTGATATTAAAAATCAGAGATCTGTGGATAAAAGTTAGCCTTGTTACCTCTTTCAGAGAGCAGTTTCAGTTGAGGGATGAAATCAGAAGCCAGATGGTGAGGGACAGAGAAATGAGCTAAGGCAGAGAAAATGGAGGCAATGAGTATAGACAGATTTTTCAGGTTTGGCGATGAAAGGAGGATACATATAGGATAATAGCTTGGGAAGATCTTAGGATCAATAGTATTTTATGTAGGGGAAGAATGGACATATAGAGAGAGCGAGAGGCAATGGGGAAGGAACCAGTAGATAGAGAGAGACTGAAGATTAGAGAGATGGTTTTGAGGTCCATCTCCTGGGGAGGATGAGAAGAGATAGAATCTAAGGTATAAGTAAAGAGCTCAGACAAAGGAAGGGACCACCCCTTCATCACAGTCTGGAGTAAAGGAACTGTGTCAAAAGTTTTTAAATACATCCTATAGGAGGGGAGAAGGTGGAGCTTAGGGTGAATAACTTCTATTTTTTTTCAGTAGGTTAATAAGCAAGTCCCTGTGCTAGGAGAGAGGCAGGAAGGTATGGGTCAGGAAGCTTAAGGAGAGAAGAAAAGGTTTGGAACAGCTGCTGCAGGGATCGTGAGTCAATTGTGTTCAGTCTTGTCCAACTCCTCGTGACTCCATTTGGGGTTTTCTTTTCAAAGATACTTGAGTGGTTTGCCATTTCCTTCTCCAGTGAGTCAATCAGAAAGGAATAAAAGGATTATCTTGTGACAGTGAAGGCCCAGTTTAGATGAGTCAACATAAATTTGTAGTGGACTCATCACAGCTGCATGAGGTTATGTCACTTCTTCTAACACCAGTCAGCCCCATGCGTTGATATCAGTATTCACATGATACATTTCCTTCAATAGAGGCTAAACAAGGACCTCACAGTCAGAAACCTACTAGTAAGTTACTGGTTTTAGGTCTTCTAAACACTGTGCAATTATGAGTCTCTTCTTTCCACTTTTCTGTCATTCTACAACACTCAGAAGTAGATGGGAGCAGCAGAGCAGTGATGGTCATCTGTCTTCATAGGCTGCCAAGACCACGGAGTTTGTTTTCTAGTGGCCAACCTATTTCCAGGGATGGAACTCTCCATTCTTAGCCAGGCAGCTCTTTGCAAAGCAGGTGTATTCTGTCGCTGGGACTTGAAAACTTTATAACATGGTAAATGAAAATTATTTTTGAAATTGGGGCTGGAAGGGAATTATCCACAATACTTCCCACCATCTCTTGAGAGTGAACAAGACTTTTTTCATAGTCATTCTGTATTTTAAGAAAATTCTCACTCTAAATCTTAACTAGTGTCACCATTGAATTCTTTGTGCATTTGTCTGTCTGTATATGTCTGTCTATCTACCTATCTATCATCTATCTTGTTGTTCAGTCATTTTCAGTCATATTCTTTGTGACCCTTTGGGGGATTTTCTTGGCAAAAATAATAGAGTGGTTTGCCATTTCCTTCTCCAGCTCGTTCATTTTACAGATGAAGAAACTGAGACAAACAGGGTGAAGTGACTTGCCCAGGGTCACACACCTAGTGAGTGTCTGAGGCCAGGTTTGAACTCATGAAGCTAAGTATTCCTGACTTCAAGCCTGACACCCTATCCACTGTGCCACTTAGCTACCCATCATCTGTCTATCTATTTATCTATCTGTATCATCTATCTATCTATCTATCTATCTATCTATCTATCTATCTATCATCTATCTACCTGTCCATCTATCTACATATCTACCAGTTATTTTTCTCTCTCTCTCCCTACACACACACACACACGCTCACGCGCGTGCGCCTATCTATCCCATAGTTTTATTAGGTTCCACAGTGTTTTATATATAGATTGCCTCATTTGATCCAACAAACTTGTCATGTCTTTTTTAAAAAAATGAAGAAACTGAGAATCAGGGGGGTTAAATCACATGGTTAATAAATGTGATGCTGACATCGGAGAAACATCATGAATGGGAACCACACTTCTCTCTCTGGGGTCACCATGATTTCTAACTGAAGGTGTCCAAAACAAAAACATTATCTTCCCTCCCTAAAATTCATTCTTAACTTCCCTAGTTCTAAGCTTGATGGTACTACTATCCTGCCAGTGACACAGGTTTACAACCCTCAAAATCATCATTGACCCTTTGTTTTCCCTCAACCCAGTTATCTAATCAATTGACCAATCTTGTCAACCCAACCTCCATATCTTTCATATCTGTTCCCTTCTCTCTATTTATACAGTTGAGGTTTGGGGGTGCTGAGGCCCTGAAATACTGACACACAGATCCTGCTCAAATGAATTCAACCCACGCCTTCTTTCAGCCAAAGAAAAAAGAGAATTTATTAAAAATTTGTCATATTGGCCAGCCTCTTCAGAAATCTCAGTATTGGCTAGATGCTTAAGAAATCTGAGCACTTTCATGGAAACAAGATGGATCTTGTGCACAGAAAGACTGTGCGAGGGATCTAGGGTTGGCCAAGTAGTCTCAGGGGACTAGAGGGCAGATGCCAGGAACCAAGAGAATAGGATTAAGGGTGGGAAGGAGTCAAAGGCTATCAGGACATAACAGACAATGTATGGCTAGGCTAGGTTAAAGGTAACAGAGATTTGGAAATTGTGATAATGGAAGGCTTATGGCCTCAGGTAAATGCTGGATCAAGTGGAAAAATTCAAGGAGAGTTCAAGGTGGGGTGTTCCAAGGCCCATAGACAAATAGGAGTCAAATTCTTTTGGCATAAGGGGCAAAGGTCTCGGCTTGGGCCTGTACCCTTTCAACACCACGTACATCTAGTTCAGGTTCTCGTTCTTCTCTTGCTTGCAATATTGCAATAGCCTCCTAGTTAGTCTTCCTGACTCAGGTCTCTTCCTTTTCCATTCTATGCTTCATACATCAGCCAAACACCATATTACTTCCTTGTTCAAAAAGCTTTAATGACTCCCTGTTGCTCTCAGAACAAAATATAACTCGGCATTTAAAACCTTTCAGAGTCTGTCTCCAACCCCTCTTTCCAAGATGATTCTGCATTGGTCCCCCTCATGTACTGCATGACCCTATCAAACTAGCCTCTTTTCCATGTATAACATCATGACACTTATTTCCCACTTCCCTGCCTTTGCATAGGTTGTCTCCTGTGCCTGGAATGTTCTTCCTTGTCAACTCTACTTTATGGAATCCCTAATTCTTTTCAAGGTTTACAGAAGTTCCATCTCCTTCAAGGATCCTTTCCAGCTGGCCCCAGTTCTTGCTGCTCCACTATGTATTTATTTTATATACTTCCAATATTTAAATATCTATGCACAAGTTGAATTCCCCAGTAGAATTTGAGTGACTAGCTCACTTTAGTCATTGTATCACCAACATATAGCAGAGTGCTTAGTACTCATTTGGCTGATAGTTAGAACTGAATATTACTTTAGAGCTCTTTTATCCATTCTCCTTAATTTAATGAGGAAAAAATTAAGGATCAGAGAGATTAAGTGACTTTCACAAAGTCATATTCTAAAAGGCAGTACCTAGATTAGAAGCCAGATTTTTTGATTGTCTGTCTAGTGTACTTTCCAAAGAACCATAGTATATCAGATTGCTGTACTTCTGTCCTTTGAGGAAAAGCTTTGTATGTTCAAGTATAGATTCAACACAAAAACCCAAACTCATTTATCCAAGGAATTGACTTAAAAGGTGAAAATGTCTTACACTTATTATGGCAATAAAATGACTTGAATTTGAAAAGAATTTTTTTTATAACAGCCTGCCTGTGGTCCCTGATTTTTTGCCTAAGAAGGGTGTGTGAATTAGTTCTATCCACGTAATCAAACCTACATTAAAATTTATTAGCAAATTTTCAATGAAGTAAATTAATAATAGCTAGCATTCACATAGTACTTTAAGGTTTGCAAAGCCTTTTACAAATATTAACTCATTTTATCCTTACAACAACCCTGCAGTCAGGAGTTATTTTTTATCTCTATTATATAGATGAAAAAAACTAAGGCAGAGTTTATTAAGCGACTGTCCCAGGCTCATATAGCTAGTAAGTATCCAACACAGCTTTTGAATTCAGGTCTTCCTGATTTCAAGTCCAATAATCCACTGAGCCATGAACCTGCCTCTAAAGAGATTACTTAGAATCAACACTGATGGAGACTTATTAGGCTAAAGTTGAGAACAGGTTACTTCTTTAATTATACATGATTTAGGGTAAAAAATGCTAAAAATCACTTTAGAAAGATTAATAAGAAAAGTAATTCCATGAACAATTGTCCAATTTGTCCTGATTTTAAAACCTGCAATAAAAGATGAACTATAGGAAATGTTGCTCCTAGTCACAAATAATAAGAAAAACACAAATAAAAGCAATTCTGATGTTGAGGTTTAGAGTGGGAGAGCTGGTTCAGGTGTGAAAGTGTTAAGGGTGAGATGAAATCCAAGAACCCCAAGACTGGAGTTCCCAGACAGAGTCATTGGGGGCGGGGTACCCCTCAAGGATCCGAGTACTGGAGAGGGTCAGGGCCATCTGGAATGAATTCACAATCTCAAGCATTCTTTAAGTCAAGGTGGCAAAGATTTATTATGCTTTTCAAAGGGCAAGAGTTCTTAGGGAACCTGCAATAGGGGTGCAGGAAAAGTGGTTAAGGGGTGGCCAATTCCTAAAGAAACATGCACTTTTTGTATCTACTGCGCAGGTATCTTACCCAGAGTTCACTGGGAAATAGCCCAAAGTGGAGCTACATAAAGGTGTGGTTTTAGGCCTGAAACGTCACTAAGTCAACTAGCCATCGGGGGCTGAATGGAAAATATGCAGGCTGCTCCCATCAATGTCTTGTTAGACAAGAAAAATGTAAGGGAGTATACATACGTCTAGGTCTAGCATGCATCTTATAGGTCAGTGAGTAGTGAATATCTCTATGACCTAGTACACAGCCAGTTCAGCATGTACACAGCTGGTCAAACTAATAAATTCTATAGGTATAGCTGGCCACTGTATCAGGAAGAGAGATTAGTGTTCTGCTAGGTGTGTTAGTAAGGCAATAATAATAATGTAGATGGTAATTGTCAAAATGCCTTGTGGTATACAAGACTCTCCACATAGAAGGTAGAAGAAGTAAACCATTTGTTCAGACACTGAAGAACTATATCCCACAAGGCATCTACTCAATCTATTACAGCAATAAAGCATTTGATACACAATATTACAGCCTGGAGCCTCACCATCCCAAAACTTCTCAGACCCCAAGGGGTCTTCCCAAAAACAAACTTACAGTACAGCTGTCACAGTCTGTTCAGCTATCAGTGGTCCACTTGCTTTACCTCAGCTCTAACAGTCACAACAGCCATTAACAGCCATAACAACTCTATGTGTGTGTGTATGTCTCTCTCTCTCTCTCTCTCTCTCTCTCTCTCTCTCTCTCTCTCTCTCTCTCTCTCTCTCTCTCTCTCTCTCCTCCTCCTCCTCCTCCTCTCTCTCTCTCTCTCTCTCCCCCCACCCCTCTATCTCTCTGCATTCCTGTGACATAACTTTCTTTTTCTGTCAGAAAGCTCCTCCCACCACATGTGATTTAGGCTTCTTGTGACATAAGCAGGTCACCTGGCCTATTAATGGGTAGGAAAGATCTTCAAATCTAAATTGCTATTATATTCATCCCCAAGATCTTTCTTATCCGTTACACAGGGCAATCGGAATTCTGGGATAACTGGTGTCAACAGAACCTTACACAAAAATATAACAAGGATAACACAAGATAAGCATGTAAAACAATGTCATCATCCTTGCCCCCCTCAAATAAATGGGGCCCACAATCTTGGGGTAAGGGGTGAAGGTCTTGTCCTCCAAAGCTTCTTCCTGCTGAAACTGGGTGTAGAGCTGTCCCTGCCCCAAGCGATAAAAAGTCCTATTCAAGATGTCAGTTCTTTAGTAAGCTGGCATCTGGAATTTGATTGATGCCAGGTCCGGGGATGACACATCACAGTCATGGACTGGTCCAGAGGTGACATCCAAACACAACAGAGGGTGACATCTGGCTTAAGCGATCATGCATCTGCAGGTGGACGGCACTAAGTCTACAAGAAACAAATCTCACAAACAAATTTAGCAGACAAAAGCCAAAAAAAAAAAAAACAAAAACCAAAAACCAAAGAGACTATTATAGCCTCATTCACGATAGAATACATGAGTCAAGGATACAGTTTCATAACTATTTTGTCCTGGGTAAACCACTGTTACAGTGTTATCTTCACCACATGCCATAATTTCTGCAGCCTTTGGAACATCTTCTGACTTCCATTTACCCATACTTGAGTTCCCAATTTTATTCTATCAGAAGAACCAAATCTTTCCTTTCCTCTGATACTTATTTTGGAAGGAGGGTCAGTTTTCACAAGGGGTATTGTTTCGCAAGGAATAATAACCACTTGAAATATTCTATCATTTTTACAAAACTGTATAGGTTCTTCACCCAAATTTTGGAATGTCACAATAATTTCTCCTTGATAACTAGAATCTATCATTCCAGTCAATACATGTATTCCCTGAGCTGTTAATCCTAATTTAGGCAATACCCATCCAAAATGATTCTTAGAGATTCTCATACATATCCCAGTAGAGATTTTTCTTATCTCTTTTCTATCCAATCAAAAGCCTTCTAAACAATGCAAATCATATCCTGCCAAACCAGGTATTCCTGGACATGGTGGTGGGACATCTTCCCTCAATATTTTGGATCTTCTGTGTTTGCTGTTTTCCAATTTGCAGATTTGGAGTCATTCTGGCTTGAAGTGTACTTCCTCCTAATGGTCTATTATTCAATTTACTTAAAGCAGTGAACAAATTATCCTTCCAATGTTGTTACAAATTACTAGAACTTAACTTTCTTAACTGTTCTTTCAACAACCCATTCATTCTTTCTAACAACCCAGATGGTTGTGGATAATACAGAATGTGATATACTCACCCTATATTGTTCAATATACAATATTTCTTCATCTCATTGTTTTGAAATGTGACCCATTGTCACTATTCATCACAAAGGTTTTATTTTTCTTTCCTCCTTTTATTTTTCTTGTTGGGACAGTGTAACAATATTGTCGCTTGCAGCTGCTGTGGAAGTGTAAGACCAATAACACCAACATACAAGAGGGCTACTATCTCAGGTTCTTTGATCTGCTTTTCTAAAGGAAAGCAACTTCTTCGGGATCAGAGGGTATCACAACCCTCGTGGCCCAGGTTCATGAGACTTAGGCTTCCATGTGACTTAAGCAGGTCACATGGGCCTATTAATGGATGGGGAAGATCTTACCATCAAGTAAAAAATACATTAACAATACAGACAGTGATGATGAGGTTTGGGGGGAGGGGATTCAGGGACTACCACCCCTCCCCCCACCCTACCCCCTGCCAAGGACTGAAGTATAGGAGAGGGTTGTTTGGAATGAATTCATGGACTCAAGCATTCTTTAAGTCAAGATGGTCAAGTTTATTGTAATACCAATATAGTGGGCAGAGCTCCTTAGGGAACTTGCATTCCTCAAGGAACTTGCAGCTTAACAGGAATGATGCTAAAGCTTATATAGGAAAAGTAGCGGATTATCTGGCAGATACGCCAATTAGGTGATAACTTACAACCTTGGTCACTGACTTCATTCACTAGTGGAAACCAGGGGAAGGGGGTTTCTCAGGGGTGTATTTTTGGTCTGTTAGGTCAGCAACAAGATAGTTTTGGGAGTTAATAACTATAGCTTTATTGAGGTTTAGGGGTGGTCAGGACCCCAAGATACTGGCATGCTGGGTCCTGCCTGAATGAATTCAACTCAAGCCTTCTTTCAGCCAAAGATAAAAACAAAGTTCATTAAAGATCCACCATATTGGGTAGACTCTTAAGGAGTCTGAGCTAGACTCAAGCAATCTAAGGATTTGTGATGCTTGTATTGACAAGGAGGCCAAAACAATCTGAGCCAGATTGATTCTGAGCACCTTCGTGGAGGCAAGATGGATCTTATATACAGAAAGACTGTGAGAGGGATCTAGGGGTGGCCAAGTAGTCTGGGGTAATAGGAGGAGGGATTTAGGGAAGATCTTGAGGAGGAGTGTAAGGAGGATCTTGATGAAACTGGGGTGACTATGTCAGACTCCAGGAATGGGATTAAGGGTTGGAAATTGCTGAAGGCTACAATGGAGGCTAGGCTAAGTTAAGGGTATCAAGGGTGGGAAGTGGCCAGAGGCAATCGGGAGGTAATAGACAATGGAGGGCTAAGCTAGGTTAAGGTAACAGATTTGGGCATGAAAAGGCCAGATCAAGTGGGAAGATTCAAGGTAGGATTCCCAGAGTCTATACTCCACCAGCTCGACCTCTGGATTGAACATGATAACTGGGAATCAATACATGATAATTCTGTGGTTACAAGATAGTCCTATTTTTACAAGAAAATTTCTTCAGCTTGTTCTTGTGATGGGGAATGACAGTTTGTTTTACTGGGGACTCAGTTATGAGTAATGGCAGGGAAAATTAGTTTGTCTTGTAAGAAAAGATAGTATGGTATTTGGTTTTTCTCCCACAGGAGCTATCCATATAGCCAATTTAAAGTTGCTAAGACCAGAGCCAATAGTATGCGCCTAAGTTCTGGTGGCTCAGATGACATTTGATGACATCTGAAAATTGTATAAAAAGAGAGAACAGAGTTGTTTCCTTGAGGCTCTCCCTCTTGGAGGATTGTTGGCATGGGACTCTGGGTAGCCACTCTAAGAGCCTCCTAACTCATCAACCCAGATGTTGATGGTTTCTTGGTAACTATGAATTGTGATCTGGCCTGTTTATATTGTGTATGTTTGTAACTTGTTTGTATTTGCTCTGAAGTTCAGGTTGCTAGCTTTTCCTCCTGAACTAAGTGAGTTTATATGTATATGTTGGATTAAAATAAGATTGTTAACCCCTTAATGTTACTTTCCTTAGTAAGGCACATCAAAAGAACCTGTGCAGGCAGCATCCTTGTTGTTGGGCTTGTGTTGGTCTTTCACCCACAAGCCAAATTGTTGCAACAGGTAGATACTCTAAACTTGTGCATGCTGAATTTCCTTTGAGCTGTTTCAATTCTGGTTTTTTTTTTTTGCTCACAATTTTGCTCGCAAGTACAGTACCTTCTCTGATGTGAGCATACCATGCTGAGCGGTCCTGTGCCAGTGTCTCCCATTTCACACAGTCAGTTCCAAAGTTCCTAAGAGAGACCTCTAATAATTATAAGAATAATAGGTAACATTTACATAGCACTACTATGTGCCAGGCACTGTGCTCAGTACTTTACAATTTTTATATCATTCAATCCTCACAACAACCCTGAGAGATAAATACTATTATTATCCTCATTTTTACAAGATGAGGAAACTGAGGCAGAGATTTTTGAGGGGTTGTTTTTTTTTTTACTTGCCCAGGGTCACACAGCTAGTGTGACAAATCTGAGATAGATTTTAGTTCAGGTTTTTCTGACTCCATACTCAGTACTTTACCTACCACACTATCAAGCTGTGGAAGACCGTTTATGAGGCTATTTTCATAGTCTCGGTGAGATGTGATGAGCATTTGAACTAGGATAGAGGACATGTTAATCAAAAGGAGATGAAATTTGTGAGTACAAGTCTATAAGATTTGACGCATGATTATATGAGGGCGCTAAAGAAGAAGAATCGTTGATGATTAAGGTTACAAAGATGGGTGACTAAGAATATGGGGAAGTTTGGAGGAGAGACAGGTTGAGGGCAGAAGGAAAGATAATGAATGAGTTCCATTTTGTACATGTTGAATTTTAATTGCCCAGAGAACATCCAAGTGATGATACCCAGTGGTCAATGGGTCATGTAAGGGTGAAGTTTAGAATATGAACATTTATTCAAACGAATGGGAAAAAGGTGTCAAAACCAGTCACTGACAGTCAATCTACCTCTGTGGTCTAGGTATCCCCTTTCATACACATTCTCACCACCCCCAAACATACCATTACCAAAAAAGAACAAGAAATTCAGAAAATGTTGAATTTACAGAAGTGTTATGAGGTCAGATCTTACCAACAGCCTCTCATCACTGCTCTTAATGTTGGCAGTTAGGATGATGACTCAACATTTTAACTCTCTCCTATACTCCCAATCCTCTCCTCCCTAAAATCCCTCCCTATCCCTAAGGCAATAGTATGATTCGATGAAAAGAATTTTGGATTTGGAGTCAGATGGCCTGGATTCAAACCCCAGCTTTTCCATTTACTACCTGCATGATACTAGGCAAGTAACTTAATTCCTCTGGCCCTCAGTTTCCTTATTTGTAAAATCAAGGGATTGAACAAAAACACATACTAGCTCTTTCCAATATCCAAACTGACTCTCTGGTCCTATTCTTCACTGACTCTTGAACTACCCTACCGCAATACCAAGTTCTTCTCATACCAGACCAACTCACACTTACATGATTACCTAACAGAATGAGGCCATGTAATGGCAAGTAAAGTGGGACTTTTTGTTGTCTTTTGTTTTGGAGTGCTTCTCAGCACGAAGGCAATCAAGTGCCTTTGAGTTTTGCCTTTGTTTCAATCAAGAGTCTTTGATTGAATCAGGAGTCTTGGGTGACCTGCTTAAATTATGGGAAGGCCTAGGGTACAAGGGTTTGAGTCGCATGGTTGTGATGCCCTCTGACCCTGAAGAACTGTATATATATATATACACATATATATACCTATATATGTATGTGTGTGTATATATATATATGTATATATATATATATATATACTGTGAGGTTAGCATTTTGCTTGGGGCTCACTGACTGGAAGAGTGTCATGTAATTTGACCAGACAAGACTCTGGGTAGCCTTTAAGAAGCTACCCCCTGGCTTTGAAAAACCCAGATGTTAGTGCTTCTCTCTCTGGTAATTATGTATATCATGTCTTGGTCAGATGGCTCAAGCCTGTCTGTTGATTTGTGTTATTTTGCTCTGTTTATATAATTTCTGCTTGTAATTTCTGTTTGTGCTTTCTCTGAAGTTCAGGGTGCTGACTTTTTCCCCTGAACTAAATGAATGATATATGTATGTTTAATTAATGTAAGATTGTTAACCCCTTAAAGTGGCTTTCCTTAGAAAAGCAGATCAAAGAACCTGTGCTAGCAGCCCCACTGTGTGCTGGTGTTATTGGTCTTACACAGCCACAGTAGCTGCAAGTAACATTGTTGTTACAGACCACAAGATCATATGAGTACACAGCAATCAACAATAGCTGGGATCACTTCCGCAATTTTACTATTGTTGTGCATACCCCCGGGAGAAAGTAATGGCATACTTCAGTTTTCTTTCTCCTTGGCTTCCGAACTGTACATATATTTTTTTTTCATTCTAGGCATCTGATTCACCCAGATAAAAAATGCATACATATAATTATGAAAATAAAAATAAAAATAAAGCCCAGCAGACACAATGACCTGATAAGCTCCCAAACCTGCTTAAAAGGAATTTACATTCTTATTGCCAATTCGGTCTATGACTGTTGCCTTAACTCCTTCCAAATGGTGCTTCCAGGTCACCAGGGAAGCCTTGAGAACAAAAACTCTTGGTCCATTACAATGTAATTCTTTTGCACTATAGTCAACTACCTGGAAGTCCAAAAGGACTGGGGTGCCCACAGACTTGGGCTCTGTCCTAGCCTCCCTTCTTTGATAAATTATGAATAAGGAATAGATTGATAGCAACTCCAAATGAAGGAGCAACATGAGTTTAGATGTCATAGAAAGGCTGGCACCTTGATGACTCCCTTCAACCCTAGGAAGGCTTCCTCCTACCCTCCTCTGATAGGGTGATGGGACCTGGAAAGCAACCAGTCCCTGAATTTTCTAAGACATTTCACAGCCCAGATCACTGGCACCCCTGCCCAAGGCACTTAGCCTACCCCTGCCCACCTGGATCACCTAATTAGCTTACTTGACATTTCTTTCACTGTCACTTTTGTCCTGCCCCAGGACATATGCAAGTATACTTGCATATACTGATGACTCCTTAATCCCATCTAGATTACCTAATTAGGAGGACTCTAACCCTAGTGAGCTGTGTTAGTCCTTTCACTTTTGCACCTGGCCCACCCCAGACTACTTACCATTCCTGAATCCCAGTCTCACCTCCACTAAGTTGCAGGTTCACTAGGAACCCTGAAGCTTCTATTGATGTTACAATAAACATTGTCATTTGTTTGGAAGAAGTTTCGAGGGTCTGAATTCATTCCAGGCAGACACCACCATGTACCCTGACAGTTTGAGGTCCTCAGCAGCCCCAAACCACATCTCCTCCACCCAATATGCCCCCCAATATGCTCAACAAGGATATGAGCAGTTCTATCAGCCTTAAATAAACTGAGATGAAAAATATCTTGTTCCTATTAAAGATAATTGGGATTTAACTCCTCAAAGAAACTAGTGCTGTATGACATAGATAAATTAGATCCATCTACATTTTTCTGGACCAACCACGAATTGGGCCATGTTTTTATGGAGATTTGCAGGCAGATTTTTAATTGATTGAATGGTTAGCCACAAAGATTAGTCATTAATGGTTTAATATCAATATGGAAGGTTCAAGAGGTCTCTCAGGGATTTGCCCTTGGTCATGTGCTATTTAATATTGTTATAAATAACTTTGATAAAGGTAAAGTTGGAATGCTTAACTAATTGCAAATAATCCAAAGCTGGAGTGTGGGGGTAGTGGAGCCAGAGAAAAGCTAAAACATTGAATTACCAAGTCAAGATCCAAAAACATTATAACAGGCTGCAAAGTTAAGGTAAATCTAAGATACGATTTAATATGAACATATGTGAAATCTCCCACTTGGGTCCAAAAGATCAACTTCACAAAACGGGTAAAGAGGATAAAGTACTAGGCTGGGAGTCAGAAAGACCCAAGTTTAAATCCTGCTTCAGATATTTTCTGGCTGTGTGACTCTGGGCAAGCCACAGAACTATGTCTGCTTCTGTCTCCTCTACTATAAAATGGGGATCATACTTGCATCTACCTCACAGGGTTGTTGTGAAGAGCAAATGAGATAATGTTTGTAAAGCACTTAGTATAATGCCTGTTGTGTCATAGGCTCTTACTAAATGTTCCTTTCCCTGCATCGATATGATGACCATGCCAAAGTTGTAACCTCTCCATTGGATAGACGAGTCCATTGGAATTTGCATTTTGAAGCCATTTGCAATTAAAACTTTAATAGAAATGTACAATCACTCAGAGGCTTCATCACTCCAGATTCTCAAATCCTCCACTGACTTAATTGCCTCTCTCTTAGTAGATCAATCCTAGGGAGATGTGGAAGGAATATAGAAGTTAGAGGACATGCTCAAGGTCACACAGCTTGTGTCCGAGGGGGTATCTGAACCCGAATGTTCCTGACTCCAAGCCTAGTGCTCTAGCCACTATGAAACTGTGACTCTACATACAAGATGTGAGGGATTTCACAGTCAAGTGAAGATCAACACCCTTCTGATGGAATGGGCTGAAGGCATAATATAGAAAGAACACCGCTTTGGAAGTCTGGAGTCCTGGGTTATTGTCCTGACTTTGCTATCTTCTAGCTTTGTGACTTTGAGTAAGTCATTTAACATCTCTAGGACTCAGTTTCCTCATCCATAAGATAATTCCAACTAAACCATCTCTAAGGTCCCTTTTAGTTCTAACATTCTATTAATTCAATTAACTGTTCATCTGCTGTTTGAATTATTTCTCAGATGGAAGATTTGAGGGAATATAGCAACAAGGCTGGTTTCTTTCTTCAAATATCTTTCCCCTCAGTTTTATAAAACATATACTCTGAAATAGTTTTGTTGTTGTTCAGCCATTTTTCAGTCATGTCCAACTCTTCATGTCCCCATTTGGGGTTTTCTTGGCAAGATACTGGAGTGGTTTGCCATTGCCTTCTCCAGCTCATTTTTACAGATGAGGAAAGAGAGGCAAACTGGGTCAAGTGACTTGCCCAGGGTCACGCAGCTAGCGAGTATCTGAGGCTGGATTTGAACTCAGAAAGATGAGTCTTCTGATTCTAAGCCCAGTGGTCTGCTATCCATTGTGCCACGTAGCTGCCTATTGTTCAGTCATGTCCAATTCTTCGTGATGACATTTGGATTTTTCTTGGCAAAGATACTGCAATGGTTTGCCATTTCCTTCTCCAGCTCATTTTACAGATGAGAAAATGGGAGCACACAGGGTTAAGTGACTTGCCTAGGATCATATAACTAGTAAGTGTCAGAAACCAAATTTGAACAGTCAAGATATTTGGAGACATCCTGTTTCCCAGAGCTAAGGCCCAGCAAGCAGGCTGTGCCCTGAGCTCAGCACAACAATCTTTTGTGCTCTGAATGATCTCACCCTCTAGCAAAGTGTATTGCTTTGACCAGTACCAGGTGTTCACTGCCCCCTATTTCCCAGGGACCTGAGAGTCATCCATCATACCTCTTGACATGCTCACAATCCCTGTTTCTTGTAATAACTAAGCGAACCGAACCAGGTACTGCACTCTTGTTCCTGCCACACTAACTCTGGTTCTGTACCCCACTGTGAGACAATCAACTTGGAGACTGTTCCCGTAAGACCCAGGAATGCCTGCATTGTCCACACATGAGCCTGCTGTGGGGAACAGCTACTCAAGACCTAAGAATAATTAGGTCATGATCCAGCTTACTTGTGGTTTTTTTATGTATATAGAGTCCTCTTCCTGGAGGGGATGGGGGTGAGGGGCCTTCCACTTGCAAGCATTTCCTCACTTTGAAATTAAACTTCTCTATCTCAGCCGGCTCTATTCGACTCCTGCCGCACAAAGGTTAGAAGAGGTTCCCATCCATTTGACAGAACTCAGGAAGATAGTCTTCCTGACTCCAGGCCAGGCACTCTATCTACTGCACCACCTTCAGATCTAGCCTCTGACACTTACTAGCTATGTGACCCTGGGCAAGTCACTTAACCTCTGTTTGTCTCAGTTTCCTCAAGTATAAAATAGGGATAATAAAAGCTCCTACTTTCCAGAGTTGCTGTGAGGGTCAAATGAGATAATTTTTTTAAAAGTACTTATCACAATGCCTGACGTATAATAAAGGCTATATAGAGAAACAGAAGTGCCCCTCAGATGTTACTGTAACATCCTACAAGCAGAGTACATTTCCACAGAATGGAAGTGTAAGTCTTTTTCCAAGAAAACTCTAGTTGAAAACCCTGCCTTCTCGTATTTTTCTTATTGACAGACACCAGGAACTCATCTCTATCAATCACCAATCCAAAGACCCTTATAGAATTCCAATAACCTAAACTCGTTTTTGTATTTTTGTTTTTTCTTTTAATGAGAATTAGCCTCAGAACTCTTACCCGTCCTAGATGCAGTAACCTAACAAATCCACATTCTGAGATATACTTCCTAACCAGAATTCGTGTCCTTTGTCTATCTTAATGGTGAAAAGCAGTCCATCTTTGATTAATGGGCCTTTCTTACTTGGTATGAATCTGTCTATATGCTTCTGAAATGAGATGTCAGGTACGAGTCAAATGGCAATCTAATGCTTGGCTAATTTTGTTGACTCGGAGGGTCATAGAAGTCACAGAGTTCATATAGTTCAAATGTTGTCCTTGACAGGAAACTAAAACCTAGAAAGGGGAAGTGATTTTTCCATGATCTCCTTATTATTAAATAACTGAGCCATGAGGAAGAGGAGAAACCTCCTTCTTCTCCTATCCCCTACATCTATTTTCTTTCGGGGATTCAGCTCCTCCTCCACCTGAGGCTTCCCTTCTGGACTCATCCGAACTGTTGAATTCATCTGGGGCTGAGCTATATAAAGCCCTGCAAAGGCCTGTCCAGTTTAGGTACTCATATTTTGCAAATGGATCGTGGAATATTATACTTTGTTAGAGATGTGATAGAGTGTTTAAGAAATAAAATGACAAACGTCAAGGAAAGACCCCCCCGAAACTTTGGTGTGTAGGAGCCTTAGAGGATCTTCATCTCCTCTGTATAAAGAGCTTAGTTTCTTACTAGCTGCTGAATAAGAACTTCCTTCTTCCTTTAGTAAGGTATTTTTTTTGAACTGTACCTAACCCTTAGTTTCTTCTTAAAAAGAAAAAGGAAATTATTTTTTCTGTTCTGATTTAGCAATGGAATGTTGCAATTCCTGATAAGACACAAATCACATTAA
The DNA here is from genome assembly GCA_028646595.1 of Phalanger gymnotis. NCBI lineage: Eukaryota > Metazoa > Chordata > Mammalia > Diprotodontia > Phalangeridae > Phalanger > Phalanger gymnotis. Next base: position 440,754,581 of record CM053622.1, read on the forward strand.
AAACATGTACACACACATTTATAAATTCTTTTCCCTTGAGAAATATCTAATTTTACATTCAGTTCTGTCATCACTCACTACAAGGGTGTAGAAATATCAGACATCGGAAAGGACAATTGCTAGCTCCTAGTTCCAAGGTTAGTTCTCTGTTCACTACACCACACTGCCCATGCTAATCTCAAACTGACTAAAAGAGAGATCAAAAACATGAACTCTGATATATTCATCCATCAACAAGCCTTTATTAAGTACCTTCTTTGCACCAAGTACTGTACACCTAGTAGGCCTTAAGAGTACAAAGACAAAAGGGAAACAGATCTTACCCTCAGGTAACTTACACTCTAATGGAGGAGATGACAAATACATACATACATACACATATACACACATATATATACATACGTATATATATATACATATACATATATATACACACAAATGCATATATATATGTGCATGCACATATATAATGTTATTGTTTTTCAGTCATTTCCAACTCTTTGTGACACCATTTGGGGTTTTCCTGGCAAAGATCCTGGAATGGTTTGCCATTTCCTTCTCCAATTCATTTTACAGATGAGGAAATGGAGGTAAACAGGGTTAAGTCACTTGTCCAGGATCACGCAGCTAAGTAAATATCTGGGTCAGATTTGAACTCAGGTCTTCCTAACTCCAGGGCTAGCACTCTATCCACTGTGCCGCACACATAAAATGTACATAAAATCTACAAAATGCGCACAAGCATAAAGATAATCCGGTTGGGATGGGGAGGGAAAGGAGAGTCTCAAATGGTTAAGGGGGCCAGGAAAGGCCTCACGAAGAAGGTGACATTTGATCCGATTCTTAGAGGAAGTGTATTCCAGGAACAAGAAACAGCTGGGGACAAAAGCAGGGAGATGGGAGATAAACAATGTTTGTGAGCAATAGCTAGTAGGCCAGTAAGGCTAAACAGTAGAGTATGTGGAGGAGAATAATGCGTCAGAAGAACAGAAAGGGAAGAGGGGTATAGAAAACATTAAATGTCAAATGTTAGAGTTTATACCTAATCCTAGAGGTACTAGGGAACCATTGGAATTTTTGAGTAGGGAGTTGTGTTGGTAAGCAAAATGGGCTCTTAGTTCAACAAGTGCCCTTGAAGAGTTTGGTTTTGTTTCTTTTGAGTAATTCAGTGTATTTCATTGAGTCTTACTAAGTGCTAAGCCCCAGGTCCAAACCCCTATTACATGTTAACCTAACATATGTGGATGTGAACCTCCCAGGGTCCTAAGGGGAGGGGCTAACTCAAGAGCCAATCATAGCAGCCTAAGTTCTGATCATTCAGATGACATCTGATGACGTCTGAAGCCCTATAAGAAGAGAAGACAGAGCCATTTGCGCCGGGCTCTCATTCGTGATGGTGCTGATACAGAGACTCTGAGCAGCTGTAGCTCCAGCTCGTAAACCTGGATGCTGAGACTTTGTTGAACTCTGATAACTATATATTGGGATTTGAATCAGACAAGGTCTGTCTGTTGATGTTTGTAATTTGTTTGTAATTTGCTCTGAAGTTCAGGGTGCTGGCTTTTTCCCCTAAACTAAGCGAATGATATTTATATGCTGAATTAAAGTAAGTTTGTCAACCCCTTCATGTAGCTTTCCTTAGTTAAGCAGATCAAAAGAACCTGTGCTTTTTCAGCGTGTTGGCAGCTTTCTGGGTGCTGGTTGTAGGTGGATCTTACACCCCAATAGAAGTTGCTAGCTGGATTGTTGAAACAGGAGTTGACATGGTCATGATAGTACTTTAAGAAAATAATTTTGGTGGCTATTTAAAGATGGACAGAAATGGGCAGTTAGGTGGCACAGAGGATAGAGCACCAGCCTTGGAGGCAGGAGGACCTGAGTTCAAATCCAGCCTCAGATACTTACCAGCGCTGTGACCTTGGGCAAGTCACTTAATCCCAGTTGCCTCAAAGGCAAACAAACAAACCAACTCAAATGGGGTCATGAAGTATTGGGAATGATTAAATATATATGTATATACATATGTATAGATAGACAGGAGACACTTAAGGCAAGGAAACAAAATAGGAGACAACTGGTGATAAGCTGAGAGAAGATAAGAACCTGAACTAAGGTAGAATGGTGGCTCTGTGAGTGGAAAGAAGGGAATGTATATATCAGAGATGTGGAGGTAGAAACAATAATATTTGGCACTTGATTTTAATGTATGGGGTTAGTGAGGATGAGGGCATGGGGATGATACTGAGGTTCTAAGCTCCCTTATAAGTACAGTGGTGCTCTCAAGGAAAATACACAAGAGGGGTGGTTTGAAGGAAGAAGAAGATAGAGTTCTGTTTGGAATAGGTTGATATGTGTGTGTGTGTATGTGTGTACATATATGTCACATTTAAATCAAAATGTACATAGACATACACAGAAATGCATATAGAAGAAAGGCAATTTATTCATTATACTATTAATGAAAGTAGTGTCATAATAAGAGGATGAGAGGTAAGGAAAAAGAAGAGAGGAACTGAAAGATATTTTAATATGAAATCTAGTCCTCATGAATGTTGTACTAAAGGGAAGAAGGGCAATAGTCTTCTGAGATCAAAATTATCACCTTAACACCCATTCAATCGGGAGAGGCTTTCTGGAATGACATTGTAAGAGGTACTTAACTGAGGGAGTAAGAAGGTACTTGGTGTAGTCAGGGTATTCCCATGTTAACAAGCTTACGTAAAATTGAATGTACGTTTTATCTACAATAAACATGTTTCCACAACTCAAAGGCACACTGAGCATGCCACTGATGTCAGTTAGTTGATTACTGTGGGTGTACCAAAAGATTTTTTCTAGAGCATTTATTGGCAAATACTCTGCCCTGGACTTGGTGTTGTCTCATTTGTTGAATGCCTAAGGTCTATTGTTACACATTTGATTTTTTTTAAAAAACTACAGAGTCTTTCTTACCTTTATGCTCCTTATGACTCCCCAATATCTCACTTAGCCCCACTGACAAAGCAGTTCTCCCAGGGCCACCAAAATACAGATTTTTCGGACTGGGATTATAAGCATCCGTCAAGCTAGTTAGAGCTATTTGGTGGGTGGATTCCTATCTTTCTCCTTTCAAGAAGTTTTCTTATATACTAATCAATGCCCCCCCTCCTTTTTTTACTGTCCTATGCCAAATGAGTGGAAACTGACCCTTCTATTTTCAAATGCTGACATAAAGTAGAATTCCTTTATGAACACAACCATTTTTAGACAAGCTGGCCATTAAGTCAAAATTTTCACATAATAAATGATAACAGTGCAGTACGACAACAGCGAGTAAAAAGAAGGCTCAAGGCAACTGCA
>CM053622.1:440758419-440775333 GCA_028646595.1 Phalanger gymnotis
CATTAGGGAGGGCTGACTGGGGAATGGGGCAACCAGAATATATGCCATCTTGGAGTGAGCAGGAGGGTAGAAATGGGGAGAAAATTCATAATTCAAACTCTTGTGAACTCTTGTGAAAATCAATGCTGAAAACTAAATATATTAAATAAATTAAATTAAAAATAAAAAAATAGAAATTGAAAGAATCCACTGATTGCCTCTTGAAAAAAGATCCAAAAAAGAACACTCCTAGGAATATTATCACCAAATTCCAGAACTCCCAGATCAAGGAGAAAATGCTGCAAACATCCAGAAAGAGATAATTCAAGTATTGTGGAAACACAATCAGAATAACACAAGATCTAGCAGCTTCTACATTAAGGGACCAAAGGGCTTAGAACATGATATTCCAGAGGTTAATGGAGCTAGGATTAAAACCAAGAATCACCTACCCAGCAAAACTGAGTATAATACTTCAGGGCAAAAAAAAAATGGATATTCCATGAAATAAAGAACTTTCAAGCATTCTTGATGAAAAGACCAGACCTGAACAAAAACATTGACTTTCAAATACAAGAATCAAGAGAAGCATGAAAAGGTAAACAGTAAAGAGAAATCATAAAGGACTCATTAAAGTTGAACTGTTTACATTCCTACATGGAAAGATGATATTTGTGACTCATGAGACCTTTCTAAGTATTAGGGTAGTTGAAGGGAATACATATACATATACATAGATATATGTATGTATGTATGTATGTATGTATGTATATATATGTGTGTATATAGACAGAGGGCACAGGGTGAGTTGAATATGAAGGGATGATATCTTAAAAATAAAATTAAGGGATGAGAGAGGAATATATTAAGTGAAGGAGAAAGGGAGAGATAGAATAAGGTAAGAAAAAGGTGTTACAATGGAGGGGAAGAGAAAGGAGGTGAAAGGGAATGAGTGAACCTTACTCTCATCTGATTTGGCTTAAGGAGGGAATAACATACACACTCAATTGGGCATCTTACCCTACAGGAAAATAGAGGGGAAGGAGATAAGAGGGGGTGATGATAGAAGAGAGGCAGATTGGGGGAGGGGCTAGTCAAAAGCAAACTCTTTTGAAAATGGACAGGGTCAAAGGAGAAAATAGAGTAAATGGGGGGAGGTAAAGGATAGAGGGAAAAATAGTCTTTCACAATATAACTATTATGGAAATGGTTTGTATAACTACACATGTATAACTTACATTGAATTGCTTGCCTTCTCAATGAGGGTGGTGGGGAGGGAAGAAGGGAGAGAACCTGAACTCAGAGTTTGAAAAAAAACATTAAAAATTGTACATGTAATTGGGAAATAAGATATACAGGCAATGGAGTATAAAAATCTATCTTGCCCTACAAGAAAGTAAGGGGGAAGGGGATAAGGGCAGGGAGGGTGATAGAAGAGAGGGCATACTGGTGGATGGGGTAATCATAATGCATGCCATCTTGGGGTGGGGGTAGGGGAGATATGAAAGAAAATTTGGAACACAAAATCTTGTGGAAATGAATGTTGAAAACTAAAAATAAATTAATTTTAAAAAGGAAAAAAAAAAGAAAATGTCTGGAATTGGTCTTAAATTCACACTGGCCAAGAAAAGTTAGTTTCCTTCCATTGTCCCTAAGAAATGAGAGGTGAAATGATCAGAGGCTCCTGTACACAGGCAATTAGTTCTACAGTCAATCATGCCTGCAAAGATAATTCCTGAGGGTCACCATACACATGGGTAGCTAGAAGACTCAGTGGATAGTCAGTAAGATCCTTCTTCCTGAGTTCAAATCTGGCCTGAGACACTTACTAGCAAGTCACTTAACCATGTTTGCCTCAGTTTCCTCATCTGTAAAATGAGCTAGAAAAGGAAATGGCAAACCATTCCAGTATCTTTGCCCAAAAAATACCCAAATGAGGTCACAAAGAGTTGGACAAGACCAAAAAGACTCAACAATAAAAGCCCTCAAGAGCTGCCCAGCCCTTGAGGGCAGACAATATAAAAATGGAAAATGAAAAGGCGGGGAAAGGAAGTACCTGTTCCTGTACCTAATGGAGAAGTAAGACATCTAAAAAGGAGTACAGCTCAGTAAGAATAAAGAAATTATTATCCTGGACTCCCTCCTTAAATAGAGGTTTTGAAGCTCAGAGCCACTCCCTCCAGAGGCACAAAGGGTCCTAAGGAGGGAAAATATGAACAGCTATTTGGTTTGCTTTGGTTGGGTTTTTTGAAAATTACACACTGAATTCACCATAGAGATTCACAGCCTCAACTACAACCCTCTTCTACTGCTCAATATATGTGGAAATGTTTGTCCATTAAGTTCAGAATGAAAAAAAAATTAACTAAAAAAAGATTTTAAACTCTTTGAGGGGAGAGACTGTCTCACTTTTGTACTTTTTTTTAAGTTTTCCTATTCTGACCTTAACGAAAACCATCCAAAGGTTAATAGGAGTCCCTAGTTCTACCAAAATGAGCGTCTCCACCTATATGGATTCCACATGAAACTGTGAACCTCTTCATGTACAACTTGCTGTTCCTTTCACGTACATAACAAATTCTACACATACACAGCTGTTAGGCTGAATGCAGAGGACACACTATTGCCTTCAGATTCCCATATTCATATCCAAAGCAGTACAGGGTCTAAATGTGAACCACAAACTTAGGTGAACTTGGATAAACTCTGTGCCTAAGTTACCAACTGCCTTCCCCAAAGGTTTAGCAGTCAGAAACAAATAAAACAAAGGGAAACTTCAGACCACTGCAGCCTGGTAGCCTCATCTGACTGTTCATTTCCATTCTGGACCACGACTTCCCAAATAAGATATTTATAAAGCAGTAAGTGCTTTGCAAGCACAGTGCTTGGCTTATAATAGGTGTTTTCTTGTTGTTTATTTGGGATTTTCTTGGCAAAGATTCCTTCTCCAGTTCATTTTACAGATGAGACACTAAGGCAAACATGGTTAAGTGACTTGCTCAGAGTCACATAGCTTGTAAAAATCTGAGGCCAGATTTTAACTCAGGAAAAAGGAATCTCCTCAACTTCGGTCCTGGCACTCTATCCACTGAGACATGTAGCTGACAATTATATACTAGCAACAAATGCACTGCAAACCTACCTAAAATACTTCCTCTTACCTGAATTAGATGCAGTTAGAGTAGGTATGTGGCTCTGGCTATGTTCCTTTGACACATTGATAATAAGAGGGGGGACAGGTAGATAAGCAATACAAAAACATTCCTGCATAAGAAAGGTTCTAGGTGGAAGGAGTCTTCAACAGTATCATGTGTGGTTGCTGAGGACAATGAAAATGAAGCTCATTGGATTTAGTTTAGTTTAACAACTAGAAATTACTTGAGAATAGCTATTTTATAAAATGGAAGACTTTATACAAATGACATTCTCCTTCAAGAAATTTGAGAGCAAAAGGAAGGAAAAAATATGACAGTTGTGAGAAGGGACAACCAATTTCTACAAAAGCCTATTTTTCAAAATATTGAAAATCTAGGTATATTTGAAGGTAGAGAGGAGCCAATAGAGTGAGAAAGACAGATATAAAAACATTGACTTTTCATTCATTGCAGTACATTGGCAATGTTTTCAACTCTTAGCCCTAGTTTTTCTCTATCACCACCCTGCCATGCCTTGAGGATTTTCTAATCTATCCCCTCCTTTTTGAAATCCTTCTCTATTAGTCTTTATTGCTCGATAAGATTTTTCCACAGGCCTTTGCAAATGTTAAAACTGAAAATCAATAATAACTCCAAATCCTCTCACAAAATAGGGATAAGTTCTAGGGGATATTTCAGGGTGCTCTCTGGCAAGCCTTGCCATATTGACTGACAAGTTCTAAAAGTAATAAAGTATTCATTTTGATTACAAGATTCCTTTATAAAAGACATTGATGGGTTTAGAATAGGGTAGACAGTAGAAGATGGCCAGAGAAGTGAAAAGTCTCAAGATCATGCCGTATGAGCTTCAACCGAAGTAACTGGGAATGGGGAGCACTGTGCCTGGCACATAGTAGGGTGCTTAATAAATGCTGGTTGAATGGATTTGACCTAGGTGAGTCATGAAAGCTATCTTCAAGTATTAGAAACATTGTCATGTGGTAAAGAGATTAGAGTTTCTCTGCTTAGCTCTAGGGAACAGAAGTTGGAACAATGGATAGAAGTTATGGGGAGGAAAAAAGTCCTAACTAAAACTATCCGAAAAGTAGAGAAAGCTAAGTTTCCCTTTTCCTAGAGATTTTCAAGGGAATATGTGGAAGTGAGGTGGTACAGTGGATAGAACATTGGACCCTAAGTCAGGATGACCTAAGTTGAAATCCAGCCTCAGACAGACATTCATGAGCTGTGGGACCCTGGAAAAGTCACTTAACCACTGCTTTGGTAAAATGGGGATAATAAAGGCACCTTCCTTCCAAAGTTGTTGTGAAGATAAAATGAGATCATATCTGTAGTGTGTTCTGCAAAATTAAATAAATAAATGCTAATTAACTAGGTGGTGATAGTAGGAGTAGTAATGGTAGTAGTAGCTGCAGCAGTATATGATTACTCGTTGAGTATATTTAAAGGGAAGATTGTTCAGGTATCAGTTGGACTAGACAGCCTTTGAAGTTTCTTCTTATTCTTTGTGGTTCAGTCCCTTTTTCAGTTGTATCCAACCCTTTATGACCCCGTTTGGGGTTTTCCTGACAAAGACACCAGAGTGGTTTGCCATTTCCTTCTCCAGCTCATTTGACAGATGAGAAAACTGAGGCAAACAAGATTAAGTGACTTGCCCAGGGTCACACAGCTAGTAAGTGTCTGAGGCCATATTTGAAGTCAGGAAGATGAGTCTTCCTGACTCCAGGCTTGGCATTCTAGCCACTGAGCCACCTAGCTGCCTTCTTCTAATTCTGAGACTCTATTACTCTCTGCAGAATAGTATCAGAAGACTTGAGTTTTAATAGGACAGCATTGGGTATCATTCCATCGAGTCCCCTATATGAGAGCTATGATCACATATTTAACCCCTGTCTCAGAGCCCATTGATATGGGACTCTCTCTTGATAGATGGAGATGAATACCCTGCCCTACATGAACATAAGACAGAGTTGTTAAGAGGCAGGAGACCTTCATTTCTCAGCCAATCATCTTGGGGTCCTTCAAGGCCAGGCCTTTTGTCCTCTTTGGGACCTATCAGGCTTCAAATCACTTCAGGTGCTTCTGGCTTCCAGCTTTGAGACAGAAGAATGGGAGAGGTCAAGCCCATTTCAGGTTGCTGAAGGACAAGACTATGGAAAAACATTAGAAGAATTGGCAGTCTCTATTATGTCCTTATTCCCAACTTGCTACAGTAGAGACTTTGAGGAGTTTCCCTTTAGGTCAGATTCAGAACTCTGTCTCTTGTTTGAGCTGTTGTCTTGCTCCCAATGGGAGACCTCCTTCATTTTATGATTTATAGTCTCCTATGTTTACCCACTCTGACTTCTGTTCTACTATAATTTGGATAAATAGGTTTCTTTGTTGTTTGCTCTGTGTGTTCATTATAGAACTGTCTGGTGGAAAAGGGGTCAAGCCTTGGCTATAGAGCTTGGAATCTCTCTTTCCTTCAAAAATTGACAAAGAAATGAGAAGTTAGATGGAATCTGATCATATGCCCTAAACCAATCATACTTAAGGGAACAGATAAATATACTTCTAGCCAGGCACTCCCTCTCTCCAAGGAAAGCAGAGCAGTCTTCAATCCCAACCCCATACCTCTTCTCTTGGCAGGATTGGAAATCTCCTTTGGAGGAGGGTGGGGGAGAGAAGAGGCTAGAAATGTTTATTTTGCCTTGCGTTGAGCCATACAAGGATAGCCCTCACTACAAATGGGCCCTCATTCATGTTATACATGGGGTCTTCTCTTCTTCTACATATTAAATAGTCAGGCCTAGCTAACCACACAGAAAACATACCAAGTGTATGAAGAATATCCACTGTCCAGACTGATACAGTTGAATAGACAAGCCATAGAATTTTTCCATCAGGTAATAGCTGCATTGTGCACAGTGCATCAGCATGCTCAGATAAAGCAAATTCTGCAAGTTGCCCACACAAGAGAGGTTGGAGAGCCTGCTCTCAGGAAAGTCATACTAGAAGTGCCTTGGAGAAACTTGGGCACAGGCAGACATTTTGGTACTGATTCAGTATACTCTCCACATGTTTAGCTTTTTCAAATGACTGCATAGCAGGAACTGGGATGTCTTCAAAAGGCACTAGAGACTAGTGACAAAAACTTTTTTTTTTCTCCTTTTTAGTTGCTCTCTTTAGCGTTGACTCTTTCACTAAGAGATGAAGCTGTAAAGGGAGATACCTTGGTCCTCCTCCTCTCTCAGGCTAGCATATAGCTCTGTAAAAGGACTTCATCCTTTGTCTCAGCATTTGTTCTTTTCTACTGGTGGTGAAGGAATTGGGAACTCTGACCTTACAAGTTCTGAAAGGTCAGAAGAGTTGTAAAAGAGTCAGAAAGGTCATCCTGGCATCCTCGAATCCAAGTTTTGTAGCCAGTTCAACATCAACATCCCAAAGAAGGACTGACTTTCAGGACTGACCACTGCTACCAGCTGTAGCTAGAATGAGGATGGAATTAGAAAGCTGTATGACCAGAAAAGGTAATGGGACTTTTGATGAGAATGAGGGATAAATGATGATGGGCATGCGGCTTCATTGCTGTCAATGAAACGTTGAGACCTAAAAGTCTCCTATCATATCAGATGACCTTTTTTGGGGAAATGACCAGAAGGCACAAACAAGTGTTACCCAGAATAAACGTGGATAAGTGTACTTAGAAGTTTTTACAATGAGCATTCCTCAGGAAATCATTGGAAGAGTCACTGGGTGTTCTGTACTAGTACTTTTATGTGCGCATCATGTATCACCCAGGCTTTTGTATAATTTACTTTGGAATAACTAAAATGATGAGCTCAGCATAATTCCCTTTAGGATGTCAACCCTCACCATGAAATGTCTAACTCTAAATAAAGAGCCCTTCATTCTATCCAACTTCTCTTTTTATCTCAATTGCCACATGACAGACTGCTGAAAGGACCAACACTTTCTTGGTGTCTTCATAACTTTTCCAGCCCCAAAAGACAGTTAATGTTAGACCAGGTAGTCACTGATTTGGGGGACATTACGTCACAGATTATTCTCCTGCAATTATCTACCCTGTCCATGTCAATTGCCTTTTGTCTTATCCCCATGATTTGGATGACTACCCTACCAGTCAGCTATAACTCCAGCATTCAATACCACTCATAGGGTATAACAACTTGGTTAGAACAGGGTGTCCCAAAAGTCTTGGTGAAATCTTATACTAGTAAGGCTTAAAACTTTAGTAACTTTAATAGTTTAAAACACTCTGTCTAGAAAAGAAAAAGGAAATATGTGGGAAAATGGGGAGAAGGGAGAAGGAGGAGGAAAAAGGAAAAGAAAAGGAAGAGCAGGTAAACCTTTCTAGTTTCCTCAATTGTAAAATGAGTGGATTGGATTAAAGGATCTCTGAGGTCTCTATCAGCAGTAAAGTTCAATAATTTCAAAGTGGTAGGATAGTTCAGTGGCACAGGGTTTTATAGGAGATAACTAGGTAGCTCAGTGGGTAGGGTGCTGGCCTTGTGTCAGAAAGAGCCGAATTCAAATCTCGCCTCAGACATTCACTAGTTGTATGACCTGGGCAAAACACTTAACCTCTCTCAGCCTCTGTTTCCTCATCTGTTAAAGAGGAATAAAAATAGCTCTGACCTCCCAGGACTGTTGTGAAGATCAAATGAGACACTATGTAATGTGCTTTATAAACCTTAAGGTTCTATTTATATAAATGTTAGCGATTATTATTATTGTTTTAGGAGACAATTTCATACATTTTGAAAAACCAATAAGTTGCACATTGAAATTCTTCTTACTGAGCATTTCTAAGGGGAATAGAATGGAGTAAAAAAAAATTTAAAGTAACAAATAACAAGCCAAGTAGAAATACAAGGTTGTCGTAGTCATAGGAAATGTAAAACAATGCACAACTTGAAATTAGTTGGTTGAGAACTATATTACCATAACTGGGCCAAGAGATCTCGTCCAATAGGATGTCATGATCTCTGCTTTCCTCAGCTCTGTAATTACAATCCCTTAGTGACTGTTTTGAGCCAAGCCGTGTAGAATGTCATCACAAACTCTTTTTCTTTAGAGCTTGTTGATCATGGCTTAAATTTAAACAGCTTAGGCCATGATGTTTGCAATGATCCTTGAATCAGGTGAGCTTCCTCATCTTCAATGCCATTGACCAAACCCTAGACCAACCCAAGCCTGGATTAACATCTGGTTTTAACTCTTTTTCTAGTATTAATATGCTCATCATTCTTCATTTAATCTTTTCCTAAAACAAGCTCTGAAACTGGACATAAACAACTCCAACTTGAATCAAGAAATTGGTCCAGAATCTCTAAGTCTAATCTTTGTGTCCCAGCTTCTCTTCCCATAAAATTGGGAACACTGGGATCATGTGATCATAGATTTAGAACTAGAAAGAACTTTAGAAATATCTAGGTTAATCCCCTCATTTTACAGTTCAGGAAACTGAGGCCCAGAGAGGTTAAGTGATTTTTCCAAAGTCTTACAGTTAATAAATGGCAGAGGTAGCACACTAGATTGAATGCTGGATGCAGAGTCTGGGAGACCTGAATTCAAATCCTGCCTCGGACATTTAATGTGTGACTGTAGGCAAGTTGTTTAACTTCTGTCTGCCTTATTTTCCTTATCTGTAAAATGAGATAACAATAGCACCTACCTCCCAGGGTTGTTGTGACAATCAATTGAGATAATATTTGTAAAGCTCTTTGCAAACCTTAAAGTGCAATATAAATGTTAGCTATTATTATCCAAGATTTGAACTAGGGTCCTCTGACTTCAAACCCAGTGCTCTTTCCATTGCAGCAAACTTCCTCACCAGAAAGGATTCTCAGTAAAAAGGTCTTGAAAAAGAAAAAAAAAGCCAATTTCATTCCAACAGGAAGCTGTAGTTTCCTGGCCAGAGTTCCAAGCCCTGACTTCTAGTTTTCTTTGCCCAGCTGACTTTCAAGGCAAGGGTCTGACCACTAGCTCTCTTCCTTCTCCCTAATTATGTACTGTTTGGTTGGTGGGCTCAGCATCAATTGTCTGCACTGGCCTGGGAATCTGAGTCCTTCTTTCCTAGTTGTGCAGATCTCGATGATATCCTGCAAATGTTCTTAGTCCCAGGCCAGTGGAGCCAGTAATGATGCAAGGCTGGTGACTCCATGAGGAAGGTAGAAATCATTGCAAATACAGGCAGAGTCTTAGGACACACAGCACTCCTGCTTTTCTGTTCAGCTGTCTGTTATTGTGTCAGATGACTATGGCAACCCCTCAAAACCCTAAGCAACGAAAGCAAGTTTGACAAACTTGAAAGGAAATGAAATAAGGCATCTAGCTGATGAAATGGGGACACTGATTACAAGTACTTGTTGGTAAACCACAAGGCTGATGACTTCATGACTGACAAGACAAAATATGTCCCATTACATATTACACATAATTATGTGATGAATGGCTAGATGGTACAGTGGATAGAGTACAGGGCCTGGAGTCGGGAAGAGTCACCTTACTGAGATCAGATGTGTCCTCAGAAAATTACCAGGTGTGTGATGCTGGGCAAGTCACTTCACCCTGTTTGCCTAGGTTTCCTCATCTGTAAAATGAACTGGAGAAGGAAATGGCAAACTACTCCAGTATCTTTCCCAAGAAAACTCCCAATGGGTTGGCAAAGAGTTGGACATTACTGAAACGACTGAATAATAACCACATGATGAATGATGATATATATATATATATGTATGTATATATAGTATATATATATATATACACACACATATGCATTTAAAATATATACACATTTTTTGACAAAAGATACATTTGTCACACATGTCATCAACTTTGTGATGTTTTATGTTTGTGTATGTGTGTACTGTGTGTATGTATGTATGTGTATATCTCCATGTTTCCTGTGGAATAGCTTAGATGTCACAGAAGGGTAGGAATAGGGAATGGACTTGTGATTTCACTAGTATGAAGAGTTCCCTGGTGAGGAAACTCCCTTTACCAATACGAGTCAGCACCTTCTCTGCAATTTACAGTCTTAGAGAGTTGCTCCTAGAGCACAGAGTTTCAAGTGACTTGCTCAGAGTCATAAAACCAGTGTCAGAGCTGGGTCCTGAACCAGGTCCTTCCAAAGCCTGCTATTTAGCTAATATGCAGCAATGCCTCTCCACAGAGGGGTACTTGTGATCAAACAATGCTAATGAGAGAGAAGGAGGTGATACAGGAGATGGAGTGTTAGGATAAGAGACTACAAGACCTGGGTTCAAATCCCTGGGCAAGTCACAACTTCTCTCAGTTTCAATTTCTTCACCTGTAATGTGGGCTCGCACTCGAGATCCTCTGATGCCTCTTCCAACTTTGATCTTTGAGAAAAGAATACAAAATTGGCCTTTGGAGAAGAGAGTATTCACATCGGGCAAAAAACTTTAGAGAGTCTGGATAGACGTCCCTAAGCCCTGAAAGTGTTAGTCATACCTTTGTATGGCCCTTTGGTCCTCCCTGACTTAGATAGCCTAATAGCAAACATTTACATAGAGACTGGAGTTTTACAGAGGGGTCTACACAGATTATTTGAGACCAGTCATGGTGTGAGCTTGGAATAACCACGGACAGCCACTCCAGCATTTTTGCCAAGAAAACCAAATGGGGTCTCACAAAGAGTTGCATCCAACTGAAATGACCGAACAACAAGAAGTTACTTTATTGGTTATTCCCGAAAGTCCAAGACCAATAGCTCCCCTTGCCTCAAAGTCCTCCCAGTCTACTGCAGGTCTTAGCGCTAGTGCCCTTGCCTTTCCCCCTGGCAAGAGGCAAATGCCTCTACCACTTAATAGATAAGCAATTTTGGGCAAGTCATTGAATCTGAGCTATAAAATGCTGGGATTTGACTAGATGATCTCTAAGAACCCTTCTAGATTTATTTGTATTTTAAAAGTAGATTCCAAAGAGAAGGGCAATGCTGAACACAAAGTAACATATGCCCCTTGGAGTCATTTCAGGTATAAATTGGAGAGATACTTTTGCATAAGAGACCTCACAGGTCTTCTGATAATATACCTGACTCATTGTTATAGATCATATCTCCCTACTTTTTGAGGCAATTAAGAGATTGTTGGCTAAATCAGTCTGTGTGTTCTTTTGATCTCTTTAATGTAGTCATTGATTTACATAAGTAAGATATAAATATACCTATATATGAGAGATATTCATCTTCCTAAGAAACAGGTCTGACCACATCATTTGTCTGCTCTAAAAACATCAATGGCTCCCTATTGCCTCCAGATTAAAATGCAATATCCTTAGCCTGGTATTTAAGACCCTCTACAATTTAGCTCCAACTTACTTTTCAATCTTATTTCCCATTACTCCCTTTAGGTACTCCATATTCTAGCCAAACTGGGTTACCAGTTGTTGCCTGGATACACTGTAATTTCTTTCAGTTCCATTCTCCCTTGTCTAAAATATATACTATCCTCATCTTTACCTTTCAGAATATTTATCTTCCTTCAAGAACCAACTCAGATGATGCCTCATATGAAGACTTCACTCATCCTTCCCCAGTTGAGAGTATTCTCTTCTTCAAATTTTTTTTGAGCACTTTCCTCCCCTGTTTTTCTAGGTATCTCTTTTGTCCCATCCCTCCCTACCTCATGTTATCCTTATCACCTATGTGTTCTGGCCCCTCACTTAAATATTTGTTTCGGGAGGGACCCTAAAACTGAACACTGTATAATTATGACCAGGTTTGGCTCTCATTGGGGACTTATACCTCCTTTCTTCTTCTGCAGAGGTAGAGAACTAAAGGTGTTTAATGCTGAATATACAATCAGACTTGGTTGATGTCTTGGTTAGTTTTGCTGAAAATTTTTTCTCTTTCTTTTTATTCTTTGTTACAGAAGATGGTTCACTGGGTAGTATAAGAGAGAGGGATATATTCAGGATGTTTTTGTTCAGTCATTCAGTCATGTCTGACTCTGTAACGCCATGGACTGTAGCACGCCAAGCTTTTCTATCCTCCACTACCTCTCAGAGTCTGTCCAAGCTCATGCTCGCTGCTTCCATGACACTGTCTATTTGTCTCATCCTCTGCCATCTCCTCCTTTTGCCTTTATTCTTTCCCATCCTCAGGGTCTTTTCCAATGAGTCCCATCTTCTTATTATGTAGCCAAAGTATTTAAACTTAAGCTTCAGTATTTGACCTTCCAGCAAATATCTGAGTTAATTTCTTCAAGTATTGACTGAATTGATCATTCAGAAATTAAGGTGTTGTAAAAAGCAAAAGCTAGCAACAAAAAATTTTAATGGATAAATGTTTGTTGAATAGCTACATAAATTTTAATCTGATAATTGAGGTTAATCAGAGTTCTAATAACCTCTTGATTTGGAAGCAGTGACTGATCCACCAATACTATCGTTACTGCTGGAAAGGACTCAATAATTTAATGCCCTATGTTTCCACTCAGCATTTCCAAGAACAAAAAGCCTTCCCCTGGCCACCACTCCTCTACACGTCTCATCTGCCCCTATTACAATGTAAGTTCCTTGAGGGCAGGGTCTGTCTCACTTTTGAATTTGTAACCTCAGAGCCTGGCACAGTATCTGGCACATAGAAGATACTCGATAAATGCTTTTCATTCACAGAGATGTCAGCCACATAAGGCAGAGCCAGTCCTAACTGAAGTCATCATCCCAAGAATAATTTAACAACTAGTTATTGTCATCCAGACCAAACAGGCTTCTAAGCTTTGGCTGGCCGGAGCCAAAGAGAGTAGGCTGGAAACAGGAAAGTCAGGAATCAAACAGAAGTTTCATTTCAAAGTGAGGGAAACAGCTCACAAGCAAGGAAGAGATCTAGATTCTAGACACATGGGCCAAGGCCCCACCTTGAGTGGGGAGGACCCATTTAGTGTGGCTAAACCTTGATACTCATACCAATGGCAACACACTAAGCAGCAGGGACCATTGCCCTGACAGTGAAGGGTCACTACAATGAGCCAAGTTTGATTCACAGCAGAGCTTCATGAACAGAATGTGTCTGAGCTTGTCCAGTGCTTGTCCAAGAACAACTGGTGCTGATCAAAGCAATACAATAATTTTGAGATTTTGCCAGAGAGCAAGTGCAAAGAATTGTTGTTATGCCAAACTCAGGGCACAGCTTGCTTGCTGGGCCTTAGCTCTGGAAAACAGAGTGTCTCCCAATATCTTGAGAGAACTCAGATTCTTGATCTACAAACAAGACCAGAAGTGGATAAGACAGTTCTTGCTTTACATAAATTTGCATTATGCAAATTTGACTGCCCACCCTCCATCCCTCCCCCCACCCCACGGAGGGGGAGGGCTGCAGAAAGGTCTATTTACATTAAGCCAGAACCAGCTTACTGTAAGGTTTGTCATCTAGGTTAGGAGGTCAGAACTTCAGGAAGTTGGAACTTGGAAATGTTATCTACTCCTAATTTAAGATAAATTTTCTTATCAAGTTGAAATGCACGTGAAACAGGTAGAATAAAATAGGGGCAGTGGGGAAAACAATTTTGAGTCGAGATTATACTTTTTCTTTCCTACCTGGTAGTTTCAAAACATCCCAAAACATGAAGATATCAAGGACCTACCAACTGACTCACTTGAAAACATCTAGCAAGATAAAAGAAGACAATGAAGACACCTCCACTCTCCCAGTCTCTCCCCACAAGACTCCCTGAAGGCGATACAATTCTCTGTGGAGAAAAGAACAATTGCTTCTAGTTATCAAGATGGAAAGAAAGCCATCTGAGGAGGACATGAGGGATAGCTTTAAAGGAAAGACACAATCCTACTTGTTATCCTCCAGAACTGAAACATCACAGTTAAAGTATTAATGGACTCCTGACAATTGGCTACATCAGCTCCTATTGTTGAGGAACTATAAGGTAACACTGCAGCCTACCAAACAGCTGCTGCATCCCATCCCAGCAGGTGGTTACACTCCAGTGCTCGGCAAAATGATCCCAAAATACCATCAAGTTCATCAGACTCTCTATGGTATAAAGAGAAACACTATAACTGCAAAATAGGAAACAGTAAAATAGCGTTGGTTTAGTAAAATGTGCAATAACAAAAGTATGGCAATGAGCTTCTTTTGCCAAAATGAGTTCAAAAAGCCACTTTTAATATTAAAAAAAAAAACCATGGCAATGATTTCTCATGGCCAGAAATGCTAAAGTATTCAATTGATTACTTTAGAAATGCTTTTACCAAAAATAAACTTCACATCGTACTCCAAAAGAGAGTAAAAGCACCAGGAGCTTAGTACTGCCTGACACTAATATGGCACTTTTCATATATTATCTTATCTGATCCTCATAGGAACTCTATGAGGGATAACACATAGAACATAGGCACCAACTAGTCCAATGGTTACCACTTAGTGGTTTGGATGATACTGGTCCAAGAGGTTTGTGCTAAAAACTCTTAAAGCCACTTTAAACAGTATATAATTACCAAATTTGGCCACAAATATATTTTTCCTGTGTGACAAAAAGTGTGTGCATTTTAAAAAATTTCTTTTTTATCCAATTACATGCAAAAACAATTTTTAACATTTGGGTCTTTATGTTTTCAAGTTTTGAGTTCCAAATTTAATTCCTCCCTCCCCCCTTCCTGAGACAGTAAACAATCTGATTTAGATTATACATGTGCAGTCATGTAAAACATTGCCATATTAGTCATTTTGTGCAAGAAAATTCAAAAAGGAAGGAAGGAAGGAAGGAAGGAAGGAAGGAAGGAAGGAAGGAAGGAAGGAAGGAAGGAAGGAAGGAAGGAAGGAAGGAAGGAAGGAAGGAAGGAAAAAAGGAAGGAAGGAAGGAAGGAAGGAGAAAAATAGTATATTTCAGTCTGTATTCAGAAAACATGGCAGACAGCATTTTTCATCATGAGTCCTTTGGGATTGTCCTGGATCACTGTATTGCTCAGAATAGCTAAATCATTCACCGCTGCACATCATACAGTATTGGTATTACTGTGCACAACGTTCTCCAGTTCTATTCACTTCACTCTATCAGTTCATGAAAGTCTTCCCAGGTATTTCTGAAATCATCCCCCCTTACCATTTCTTATAGCAAAATAGTATTCCATCACAATCATATACCACAATTTGTTCAGTCATTCCCCAATTAATGGGCATCCTCTCGATTTCCAATTCTCTACCACCGCAACAAGAGTGACTATAAATATTGTTTTGTAAAAATAGGTTCTTTTCCCTTTTAAAAAAATTTCTTTGGCATACAGACCTAGTAGTGATATTGCTGGATCAAAAGTTATGCACAGTTTCATAGCCCTTTGGGCATAGCTCCAAATTGCTCTCCAGAAGAGTTAGATCAGTTCACAGTTTCACCAAAAGTATATTAGTGTCCCAGTTTCCCACATCACCTCCAACATTTTAAATTTTCCTTTTCTGTCATATTAGCCTATCTGATGGATGTAAGAAGGTACCTTAGAGTTGTCTGAATTTGCATTTCTCTAATCAATGGTGATTTAGAGCATTTTTTTGGAGCATAAAGATTTATTTCTGCAATGATTTGAAAATTTGACCATGGACACAATGATTCTAGCATTTGTGCAGCAATTATATCAAATTCTGACCTCTAGGTTGTAATGGTAATGTAAATTTGAAGATTTTTGCATCTGTTAATAGGCCCATGTGACCTGCTTAAGTCATGCGGAAGCCTAAGTCACATAAAGCCTGTGGTGGGAGAAGCTTGCTGAATGGGTGGAACAGAAAGAGTGGAATAGAATAGAGGAAGCTGATTAGAGCAGTTAGAACAGAGAGAGAGAGAGAGAGAGAGAGAGAGAGAGAGAGAGAGAGAGAGAGAGAGAGAGAGAGAGAGGAAGCAGGCAGCTAGCTGTGAGTGTTTGTTTGTGGGAAAGCCCTACCAAGGGGAAGGCTTGGGGATGGCAGTGCTGTGAGCATTGTTATTGTATATAGACTTCTTTCTGGTGTTTGAATAAATGTTTTGGTTCTGTCTTCCATACAGAGTGTCTGTTATATTTGGGAAGTCAGAACTATGCCAGCATATTCATAGCTGTCATAGATGCCGTAAATATTGCTTTGGCGCTACATAGGTACAACATGTTCTTGTAGTTTCTCATCCTATCAGCGATTTTTTTCCAAGATGCTGCACAGGTTTGACAATCAAGGGCAAACCAATTCCCAGTGAGATAGTCAGATAAGAAGCATATGCCCTCATTTGAGTTCTGTACACTGTAGTAGCTTTCTCGCTACCTTGTTAACCTGTAATTGTACCTCAGTGTGTCGGAAAGGCAGGGTGGGCTCCTTAGCACTTGGTTCAGCAGGTGCCCTTGAAGAGTTTGGCTTTTGTTTGCGTTGAGTGATTCAGCTATTTCATTGAATCTTGCTAAGTGCTAAGCCCCAGGCCCAAGATTTGGGTGTCCTTGGTGCCTCCTTGCCTCAGAGGAGGGCTTAGTTTAGACATGAGTTTGAGTGACATGTCGGGACAGCTGGGGCTCTTGGACCACGTGGATTTGAGTCCGACACTTTGTGGCGATTTTGGGTCGTGGGTGAGTCGCATGTGTGACTCACCCCTGACCCTGAAAAAGATATAAAAGCCAGGGGTTGGCCTCTTCTTCCTTGGAGCTCTGAGACGCAACAGGAGTGGCTCGTGACTCTGAGCCAGCCTTGTTGAGCTCCTGGCTGAACTCAGATGTTGATGGTTACTTGGTAACTATGAATTGTATTGGGTCTGTCTGTTTGTAATTTGTTTAAGGGCTCTAAGGAGCCCTC
>CM053622.1:440775833-440799626 GCA_028646595.1 Phalanger gymnotis
CCCCAGGATCCTGAGGGCCCCGAAGCCCAGTGAATGGGCAGGAAAGATCTTCCCATTCACACATTGCCTTTACAATATAATGTCATGCTATACATGTCATGCCCCAGTGAGTGAACTGTCTCTTGAGGTGCTCCTGATGCAGGTGGTATTGCTGGGTTCACTTGAACAAAGACACACTTGACAATGGCTGAAGGGTCTTGTCCAAGTATGGGCTGTTACTGTCAGATACTTGTTGCATCTTCATTCTTACTTGTGGATCAAGAAGATAATTAACACAGTTCAAATCAACAAGCTAACAATAACCAGCATGCTTGTAATAACAATGCCATCCTGGTGGTAGGGGAAGGTCCCCATGCAGCCCACCAAGCCATACTTCAGCAAGGAGGACGGGTGGGCTTTCAGCCTTTAAAATTTCCACTCACGATATTTCTGTTGATTGTCTTCATGTGTATAATTTTATTGATGGCCAGTGTTATCTGCCTTACTTTACCAGTATTTGCTGGCCGGTGGTTAATGTCATTTTGGATGGGGACTGCCAAAATCCATGAACACAGCTGCCTGTGATCTTTATGTCTGCTGGTTAACCATCAGGGCAGTGACAGTTCTAGTGGCGTGGATGCCACAGGGACTCAGAGTGATCTTTCAGAAGGTTAAAGAGTTGTCCCTCACGATAATGAAGACTTTGATAGTAGCAGTACTACTAGCTGGTGTTGTGCCACTTCTACTTGGACTTTTATTTGAACTGGTAATTGTTGCACCACTGAGGGTTCCATCGGATCAGACACCTTTACTTTACCCATAGCAGGACTGGGCCCTTGGAGTTCTCCATGCCAAAATAATCGCAACCATAACATTGATGGGACCTCAGTGGTGGTTAAAAACAGTAATTGAACAGGTTTATGCAAATGTCATCCATAATATTGATCTCTATTATATCATTTGAAAACTAGCAGCACCAGTGATATCTGTGCTGCTGCTTTCCCTTTGTGTACCTTACATTATAGCATCTGGTATTGCAGCTTTACTAGGTGTTACTGCTGAAATGCAAAATTTGGTACAACATTGAATTTATCCTTTTTTTGCTAATGATGGTGGTTTTGATGAGTATCCTGTCCTTCCAGGTTCAACAGTTCAAGCACCTTTATGAACATATTAAAAATGACAAATATCTTGTGGGACAATGACTAGTGAACTATGAACAAAAGTCAGGTAAACAAAGCATGTCAACACCATCTCCACAGTCTTCACAAGAATAAAATAGTTGGCTCAAACACCTTGACCTTTCTTTTGCCTTTATGTGTTCTTTTTTGTGGACACTTTTATCTCTGGATAATATTTTTTCCAGTGATCCTTACAGCAATGCTTTTACTTTACTTCTTAAAAATTCATATTCTTAGCATTTAGATAGCAGTTGAAGACCTGCTCCTCTATCTGCATCTTATTCATTTTTTATTGCTGTCTGAGATCAGTATCTGTGTAAATAGAAAGCATCCTAACACCCTAAACCCTTGGATTAAACAGAATGTGCATTATACATCTTTAAACAAAATGTACATTAATTTATTAAATCTACTGTCACTTAAAAAAGAAAACTAGAAATGTCTATATATTTCTCTATTAATACATTAACACATAAAATCAGATAGGAACTACATTTTAATCTATTTCCAGCCATACTTGGGAGGGTAGCTAGTGAACTTCATGTTTGACACCTCTGCTGTACATAATGAACATTTGCACTTCCATATACAATCCTCTTTTCTGTTCTGTGATGTATACGGAAAAGTCCATTTCATTTGCTGTTTATAGGGTTTGGATGAAAATATTAATTGAAAAATAAAATTAAAATTGAAGAATATTAATTTTTTAAATAAAATCTAAAAATAATTCATGTCTTTATTATAAGTCCTTGGTCTCCCCAATTCAGTACACAATAGATTTTAAAGCAAATTTTTTCAGAATTAATTTTATAATATCAAACAAGTGTACCTGAAATATAATCATTCTAGATTAGGGAAACAGACTTCATAAATCTGCCCATCAGTGCATACTCATTTTATAAGCTGCTTATACATTCTGTTTTTATATCAATATTTTTCTTATATTTTATTATTTTGTCATAATGTTTACTTGTTTTTCAATTATAATACTGTGAAGGAAAAAAATATTAATACAAATACTGGACTGAGATTTAGGCTTAAGTTTGTGACTATCGTCTCTTTCACTCCTATCTCACATATTAAGATGGCCTTTCTCCTTTTCGAGGCAAACTGCCATCTGCCTGCATATGTGATCCCATTCCATACCATCTTCTCCAGCAGATTGTCCCTTCTATCATTTTCCACTTATCTTCAATCTCTCCTTACCTACTGGCTGCTTTCCTACTGCCTACAGATATGCGCATGTCACCTCGTCCTCAAAAAACCCTCACTCGATCCATCTATCTCCACTATCATCTCATATCTCTACTGCTTTTTGTGGTTAAATTCCTTGAGAAGGCACCTTAATAGGTGCCACCACTTCCTTTCCACTTACTCTCTTCTTAACTCTCTATAATCTGGCTTCCAATCTCATCATTCAACCAAAATTGTTCTCTCTAAAGTTACCAAGGATCTTTTAATCACCAAATCTAATGGGTGACCTTTTCTCAGTCTCATTCTTTTTTTTAGAGTTTGGATTTGATATGGATTTATTAGGATTGATAATTTCTCAGTGAAATTGCAAAGAACTTTGTAACAACTAGAGCTGACCAAGATTAAAATTTGTGTCCTCATAAAGTAGTGAGTTTACAAGCATTGAAAATATTCAAGCAAGAGATGCCTGATCATCATATATGCTCATATATGATCACATATATACGTATATATATATATATATATATTATTTATTTATTTTTAGTTTTCAACATTCACTCCCATAAGATTTTGAGTTTTAAATTTTCTCCCCCTCCCTCCCCATCCCCTCCCCAAGATGGCATGTGATCTGATATAGCCTCTACTTATACATTCAAATTAAACATACTTTCACATTAGTCAGGATGTAAAGAAGAATTGTGAGAGGAACCACAAAAAAGAAGAAATAAAACAAAATGACAAAAGAAAAAGAGAGCAAGTAGTATGCTTCCATCTGCATTCAGACTCCAAAGTTCTTTCTCTGGATGTGGTTAGCATTTTCCATCATGAGTCTTTTGGAGTTGTCTTAGATCCTTGCATTGCTGAAAAGAGCTAAGTCTATCAAAGTCAGTCATTGCAAAATGTGGCTGTTACTGTGTACAGTGTTCTCCTGGTTCTGCTCATTTCACTCAGCATCAGTTCATTTAAGTTGTTCCAGGTTTTTTCTGAATTTCACCAGTTCATCATTTCTTATGGAACAATAGTATTCCATCAAATTCATATACAAAACTTGTTCAGCCACTCCCCAATTGATGGATATCCCCTCAATTTCCAATTCTTTACCACCCCAAAAAGAACTGTTACAAATATTTTTGTATATGGGATCCTTTTCCCATTTTGTGATCTCTTTGGGATACAACCCTAGAAATGGTATTGTTGGGTCAAAAGATATGCACATTTTTATAGCCTTTTGGTCATAGTTCCAAATTGATCTCCAGAATGGTTGGATCAGTTCACAATTCTACCAACAATACATCAATGTTCCAATTTTCCCACATCTCATCCAACATTTATCATTTTCCTATTTTGTCATGTTAGCCAATCTGATAGGTCTGAGGTGGTACCTCAGAGTTGTTTTGATTTGGATTTCTCTAATCAATAGTGATTTAGAGCATTTTTATATGACTATAAATAGCTTTAACTTCTTTATCTGGAAACAGCTTGTTCATATCCTTTGACCATTTATCAATTGGGGAATGACTCATATTCTTTTAAATTTTCCCAAATAGTCTACATAGTATTGGAATTAATTGTTCTCTAAATGTTTTATATAATTCACTTGTGATTCCATCTGATCCTGGAGACTTTTTCCTGGGGAGTTCATTGATGGCTCGTTCAATTTCTTGTTCTGAAATGGGGTTATTTAGGTATTTTACCTCCTCTTCTGTTAATCTGGGCAATGTAAATTATTCTAAATTTTCATCCATTTCATTAAGATTTTTAAATTTATTGGAATACTGTTGAGCAAAATAGCTATTAATTATTGTTTTAATTTCCTCTTCATTTGGTGGTGAATTCACTCTTCGTTTTCGATACGGGTAATTTCGCTTTCTTCTTTCTTTTTTTTAATCAAATTAACCAAAGGTTTATTTATTTTATTGTTTTTTTTCCATAAAACCAGCTCTTAGTTGTATATTTTAGTTCAAAAGTTTCCTTAATTTTAATTTTATTAGTCTCTTCTTTGGTTTTCAAAATTTCTAATTTGTATTTAATTGGGGATTTTTAATTTGTTCTTTTTCCAGCTTTGTTAGTTGCATGCTCAATTCATTGATCTCTTCCTTTTCTATTTTATTCATATAAGCATTTAGAGATATAAAACTTCCCCTAAGAACCACTTTCACTGCATCCCATAAGTTTTGGTATGTTGTCTCCTTATTGTCATTCTCTTTGATGAAGTTATTGATTGTTTCTATGATTTGTTCTTTGACCTACTCATTTTTTATGATTAGATTATTTAGCTTCCAATTAATTTTTAGTCTATCTTTCCATGGCTCTTTATTTCATGCAATCATTGCATCATGATCTGAAAAGGATGCATTTAATATTTCTCTCTTTCTGCATTGGATTGTGAAGTTTTATGCCCTAATACTTGGTCAGTTTTTGTGTAGTGCCATGTACCACTGAGAAAAAGGTATATTCTTTTCTGTCCCCAATCAATTTTCTCCAAAGGTCTACCATATCTAACTTTTCTAAAATTCTGTTCATCCACTTAACTTCTTTCTTCCTTATATTTTTGTTTAGATTTATCTAGTTCAGAGAGAAAGAGGTTGAGGTCACTATTAGTAAACTTCTGTTGTCTCTTTCTTCCTGTAACTCCCTTAACTTCTCCTCTAAGAATATGGATGCTATACTACTTGGTACATATATGTTTAGTAATGACATTACTTCATTGTCTATGGTACCTTTTAGCAGGATGTAGTTTCCTTCCTTCTTTCTTTTAATTAGATCTATTTTTGCTTTTGCTTTGTCTGAGATCAGGATTGCTACCCCTGCTTTATTTTTACTTCAGCTGGGTGAAGCATAATACATTCTGCTCCAGCCTTTTATTTTTACTCTGCATGTATCCCTCTGCTTCAAATGTGGTTTTTTGTGAACAACATATTATAGGATTATGGTTCTTAATCCACTCTGCTATCAATTTCCTTTTTATGAGAGAGTTCATCCCATTCACATTCACAGTTATGATTACTATCTGTGTCTTTCTCTCCATCCTATTTTACCCCCATTTATGCTTCTCTCTCCTGCTTTTGGCCACTGTCTCCCTCAGTCTGCCCTCCCTTCTGTCTTTCCCTTTTCCCTTACTACTTCTTCTCTCCCTTCTATCCATCCCCTCCCCTTTTCTCCCCTTTCCCCTCCTACTGTCTATAGGGTAAGTTAGATTTCTATACCTAATTGAGTATGTTATTCCCTCTTTTATCCAAATCTGATGACAGTAAAGTTCAAACAATGCTCATCTCCCTCCATTCTTTCCCTCTAACTGTAATAGTTTTTGTGCCTTTTCATGTGATGTAATTTGCCATTGTCTGCCTCCTCTTTTCCTCTTATCCCAGTACAATCCCTTTTTACCACTTAATCAGATTTTTTATTATCACATCACAGTCAACCCATACCCAAGACTTCTGTCTATGTATATCCCTTTTAAATGTCATAATAACAATACAGTTATCAAGAGTTGTACGTGTCATCTTCCATTGTAGGGATTTAAACAGTTTGCCCTTATTGAAAAACATGCTGCTGGGATTTTTTTTCCTTTTTACCTTTTTATGCCTCTCTTGAGTCTTGTATTTGAAGATCAAATTTTCTGTTCAGCTCTGGTCTTTTTATCACAAATTTTTGGTAAGTCTCCCATTTCACTGAATGTCCATCTCCTTCCTCCCCTGAAAGATTATGCTCAATTTCACCATGTAGCTGGCCATTGGTTATAATCTAAGCTCCTTTGCCTTATGGAATATCATATTCTAAGCCCTCCAGTCTTTTAAAGTAGAAGCTGCGAGGTCCTGCATAATCTGGACTGTGGCTCCATTATATTTAAATTGTATCTTTCTGGATGCTTGCAGTATTTTCTTTTTGACCTGGTAATTTTGTAATTTGACTGTAATGTTCCTTGACATTTTCAGTTTGGGATCTCTTTCAGGAGGTAATTAATGGATTCTTTGGATGACTATTTTACCTTCTGGTTCTTCTCAGGGCAGTTTTCCTTCATGATTTCTTGAAAGATGCCATCTAGGCTTTTTTTTTCATCGTAGTTTTCAGGTAGATCAATAATTTTTAAATTGTCTCTCCTGGATCTTTTTTCCAGGTGAGTTGTTTTACCACTGAGGTATTTTCTGTTTTCTTCTATTTTTTCATTCTTTTGATTTTATTTGACCTATTCTTGATGTCTCATAGAGTTATTAGATTCCATTTGCCCAGTCCTAATTTTTAACAAATTGTTTTCTTCTATCAAATTTTGTACCTCCTTTTGCAGTTGGCCAATTCTACTTTTTAAAGAGTTGTTTTCTTCAGTGTACTTTTTCTTCTCTGATTTGGCCAATTGCATTTTTTATAGACTTGTTTTCTACAGTCAATTTTTGTCCTTCTTTTTCCAAGCTATTGATTCTCTCTTGCATACCTCTCATTTCTTTTCCCAATTTTTCTTCTACCTCTCTTATTTGACTTTTAAAATCCTTCTTGAGTCATCCCAAGAAGGCTTTTTGGACTTGAGACCGGTTCACATTCACCTTTGAGGTTTCGGATGTGGGTGTATTGACAATGTTGTACTCTTCTGAATTTGTGTTTTGATCTTCCCTGTCCCTATAGTAAGAATCTATGGTCACTGTCCCTTTCTGCTTTTTGCTCATGCTGTTTGCCTGTTTCCTGGCTTTTAAAGTAGAACTTTCCTGCTGGAACTCAGGGTGCACTGACCCAACTTTTTTGTGCTGAAGCCTGGGACTTGGTCCCTGGCTTTGTGTGCTGGGGACTCAGTGCTGGCAGCTGAAGATGATAAGGGGTCTGGCAGCTTACCTGGTGCTGAGCAGGGGTCAGCAACATTGGAGCTCTTGGGGTGGAATTGGGGAGTCTGGCACTTGGTGGAAACCTGCTCATTAGGGCTTCTTTAAAGCACTCAAATGTTTGGCTGCTGAAGGATGTCTGTCAGCCTGGAGATGTGACTCCTGGAGTTGTGCTTCCTGGAGTTATGCTGAAGCACTGGGAAATTTGGCTGCTGGAGTACACCAGTGCACATGGTGGTTTTCTGAGCTGGTGTCTATCAGTTTCCCTGCCTGTGCTGTGACACTCAAGGTAGGGGCAGGAGGGCCTGTTGTTGGTGCTTGTCTGCTCCACCACTCTGGGGCTCAGGATCTCCCCCTGTTTGCTGAGGTGGGGCTTGCCACTAGCTTTCTGGGCTGCCTCCCTTCCTGTACTGCTCCCCCTCCCCAAGAGTGAGAGGGGCCTTCCCCATTAATCCCCCCAAGTTTCTTGGGCTACAGGACTGCTGTACCCAGTCTTTCTGCTGACTCAGCTATTCTAGTGTTTTTCCTAGGGCTATATTTTCTGGGCTTTCAGAGGTCAATAGGGAGAGCAACTTACTTCTTATTCAGCCTTCGTAGTTCCCAGCCAACCTCGCCCTTCTTGAGCTCTCTGCAACCTTTGACCCTGTTGCTTTTTTCTCTCTACGTTTTCTGGAGACCACTCTCTCTTAGTTCTCCTCCTATCTACCTGAGCACTATTTCTCATTCTCCTTTCCTGAATCTTCGTCCAGATCATGCTCATTAAGCTTGCATGTCCCACAAGGCTTTGTCCTGGACCCCCATTTCTTCTCACTCTATGCTCTATCACTTGGTGATGTTATCAGCTCCCATGGATTCAAATATTATACCTATGCAGATAATTCTCAAATCTAGTTATCCAGGACTAGCTCCTCTGTTGAACTCGACCATTGAACAGCTCAAACTGGGTGTCCTATAGAGATTTTAAAGTCACCGTATCCAAAACTGAACTCACCATCTTTTCCCAAAAAACCTTCCCTCCTCCCTAACTTCCCTGTTAATGCCAAAGTCATCATCATCCTCCCAGGTTTCCCAAGTATCATTATGTGCCAGGAACCATTCTAAGCACTGGGGACAGAAAAAAAAGGCAAAGACAGTCTTTGCCTTCAAAGAGCTCACTGTATAATGAAGGGAGACAAAAAGCAAAACTCTGCCTATACAAAATATATATGAGATGAATGAGTCATAATCTCAGAGGGAGATATTGGCAGAGATGGTATTTTGGCCCAAGACTGACTCCAAATCTAGCTTTCTTTCCACTCTACCCAGACTGGTCATGTAGCTACTGAGTGACAGAGCCAAAGCATGTACCCATCCCTTTTGACCAAAAGTCTGATATTCTTTCTTCTCTTAGTATAGTTGTCATCATTTAGAACTGCCATATTTAGAGACTAATGGATTTCCCTAGGTATAGCTGAATTTCCCATTAATTTTATCAAGAATATGTCATGCCAAACTAAGTTAATTTCCTTTTGTTACCAAACTGGTTACCAAATGGGGAAATAGAATAGAGTTTATCTCTGGTTTAGCAAATGATTTGAGCAAATATTTTAGTTATTCTTTTTTTCTTTAGCATTTTATTTTTCCCCAGTTATATATAAAAACAATTTTTATATTTGAGTTCCAAATTCTCTCCCTTCCTCCCTCTCCACCCCCACCCCCTCATTGAGAAGGCAAGCAATTGGATATAGGTCATACATGTGTAGTCATGCAAAACATATCTATAATAGTCCTGTTGTGAAAGAAAACATAGACAAGGAAAAAAAAATTCAAGAAAACTAAAGAAAGTTTAAAAAAAAAGTATGCTCCAATCTGTATTCAAACATCATCAGTTCTGGGGATGGATAGCATTTTTTCATCATAAGTCCTTTAGAGTAGTCTTGGATCATTGTATTGCTCAAATAGCTAAGTCATTCACAGCTGATCAGCTTACAATATTGCTGCTCCTTTGTACACAGTCTATTTCACTTTGCATCAGCCCATGCAAGTCTTTCCAGGTTTTATCACAAAAAGCTACAATTTAGTCCAGGCATGAGGAGTTTCTCTTTTTTAACTACTAAAGCAATAGAATTCCAACTCAGAATAATGATGTTGAGATCATAAGGCCTGTTCTTTACTACAGTACCTGATTTTGAGATAACTGAAGAAAAGATCATTGGTATGAAAGTATGAATAAATGGATGGATGACGCATGATGTAAATATAAGGTAGAATTATTGTTTGGGGGAAAGAGGTTGTTTTTATTTTTTGGCTCTCAGAACTGTAACAAATACTATTAAAGCTACCAGTTCATTGGATTACATTAAGCAAATTACTCTCTTTCAGTATTAGGTGTTGGTATAGCATATTAGTCATTGTGCCAAGAATGAATCATATGCCAAAAGCGTGTTTTAAATCACTAACAGTAAGAGAAATACAAATTGAAACAACTCTGTGGTTTCATGCCACACTCTGCAAGTTGACAAAGATGACAAAAACATTGGTGGGGCTATGAATTAGTTGAACCATATGACTGGAGTTAAAGAAAAAAAAATAATTAAACTGTTCATGCCTTTTGAACAGCAAACCCACTACTGGGTGAGCATGAACCTCAAGAAAGTCAAAGACAGAAACAAAAGTCCAATATATACTGAAACGTTCGTATCAGCACTCTTTGTGGTAGCAAAGAAATGGACTAGGGGGAAGAAACCATGGATTTTACCCATTAATTGAGGCACAGTTGAAAAATCTGGTATATAAATGTTATGGAATATTATTGTAGTATAAGAAATGACATAAAAACTCAGAGAAATATGGGAATAACCATATAAACTGATACAAAGTTAAATAAGAGAGGCAGTATGGTATATTAGATAGGATACTGTATTTAGAGTGAGGAAACCCTAGGCTCAAATTCTTCCTTAAACGCTTGGCAGCTGTGTGACCTTGGACAAGTCATTTTACCTTTCTTGGCCTCAGTTTCCTCATTTGTAAAATGAAGGAACTAAACTCAATGACCACTAAGATCTCTTTTAAATCTATGATCCTATGCTGAGCAGAACCAAAAACAACATATACAATGATTATATCAATGTACGATGAAAAGATGTACTAAATGTACTAAAAGAAAACAGAGCAATGGGTATTTGGAAAAACCAATAACAATCAAAAGAGACAGATATTGAAACAGGCCTTCCTTTTCAATGCAGAGATAGAGGATGAATAGAGCAGAATGGTGTCAGATGTAGTCCGTGTCAATTGCTTTTGCTAAATTGTTTCTCTTTGTTGCAATGGAGGCTTCAATCTGGACAGGGGAAGGTGAAAATGTTTCAAGAAATGACTTTGATATAAAAAGGCATGATAAAGTATCTTATTAATGAATTACATCTGTATTTTGTCATCACTATTAGGGTTATATCCCTGGAGGACTTTAGTCTGTGGTAATTAAGATATTTCTAGTGACATTTTTTTTTTCAGGTAAATCTGCAGTAATGTAATGTCACCAAAAAGTTCGGTCTTTCTAGGTTAATGTGGTTTGGTAAATAGTGCAGATGGGAAACTTTCACTAGACTCCTGCGTTTATTCCAAAAATGCCTCCTCCCCATTTCAGAAAATAACAGTCATCACAAATGTGTCACAGGGAGCCAGTACAGCCCAAATTTTTTTTCAAATTTAAATTAGCATGTTTAATTGAATCAGACATGTGTCTTCACCTGTTTGCTAAACAGAGCCTGCTTTTCTCAGAAGCAATATTCCTTTCCCAAGTACTTTCAGTCCTTGGTAGCTGGCATACAGGCTAGACCTTTTCTGTATATCTCATCACATCTGTTCTGTGGTAGAATGTGTCAAGTGCAAAAGAAGATCTGCTTTGGGAGATTGTTGCTGTCATGTGGGTGGGGAGCTAGTCACGGAAAGGGCATTTGTGCATATTTTAAATGGCTAGCTAAATTTTCATTCAAATGACTTTACTTAACTCTTCCTGTTTAAATTTAATCTAGCTGGAAAACACTGGACCTTACTACATTAGTATACAAAGCACTTCAATTGGACAATTACATTTATTCAAATTACCTTTTGTCTCTCTTGTTTGTTTTTTTTTTAAATAAAGTGTTTTCTAGAGAGACTAATGTAGAAGACAGTGGCAGTTTTAGATTCTATAGGTTTAATACAGCCAAAGAAGAACCTGACTAAGAAAAGACTTGGCCACTCTGGGTCAGAATATAGTTATAAAGAGTACACCAATATAAACAAAAAGACTGGGGTGAAACTCACCTCCATCACTATAGAATTTAGTTCTCCACTCAAATTCCAAAATTCATTAAATTATTGCTTTAGCTTATTTGAGGGAGGAGGAAAGAGAGAGACATGAGGAATGCCTGAATACATATTTGTTGAATTTAGTTTGATGGGGGGCCAGGGCAGGTGTTATATAATAAAATGATTAATTTGAGCCTGGACACCGAAAGGAGTCATTAAACCTGGCGTTCTAGTCCTAGTCCTATCACTAACTAGATAGATGTATGACATTTGGGAAGAAACTTAAGTTCCTTGGCCTCAGTTTCCTCATCTTTCAAATAAGAGAGCTGTACAAATTGATCTCTGAGGTCCCTGTCCTACCATTCTCTGGTTCTGTGATCAAATTTGTTATGTCATACAGTTGATATTTCCTAGCCTATATTAATCACCTTCTAACAGGTTCTAGGAAAGACTGCCAAGGTTTTCTTGTTTTAGAACCTCTTCAGCATTGATCATCAGCAATTTTCTTGGAACAGAAAGAAATCTATACACTTCTACTGGCCCTCGCCATATACTATACAGAGGTCATCAAGAATGGCTAGATTTGTGGTTTACTACATTTAAGAATTAAATTATAATTAAAAAACTAAACATTTGTATCCTAAAACCAACTAACTCAACAATTTTCTAGGTCGGATTATTTTATCACCATGGTGGGCAATCTCAATTCAGGATCAGTAGCTGTGGTTTAAGGAACAATTCTCTCATCTTGAAATGCAAGATTCTGGACAGACCTTCCGCTAAGGTGAAATGGCTCTAGTGTTCAACAAGAAGTCAATTGCAGTGAAGTGTAGGAGCAGAAAGGCACCTTAAAGGTCACTTCCTCCAACCCCAACTCATTTTACAAATAATGTCCAGAGGCTTCAGATGACTTGCCCGTGGTCAATAGGATTTGAACCTGGGTCCTTTCACATCAAAACCAGCATGCTATTCAGCATACCACAGTGCCAACTTGTAGTGCTTCTCCTCTTCCCTGAGGTGGGGTATTCTGCTAAAGGCGTAGCCTGTCGACTTCTGGTACAGCAGAAAGGTATTAAATAGCAAGATCCTAAATATCTGTACTGAGTCCTGAAGACTCTTTTCCTCTAAGGAAAAATGAAGACACAAGAGGGGCAATGTGTGAGAAACAGAAAGAGAAAAGGGGGAGGGGAAGGGGGAAGGGAAACAGAGAGAGAGAGAGAGAGAGAGAGAGAGAGAGAGAGAGAGAGAGAGAGAGAAATGATTGCTAGGCTTGGAGTCAGAATTAGACATGAGTTGGAGGCTCACCTTTTGCAGTTGTTAGTTGTGAGGCCATAGACAAATCATTTAGTATCTCTGAGTCTCAGTTTCCTCCTCTGTAAAAAGGGAATAGTGATAACACCTACTTCACAAGGTTTTTGTGGGAATCTAATGAGAGCATGTATATGAACTGTTTTGCAAACTTTAAACCACTATGTAAATTTAGCTCTGTAGCACCAATGCGATACTCACAGGAGCTGAGGCTGCTGTGAATACCCTGGCACAGTTCTGAATAGCAAAATGTAACAGATTCTCTTCATTGAAAACAGAACCAAAACATTTATTCAAATACCAGAAAGCCAAATCCATCACAGCAACAAAGTAATCTATACACATTATCAATGCAGGGGGCACCAACATCCCCAAGCCTTCCCTCTGTTAGGGCCTTCCCACAAACAATGGCAAAATCACTCCCTCTCTCACTCACTAGCTGCTACACTGTGTGTCTCCCTCTCCCAGTTCTGACTGCTCTGTCTCACTTCTTCTCAGCTCTGCCCCACCCATTCTACTCCACCCATTCAGCAAGCTCCTCCCACCACAGGCTCCATGTGACTCACTCATGTCACTCACACAAGTCACATGGGTCTATTAGTGGAGAGGAAAATCTTCAAATTGTATTAACAATATAAGCTCCTATTATTGCAATAATATTAATATAACACTGAGAAACCAATACTGCATCCACAGAGGTTAAAGTACTGCACCACTCCCTGTTCTGTACCCAGGCATGTGATTTGGACTAAGTCCTAAGGAGCCTGGCCTCTAATGAGAATGAGACTTAGCTCTCTGTTTTCACACTCTTTGGCCATTGAAACCCTACTCCAAAGCCCTGGAGACAGTATTACTTATATTTTAGATTATAGCTCACATCCAGGGTTTTCCAAAAACTTGGTAGCAAAAATATACTCAGTGCACAATATAGATGAAGCAGAGGACAAGTGATTTATTCTTTTACGCACGCACACACACACACAAAATCAGTGTTAAACATAAAAGACTCAGAAGATATAGTTAACAAAAAATAGATTTCAATAATTTTTAATAACTTCAATAACTTTCAATAACAATAGTCTTCTAGAAGGCTGACATAGAAACTCAATTGGAACAGAAAGCCATTTGAAAGGCTACCAATTAGGCATTTCACATTTCACATTAGCTCTGAACAGTCCAAACAAATCCTAGTATACGTCTGCTGGTAAAAGGGCTATGCTAGGCTCATCCCCTTGTTGGTGACTGTTTTCTTTCCAAAAGTACTGGAGTAATTGCTGGAGATTCCTCCCCTAATGCCATTCAGCTTAGACCTGATGGGACTTCCCAGATCTCTCTCACCTAGCACTTAGCTTAGTGCCTGGAACATAGTAGGCACTTAATAAATATTTTTTGACTGATTGTCTCATAGTTTACATCCAAACCTGTTGTTGAGTTATTTCAATCACATCTGACTCTTAGTGATACCATTTGAGGTTTTCTTAGCAAAGATACTGGAGTGGTTTGCCATTTCCTTCAACAACTCATTTTACAGATGAGGAAACTGAGTCAAACTGGGTTAAGTGACTTGCCCAAAGTCATACAGCTAGTAAGTGTCTAAGGTCAGATCTGAACTCAGTAACGAGAGTCTTCCTGATTCCAGGTCCGGTATTCTATCCACTGTGCCACCTAACTTCCATCCAAATCTAGACACTGTCATCTCGATATAGTCAGTCTCCTAAGATCATGAAAAAGCAAATGTATAACCCCCCCCCCCCGAAAAAGCATCCTGAGGCCCAGGCAAAAGCTAGCCTGACTTAGTTTCCCTGTTTCCACTTGCAGGGGGTGGAAGTGAAAGGGAGAGATTTAGGTCAAGAGGCTCTGGTGAAGAAAAATAATCCCTGAAAGCCACATGATACCACGTGATGAAAGTTCACATGAAGCCACTTGAAGAGTCTAAGAAAGGATGAGCTGGAAGCTATTTCTTCTTTTAACTAATATAGCCCTCCTTCCCCACCCCCCGCCCCACATCCCCTGTCATTTTCATAGAGTAAGAGGGGACCAAAGGACCACTGGATATTTGTCATAAAAAAATACAAAATCCTTTCCTCTCTAGGCAGGAGTGTGCTGGAGACAGCTCAAATTAGATTGAGAGAGCCAGCTGTTAAGTTTT
This sequence comes from Phalanger gymnotis, assembly GCA_028646595.1. Lineage (NCBI taxonomy): Eukaryota > Metazoa > Chordata > Mammalia > Diprotodontia > Phalangeridae > Phalanger > Phalanger gymnotis. The sequence goes on from CM053622.1 coordinate 440,790,725, forward strand.
TCAATATAAGGATTTACACCTCAGAAATTAGCAAACTATGGTTCAAGGCTTGGTTTATTGTTTTGTTGATTGCCTAGACTTAATAAGGTGTTGAAGAAAATGTTAATAATGTAAATTATTCTTAAAAGTATATGTGTCTTTTTTTTTTTTCACAGAAAGCCAGTTGTTAAACTTTTACCAGTATACCACTGGTTCTATTTCACCACAAGGCTAGATTTGGCCTCAAATTTCCCACAGGGTCAACTGGAGCCAGGAGTGTCAATTCTGAGCACACTTTATGGCATGGCTCCTATAGAGCAATTTTACCTCATTACAATATAAAGAACACCAGACTAGGAAACAAGAAATCTGCACTCCCCTGTGGTACTTACTAACTATATGTCCTCATGAAATCAATGTCATTTCTCTATGCCTCAGTTTTCTTATTCTCTCCTTAGTTAAATGAAGGCTCCTTGAAGGCAGAGACATTCTAGGGTTTTGGTTTTTTGTTTGTCATTTTTTTACTTTTTTATGGCCTGTACCTACCACAATGCTTTGTACATATTGGGGGCTTAAGAGATACTTGGGTTTTTTTTAAATAAATTTTTGTTTGGTTTTTGCAGGGGGTAAGGCCGGACAATTGGGGTTAAATGATTTGCCCAAAGTCACACAGCAAGTAAAGTGTGTCAAGTGTCTGAGGTCGGATTTGAACTAAGGTCCTCCTGACCCCAGGGCTGGTGCTCTACTCACTGCGCCACCTAGCTGCCCCCTTAATAGATACTTGTTGAATGAATGAGTGAAGGCTAGATGATTAATAAAATCTTTCTACCCCTAAATCTAAAAGTCCTATGAGGTCCATTCCAGCATTAACATTTTATGATTTAAATATCACAGAGAAAATAAAGCAGGCTGCTGTGTGGTACAAGGTAAATAAAATGAAAACAACAACATGAAATTTGTAGTTGGTTTTAACTGTGTTTTTATTTCTGAATTTGTTTATCTTTTCTTGTCTAATGTAGGGGATTGCCTTCTTACCTGACTTGTATTGGATTAGGTATGTATGGATCTATGATTCCATGGGTGGAGAGACTTCAAGATGAGTGAACTTCTCCTATCAAAGCAGGTCCTGCAACTCATTGTTTTAAAGAGTTACCTAGAGCTATGAGAGTTTGAGTGACTTGCCCAGGGCCATACACTCAGTGTGGGCCAGAGGAGGGACTGTATATGGATCATCCTCTGTGGATACTTAATAAATATGTAATATTCTATGTGGGAAAATATTCTCTATTTCACAACTAAAAAGAGGTTTTGTTGAGTATTTCAGAAGATTATGTGTTCTTAATAATCTTCATTAGCACAATATACTATTTTGAATATAATACACTATTTGTTTAAATATAATATGCTATTTTTTCTATTTCCAGCTCCAAATTCTTTCTCTTCCGCCTTCTACCTCTCACTGAAAAAGCAAGAAAAATAAAACCTGTTAAAAATCAAAGTCAGGTAAAACAAATTCCTGTACTACCTTTACTATATATAAATATATATATACACACAAGAATGCATATATACATACATATGTATGTGTGTGTGCCTGCATGTGTGTGTACCTCAATCTGTACTTTGAGTCCATAACATCTCTAGCCGGAGGTAAGTAGCTGAAACTCATTTTTCATCATGAGTGCTCTGGAATTACAGTTAATCATTGTGCTAATCAGAATTCTCGAGTTTTTCAAAGCTGCACAATATACTATTTTTAAAAGAAGGGAAGAGCTCAAATGAAGCCTACAGTAGCAGAAAGAGGACCTGTTCTGAAGTCAAAAGATTTGGGTTGAAGACCTGCCTCTGATGCCTTACTGTCTAGAAGCATCTTACTGCCTTAGCCAAGTCAATTAACCTCTCTGGGCCTCAGCTTCTTCATCTGTAAAGTGAGGGAGTTGGACTAGATGGTCTACAAGGTTCCTTCTTGCTCTGGATCTATGATCTTATGATCTTTTCAGACCTTTGTGTGATTCTTTAAAGTAGATAATGTGAGGCAGCTATATGGAGCAGTGGCTAGGGCACTGGCCCTGGAGTTAGGAAGACCTGAGTTCAAATCCATCCTCAGATACTTACTAGCTGTGTGACCCTGGGCAAGTCACTTAACGCCTGATTACCTTCAAAAAAATTGAGTTAGATACCAGGTGTGTACTTAGATGTCTTCTATAGTAATAAACTAAGTTTGTAGTAGTGTTACTTAGGAGCACATCTCTCACTTTAATCTAGCTAAAACAAATATTTAAATTCTTTATAAACACAGTCTATTTGGTGAACAAATAAGTTTCCCAGTTCCAGGGCTTTACCACAGATTTTGCTAATGATGCAAACTATATTTAAAGGGTGAAGATAAAACATGAACTATCCAAACAAGACAGTACTGGGTAACTTCACACACATTTGACCTTCCACAGATGTAGAATGTTTTGTTGTGCAAATTACTCAAAGCTCTTCAGTCTTTGATTTCTCTGTCTATCCAGTCTTGGATTCCTCTTAATTAAAAAAAAAGTGACTAATTGGGTCAAATTAGCTCATGACTTTGTAATGTGGGAAAGGTCATCCTATATCTAAAGCAGCATTTCCCAAACTCACTAGGCCAAAGAACACCTTTGTACTGAATAGATAATGAAACCCCTTCATGGAGGTGGGAGGTGCACGGGCGTCACACATTGCACGTTTTCAGACTTTTTCAGTGTATCATTCAGTTGTGCTGACTTTATTTTTCCTCTCTTAAAAAATGCCAGTTGACTTATGGGATGGCTCTCTAGGAGGGGGAAAGGGAAGGATACATAGGATGACTCCAGTGATGGAAGAAAAAAACTACTAATCTTATTTTTAAACAAAAAGATAGTAAGAAAATCTTTAAATTCTGGTCTTAGGATAATTTTGGCAAAAAATAGAAAAAAAAATAGCCAAATGTCATAGCAGTAAATATTTTGACATTCATAATTTCTTATTTTATATTTTAGAAGGGAAAATATTGCTAACAAGGACACTTCTCATGGTAGCCTTGTTCAAATCATTAAAAACACCAGCATTCTGCAGAATAATGCTGGTCAAAAGAGTTGTCCTTTTTTTTAAAAAAAAGTATGTGTTCTCAGTGCTTCAAGAAAGGTTTTTGCAGGCAATAAATTGTTTCTATTCCCCTCCCCTGGGGCTATGGGAGTTTCTTGGGACAGGATGCTACAAGAAAGTTGGGGAAAACTCATAGATAACTGGGAACATCCAACTTCTCATGCTGTGCCCACTAAAGCACTTTGGTCAAGAACCACTTCCCAACAGGATTTCTAGTGGATGACCAGGATCATATTCCTGTTGGATTCCATATTCCAATTGACAGAAATGTTCTCGGAGCCGCTTATCCACCTTTAGTGCCCACCTGAAATTCAACTTTTATCTGTGGCTCTAGAAGATGTAGCATGCACAGCGGCCACATTCCAATAAAACCATCTCAGCACTCAAGTGGAGGGTAAGCAACAGGCCCCAAACCCATCAGTGAGTTAGGGGAATGTCTACCTCAAGCATGTGAAGACTTCCCTTGCCAGAACGGGTGGATGAGAAGAATTTGTTCCAGTGGCCACTAAGGAGGCCAAATTGTTTAGAACTTGGTCAGACATTGGTCAGACATTGAGGACACCAAGATCATCATCTGTTGCCTGCCAGGCAATCACCTGTCATCTTGACTTTTGTCTTGCCACTGGACTTGGATGACTCCAGAAGAGAGAATGCAACTTTGTGCTACTCGGCCTCGCTTAAATCCAATTCACATGTAAGTCAAAACATCACCCATCTGCCACTATTTTACCTTAACATCCTGATGCCATTGGTCCTCTTCAAAAATGAAGGATGAACAACAATAATCCTGGCAGGAGTTCACTTTATATTGATAATGTGATTCCTGATTCCTTAGTCACATTATAAATGCTTATTTAGCTCATGCCATGTGCAAGGCTTCCTGCTATTTGATGGGGGTGGGTAGGAATAAATAAGATTTACTTCAAGACTCTTCTAATCAAGTACAAAGAAAAATATATATATATATATATATACAATACATGGAACATAAGAGAAAAGATGGAGCTCAGTAAGACTAAGGGGATTGACAAAATAAGGCAAGAAGACATAAGAATTTTGAGATTTCAAGATTCCTAAGCGATATTAGTGTGTAACTAAAGTAGAATGAAGTTAGAGTTGGAGTTGAATTTTGATTCAGAGATGCTGAGGTTGAAGTACTGTGAGACCAAGATATTGTTATAAGGGTTATCAAAATGGAAATTGACTTTGATGAGTATAATGGAAGTGCAGGGGAAGAAAGGAAGACTGTAAGCCAGGTGTTACAGCCTTTGAGAAGGACAGAATGTCTGGAAAGTCTGAAATTGATGGGGAGAGATTGCCAAGTGATAATACCAGAGAAATGGTCTAGACTTCAGCTGTTCAGAACAGGGAATATGCCAATGGGCTCCATGAATGGAGGGGAGGGGGAAAACGAGAAACCACCACTGGAGAGGTTTTTGAAGGAAGAAACCTATGTTTTAGATAAGTGAAGATGGAAGGACCATTAAAGACAAAACAGCCAATGTAGGGGGATGTATTCACAATAGATCCTAAGGAGGAGCAAGACCTTCCTCTGACTAAGAACCTTCCATTTTCCACTGCACCTGGCCCCTGAGGAAGGGCAGCAAAGTGCCAGGTGGATTTCCATCTGTGTTAACTCAGTTTGCCCCTGCAGGCAAGGCTTCCACCTCCTGCTAAGCTGCCTGATCTTCAGTCTCAGGTGAGAAGAGGAAGGAGACCTTCTTCTGTCCTTGAGCCTTCCTTCTTCTCCTGCATGTCCCCTAAGGGCCTTCTGCTAGGGGCCAGGGAGTCATTTCCATCTGCACCAATGAAAGGCAACTTCCACCTCCTGCTGTGCCTGCCAGATTGATTTCCCACCTCTTATGACTATAGAGAGCCTCCTGTGCCAAGATGCACAAATAGAAGTGACCTTCTCTCTGACATTGAGACTTTCACCCCCTGCTAGATGTGTCACCTGGGGGAAGAGGAAGAGGAAAGTCAGTGGGGAGCTAGACTTCTATTTCCTCCTGCACTATCTCCCACCCAATCTCTAGCCTTCAGAGGAAAGAGAATTGAAAGGGGCTTCTCATTTGACAATGTGCCTTCCATCTCTTGGTATGCCTGTCTCGGGCCTGATCTCCAGCTTCCTCTGGGAGAAAGAGTGGCACCTTCCAGTCAGTGATGAACTTACACATTTCTGTGATTCTAAATGCCTGTAGGTCATCATCCAGATCCCATTCTCCCTCCCCTACCACCCTTCCTCCCATCTCAACGTCTCAATCCCTTCCACATGTTCTCTGGAATGCTTGTTCCATAGATGACAAACTTCCCTTCACACTAATTTTTTTCCTTTCCCACTTCTTCCATCTTTAGTGTGGTGGTCTTCATTTTTAGTCATATTCAACTCTCCATAACCGCATTTGGGGTTTGCTTGGCAAAGATACTGGAGCTGTTTTCTATTTCCTTCTCCAGCTCATTTTACAGATGAAGAACTGAGCCAAACAGGCTTGGGAGACTTGCTAGTCATACAGCTGGTAAGTGCCTGCAGCTGGATTTGAACTCAGGTCCTCTAGACTCCAGGGCTGGCACTCTAACCACTGTGCCACCTAGCTGCCCTCTTTCCATCTTCTAGCGATCACCAAGATCTGGCTTCCTCTGATGACACAGCCTCCCTAGCCATCCTTCCCAGTACAGGCTGCATTTTCACTCATTTTGCTCAGCTCACTGGCCAAAGTGAGGAAGTTAGAATACTCCTTGTTCCTCATTGCCATTCCAGGTTCTCCCTGTACCTCCATTACTCAGTAACCTCTCTTCCTTTGGGGTTTGTACAGTTCATGTCTAATACCTAATCAGATTTTGATAGCTGTTATCTACAAACCTCCAGGACACTCCCCTTACTTCCTCCCCTTACTTCCTGGCTCACAGTTTTTCTCTCCTCCCCCACTCCTTATAATAAGTAACTTCAACATACATATTGACTTTCTTTCAAACATATTAACCACATAGTTCCTCAACCTATTCAGTTCCCACCACCTACTCTTTCTTCCACCCCACCTCAGCCACACTAAAGATATTCATACCCTAGGTTTTGCCATCACCCAGAAATATATTACCTCAACGTTCAAAAACTCTGAAAATCCCCTTCTCTGATCAAAATCTATTGGCTTTCCACTCTTCTCTATGCCTTCCCTCACCAAATCCTAATCTTCAACCACACTGTGACCTCCAGTCCCTCAATCCCTCCGTTTTCTCCCAAGTCAACATCTTTGTACTAGTCACTCTCTTCTTTTCCCCATCTTGAACTCTTGGTGAACCAGTTCAACTCTCATTGTCCTCTTCTCTTTAGTCCATGGCCCTCTTTTCATATTGCAATTGAATTCCATCATGCCCCAGCTTTAGATCACTCTCACCATCTGCCACCTTCCCTTCTACACACATTCTTCTGAACATGGATAGAGAAAATAATGCTACTTTTCTGGCTGGGTCCACTAAAAATTTTTACTGCACAACTTCATCTGGGCCTTCACTGCCATTAGGCAGTCCCTCCTATAACCTCACTTAACTCACCACCCAGCTCTCCACAATGGCTCTTCTAAACCTTTTTATTCCTCCTCAAACCTCCTATAGCTCCCCTTCTCCACCCTCTCAGCTGAGAACCTTGCCTCTTATTTTACAGAAGAAAAATGATTCCATTTGCCATGATTTCCCTCTTCTATACCTTAGATGCCTTTTGCCGTTATCTTCTCCTTCACCTCTACCTGCACAATCAATCCCATTCCATCCTGTGTCCTTCAATAGACTGCTCTCTCTATCATCACCATTCTATCACTTATTATCAGTCCTTCCCTGTCTACTGGCTCTTTCCTTACTGCCTACAAACATGACCTATCTCCCCATCTTCAAAAACCTCTCATTCGATCCTTCCATCCACATTATCTAGTATTCTATTTCTTCTTTCCTTGTGGCTAAATTCCTTGAGAAGTCTGTCTATAAATATGTGCCTCTATTTTCTCTTCTTAACCTCATACAATTTGCCTTCCAACCTCATCATTCCACTGAAATTGTCTTCAGAGTTACCAATGATGTCTTAGTTTCCAAATCCGAATGACTTTTTCTCAATCCTCTTTCTTCTTGACCTCTCTGCAGCCTTTGACACTGTTAATCACCCTCTTCTCCTTGATATTCTCTTCTCTCTAGGTTTCTAGGACATGATTCTTTCCTGGTGTTCCTACCTATCTGACCTCTTCTCTCAGTCTTCCTTGCTGGATTATCAATCAAGTCACACCCTCTTACCATACATGTCTCTTGGGCTCTGTCCTGGGTATTCATCTCTTCTATCTATATACTATTTCACTTAGTGATCTCATCAGCTCCTCTGGATGTAATTATCACACCTATTCTGATGATTCTCAAATCTACCCATCTTGCCCTAGACTCTCTGCTGACTTACATTCTCCCATCTCCAGTTGCCTTTCAGACATCTCGAACTGGACTTCAGTAGATACCTTTAAGTCAATATGTCCAAAAATGAACTTATTATCTTCTCCTCAAAATTTTCCCTCCTTCTAAACTTCTCTATTACTATCAAGGATATCATCATCTTCCCAAGCCCCTAGGCCCACAGCCCCCTTCGTGCAGTCTGGCCTTTTATAGAAAACATTCAGAGTGCAGTGAGAATCAGCTTTTCTTTATTTAAAGACAAAACTCTTCATAGAAATGCATACAATGAATGAATGAGGTTTAACTAAAGCAAAAACATTCCCAGAGGCGGCGACACTACTTGAACAGGCAAAGAAGAGAAAGAACAGCAAACAGGTACATACAGACAAACTTTAAATTCTATATAGGCCAATCATTTCCCAGAGTCAGTGATCATACAAAGCTCCAAATACTCGTGATTATTTTAAATTGGGAGCACCAGTGAACGTTCTTGCTATCTGCTTCCCATTGTTCAATATCCAATATGACTCTCACCTCCACTAAGAGTAAAAGTTCCCAGACTTTCCCCAACCCCCTACAGGTTCCACTTCCCATGAACCTTCACTCCTACCTTCAAACTGTGACAAACCATACTTGCCATCATTCTTCTTTATTGCTAAGGGTCTGTTAAGGGTCTACATAGTTGTATGCTAATTTTATCATTAGGGTATAGCAAAGTGTTGTTTCTCTCTTTCTCAGACATGGGTGCTTATGTTGACCTGTAAATAATATACCTATTCAATTCCACAAGCAAATATTAAGCCCCCACTAGGTGCCAGGAATTTTGCTAGATGCTGGGGAAATAACAAAAACCAAATAGTCCTTGCCTAGAAGAAACTTGCGTTATCCTAGGAGGGAAAGGAATGAAAAAATGAAAGAAAAAGCCACCATTAAGTACTTTAAAACTGTGCTAAACTCTGAGGATATAAATACAAAAGCAAAGACCTCAAAGACCTTACATTCTAATAGAGGAAGATGATAAAAATAGAGGAGTGGTTTCCAGGGAGGGGTATTTTGGTTTGGAAAGACATGGGGAATGGGAATAGAGCCTTGGGATAGTAGATTGCCATGTCTTTTCCAGCAGCATGGCATAATTAATTTAATTGTGGTTTCCAAGATGAAAGGGTAGGGCAAAGATATGCTTGAGGTATCAAGGAGGATGTAGTAGGAAGGCCGAATTTATGATCTCAAATATAATCATGTATATGTTTGAATGGTCCGAAATCGCAAGGTATGAGAGATTCTCTAAGGAGAAAACAACAAGAAATTTATTTAGGCCCCACCGCAGCAAAAACTTGAACCAGCCTCCCCATTCCAACATCTTGACAAAAAGACTCCAGGCCCAGAAAGCCCA
>CM053622.1:440800126-440859873 GCA_028646595.1 Phalanger gymnotis
CCAGAGACCATTGGTTCCCCAGCTGGCCCCTCCTAAGTCACCAATCCACACCCACACAGGTTTCACACCTGACAGGGCCCTGGGCCTGGGGCTTAGCACTTAACAGCTGAAAGTACTTCCACTCAAAAGAAACAAAAGCCATGCTAATGAGACAATTTTGCTTAACAACACACTCCACCCCTTGTTCTAGGATACAGAGGATGTCCAGAGTGTGAAATAAACCATGGATAGAGTCAGCTGGTGGTCCATTTGAAGCACCCATCAATCTGGATAGCATAAGCCCCAAGTCAAGAGTTTCAGGATTGAAAGAGTTAAACCTTAGGGCATTGGTTTCTGGTCTAGATAGTGTCGGGGAGGAGGGACTTAATGACACATAGACTGGTAAGTAAATATGAAATACATATATCACACCCTTCATGTCAAAGGGATGTCTGATACAAAGGAGTTCAGCAAGTAAGATAGATTTGCTTAATCCTGAGGGAATTATCATTATCATGGTGTCCCTTTTTTAAGCTTCAGATTGATTTACTAAAGCTTGAATTATTGAGGTTATACTTGAAAAACCCTTATATGAGTCAACCAGTATAGAATTCAACTCTCAATCTGCTTTAGCATACTGTTTCTACAATGTGTACATTTAATTTTGGTCCAGCTGTCAGACCTAGCTTCTAAATGGTTTCTGACCACAAGTATTGTGGTCACATTCACAGCTAACACTTTCTTGTGCAATTAGAATTTTTTTAAAAAAATAACTATTTCCCACTGCTCTATCCATCTCAAAAGGAACTTCGAGAAGTATAAACTGTCCTAAAATCATGAAAAGAAGATCAAGGCTATAAAATGTATCATACCCACTGATATGGAAGCTGTCTTGTCATTATTGACAATTGCCAACTTAGGCTGACATAATTCTCTAAGTACTACATGAATTCATTCATTCATCTTCAAACTGGCATCCTTTTTCCTAATTTCCTATTTCTATTGGTGATAACTCCTTAACCCCCAGAGTTGAAGCACTCTAGTCATGTTTGACTTCTCTTTTTCCTTCATCCCTAAATCCAAGAGGTGCTGAGCCCTTCCAGTTCTGCTCCCAGATGCCTCTTACATCAGTCACTTCCTCTGAATTCCCATTGCTGTAATACTGGTAGTTCAGATCTTTATAATCTTTCATCTCTCCATTCGTCTCCAGGTTATGATGCTGACTCATCTCCATAGGACTTTGTCTACCATGCCGCCCTGAAAGTTCACTCCACCCCTGGACTAGCTCTTACATTGGAAGCACCATCCATCCTTGGCCTCTCCCTTAATTGGCTGGTTCCTCCCAGAACCTCCATTTAAAGGAGAATACTCAGGCTAATCATGTCTTCATTCTTCTCTAGACTGGACTCCTGACACTCCACAGTGTTTTGTTTATCGTGCCGCCATGCTGTGCACCTTCACATACAACACTGAATCTTCACTTTTTACCTCCTTTTTATGCTTTATTTTCTCCATTCAAATTTAAGTTCCTTAAAAACAAAGCCTGTCTTTTGGCTTGTATTTTCCAGTACTTAGTACAGTGCCTGGCAATAGTAAGCACTTAAATGCTTACTAACTTAAATTGACTTGACCTAGACTATTATAAGAGCTTTCAGGCTCTTCTCCCTCCAATCCCTCCTGAACATTGTTGCTAGGTAAATCTTCCTTAAGCACAGTCCTTATTAAGTCACTTCCCTGATCGCAAGCTTAGTTTCCCATGCAATAAAGTCCAAACTTTCAAGGCATTCAAGGCTCTCCACAAAATGACCCTTCTCAATCTTTTCGGCCTTGTTTTTCACTAGTTTCTACACTATCTTTCTATTTGTGTGGATGAAAGAAGGAAACTGTACTACTCATTGCTCCTTGAACTACTACCCCTATATACTTTCATACCTCATCCATTTGTTTATGCCATGTTGGAGGCATTCTTCCTGGAATACCCTCTACTTGTTTCTCTACCCACTGAAATTCTATCCATCCTTAAAGGCTATAATGGAGGACCATGAAATTTTTTTTTTGATTTCTCCAAGTGTTAGATGTCAATAATAATGATACATTTATTTATAAATTCATGCTTTCTCAAAACAACTCTATGCAGTAAGTACTTCAAGTGTAATCCTCATTTTACAGATGAAGCTCCAAGGAGTGAAGGGGTTTACCCTTTAATAGCTGCTTAATATAGCTATTAAATGCCAAAAGTTCATGCTCTTTCTCCTCTTCCTCTGAACTTCCAAAATATTCAGTTCTTTTGCATGTAATTTTTTGAGACTAAAAAGGTTAAAATTTATTGAATGATAAAGTTACTGTTTGAAGGCTACAGGATTAAAAAAGCATTTTTGGTTTCATAAGGAGATAGCAGGAAGATTTAATCTGAGCCATTAGAAATAGCAAAGAGACTTAAGAAGAACCTGGGTAGAGTGGAGCAGGCATGTAAATTCAGCAAAGGTTAGAAAATCCAGCTCTCTTGAGCCATATGAAGAAATCAGCACCAGGAGCAGTCACCTGACAGGAAGATCTCCTGCTAGGTTATCTGAAGAGTCTCTAGCTCACTGAAATTTGAGATTCGGTTTCAGTTATTATTCTTTAGCACCATCTACAGATTCAGAGAAGTAAAACCTCTCAGAAGTACCTGTTCTCTGCTACCTCCTTTGATTTGTGGCTGTTGTTGTTTGTGCTTTGTTCTGGAAGAAGACCGTGACATCAGGGAGGTTATGCCATGACATGCAAGACAACTGTATTTAAATGAGGGAGGGCTATGCAAAGTCACCAGCCTCATTTTCTCCTCCAGAGCCATCAGGTCCAGCGTCAAGATGTAGATCAGGAAAACTGGAGATGGCCCTGGATGCAATGGGAGACCTCGGCCTTTTTAAGCTAAGGTCTTTCCCAGGTCTCAATTTGACTGACTCAGCACTCATTTAATGATTAAGGCTAGGTAAGAAATGGGGTCTCTTTCACCTAGTCCCCCCAAAAAAATTCAATCTAGGAGGGGAAGACCCTCAGGGTTTCTGGCTAAAACCTTCTTTGATTTGGAAAGAGACAGAGACAGCCTTTGTGGTTACTTTATTTGTATAGGAAGAAATACTGAGATCTAATTGGATGATGCAGAATCCTGGTGAGTAAAGAGCTATCTGGGCTTGTCTTCCTTGTCCAGAGAGTTGACTGAGGAATTTTGCCACAAGCTCAATTTGTTAAAAGCTGATTGGATATCACAGAATCCTGGCTGAGCTTATTGTCCACATAGCCCCAAGAGAACCTGCCTTGTGAACTTTTTAGTTCTCTGGCCTAAAGAGAACTAATTGCTAGCCAATCAATGCTGTAACATTTTCTTACCACCCTTTCAGAATAATTGTGAGTTAAAAGAATTACTTAACTGCTTCATCAATTTGATAGTAGAAGAGATGATTTGTCCAAAAGGAAAGTGATAGGGACTAAAAGGACAACGGTTAGCAGAGAATCAGCTTCATGTGGTACAGATGTTCCTGAATGGACCCAGGTCACCTTCGTGACTACTATTTAAGGAAAAGCCTCAGTCATAACATGCATCTAGCTGGTGAGTATCCTTTCCTACTTCCCCTTCTCCCCAATTCTAGGACCATGAACCATGATCAAATCAACTCTGCCATTGTTTCTAGATGGAGTATACAAATATATTCTCTTAAGGCCCACTCACTATCCTTGCAATTTTCCCAAGCAAAATGTTTCTCCTTGGTCATACTTCCCTTTGTGTGTTGTCTCCCCCTTAAACTCCTTGAGGGCAAAAATTATCTTGCTTTTTGGACTTATATACTTGGAAGATACTAAGCACTTAATAAATGCTTTTCACTCATTCATTACTACTTTCACCTTATTAAATAAATTATGTTTAACTTTAAGTAAATTATGTATCATTATTGTGAAGAGTTGGGTTTGTGTAAATGTAAGCACACCAGCAGGGACTCAAGAGCTCTAATGATCGATGGGTTGAAGGAGGGTTGGGGGGAGTGGGGGAGGGGAGAAGGACAGGGAAGAGTAAACCTAGTGCCTGAGAATTTGCCACATAGTTTGCCCTTCTCTGGGAAACCTTGATCAATCATTGTGAAAGCAGGTTGGGATAGATAAGCCAACCCAGAGAGTGTGCAAGGGTCCATGCTAATGTAAGTGTTAATAGTTACGTCTGTATAAGTTGTTTCCCTCAATAAAATGTAGGCTCCTTGAGGACTTACTGTTTCATTTTTAAGAACTTAGCAAGGCTGTTTAATATTTATCTTTATATCCCCAGTGCCTAACACAGTGTCGTTCACGTAATAGTCACTTAACCAATGTTTGTTTATTGAATTGTTGAGAGGTAGGATCTTCCCTTTACAAGTAAACCAAAGAATTAAAAAGTGAAAAGGTTTGACAAAAAGCACCCAAAAAGATTATGGAAGTCCAAAACAAGAGCACAAGTATGCGTTATGCTAGCTTAACTAAAGAGAAACCGACTCCATAAGAAATTCTGGTTTTCTCTGATGATTCAATTCCGTGGTTAGAAAAATGTAGAAAAATGTAATCTAATTATAATCTGAACTGCCTGAATCCAAAAGGTGCATATCACCAACCCTGAAGGTTATATTTTTTCCAAGCTGAGAAATGGAACTCTTATTGAAGGATCAGGATTGTTCTGGTATAGTGAAATAAAAAAAAAAATTAAAAAAAACAGCCCTCTTCTCATGAGATACAGAAGTTTACTAAGTTCTGAAGTTTTTACCTTGAATTGAATCAAACCAGCTGGGAGGTCACAATCCCTGCTTGGTACTGAACAGATTATTTAGGGACTCAAAGCATCTTATGAATTGTATATAAAATTCATATTTTTGAGGGTTTTTTTTGAAGGGGAAGATCTTTTGTGTTTTTGTTTTTAGCTTTGCAAAGAAAGGAAGCCAACTGGAACTGAGGCCTTCAAAGGAGACCAGAAGTTCTCAATTTTTTTGATCTTACAATCCCTTCACACTCTTAAAAATTCAGGACCCTAAAGAACTTCTGTTTATGTGTGTTATAGCTATCAGTATTTACCATGTTAGAAATTAAAATGTATAATTAAAAATATTTCTTTATCATTTCATTTAAAACAATCATAAACCTATTACATGTTAACACAAATACGGAAAAAAATATTTTCCAAAAAAATTGTGAAAAAAGTGGCACTGTTTTATCTCTTTAACGTCTGGCTTAATAGAAAACAGCTGGATTCTCACATGTATTTCTGAATTTAATCTGTTACAATATGTTGTTTTGGATGAAGTGTATCAAGAAAATCTGGTCTCACACAGGTATGTTATGAAAATAGGTTGACCTCAGGAACTTTGAAAGGGTCCTAGGTGATTAGGTGAATCTAGTTTTAAGCTAAGGAAAATCTTCTTACTAAGTAGGTAGGAATACAAAGATCATACTTAGAAAGCAGTTGCCGTAGACCAAAACCCTCAGAGCTAATCTCATTATCTTCTAGCTGAAACCTTTTTTTTTCCTCTACTTGGAGAGAAAATTACACTCTGAACCAGCCACAGTGACCTCTGCTGGGCAACATAATTATCAGGGCCAGAAATGTCACCATGGAAACAATGACAGTTAAGGTCCTGTAAAATTATTGTCTAATTCATGGGAAATATAGGTCTTCCATTCACCGAAAAGGTAATTGTCTCACTGTGGCTTTTATTTTATAATTGAGAAATGTTTAATATAATTAATGCTATAGAATATTGATAATGTTGATGTATGGTTTTCTAAGTTAACATGTGACCTGAAGAGATCCTTGTTATACTTTAGTGGCCCTTTTTCTATTTGAGTTTGCACCATGTCTAAGCAATTCTTTCAGACTATATAAATTGCAGAGAAAGTGCCAACCTAAAGTTGGTAAAGGGAGTTGCCTCATTTAAGAATTCGCTACATCAATAAAACTATAGGTTCAGTCCTTATCCCCAACCTATGTGCAAGGAATTGTGCTAAGAAGTTAAAGCAAACCATTATTAGCCACTGCTTTTGCTAAAATGATCTAGCACGTGTCTGGAAACTTGGGGAGGTACTGGTCCATTGCATGAAACACTGATTTTTCCACATACCTACTAACAGCTTCAGGAAATGCTAATATGGCTTACAATGTGTTTCTGGGAACTTTCATTTTCAGGTTTTTTTTTTCCATTTACTCCTATATCATGCCTCCATGACAGGTCTGTGGTTTATTTCTTAAACTTTTCTACTTCTTTCTGTCCAGATGATCTAAACTAATGATAATGGGTTTTTTCCTTTTTTTAAATAAGTTAATTTATTTATTTTTAGTTTTCAACATTCACTTTCATAAGTTTTAAGTTGTCTCTCCCTCCCTTCCCCCTCCCAAGACAGTACACAATCTGATATGGGCTTTATATATGCGTTCCTATTATACATATTTTTACATTATAAACTAATGATTATGTTGATGATGTTTCTCCCTCCACTGATCTTCGTCCAAACGTTCATCACTATTGAAGTTTCTCTATTCTGGGTCCTGAATTTCTTCACATAAGCATATATTCTTAATAGAAAATGTAGTCTTTCTTTCCCTTTTTCAGTCATGTTCAACTCTTCGTGATTTCATGACTCCTTTTTCTTTGCAAAGATACTGGAATGGTTTGCCATTTCCTTTTCCAGCTCATGAGGAAACTGAGGCAAACAGGGTTAAGTGACTTGCCCAGGGTCACACAGCTAGTAAGTATCTGAGACCAGATTTTAACTCAGGTCTTCCTGACTACAGACCCAACATGCTATCCACTGTACCAGCCAGCTACCTAGAGAAAATGTTACTCCACCCTCAGTGCCAACCCCTTTTACCACTAGGGTTCATCTTTGCAAAGTCAAATTCCAGGCTCATCTTACCAGTTCTCAGGGACACTAATTAACCTGAATTTGTCCCCTAGCAATAGAACTACTAGCTCCTATGGCTTGAGAAGTCCTGAAATCCAAGTCAACCCGAATCACTGAAAAAGGCTTCCACAAGCATATGGTCTAGAGGAAAATATTTTCTTTAGCTCACTAATCATGCATGTTATGCAAGTAGACATTCTGGGTAACTGCACTATAGTTTAAAACCCTCAATCATTCTCCCTGTAAATGACTAATTACAAGTAAACATTTTGAAAACCTGTTTATTAAAATTATATGTCATTGGTATCATTTAATGAAGTATATGAACGTAAAGTTGTTACCCCAAAATTTTATCAAAGTGGGAGGTCTTGTTTTCCTTTTTACTAAGTGAATGATAAATATGATGTATCAGAATAAGTCAAGCCCTGAAATTTCCTCATCCTCACACTGACCAATAAGATTTCCATTGCACTAACCTACCTGAAACAGAAATATTACTTTTTAAAGCATTCTGATGATCATTTTTGGCTCTGGTCTTTTCTCACTATAAGACACCATCTATAAGTAGTCTTTCTTGTTAGAGGATCAGTTTTATTATTGAGGCAACAAGAATCGAAACATTTGCATGTCTGAGAATAGTCTTGTAAGGTTTACAAATGAAGTCTGGCATCTTGACTAAAGGTCCCAATTAAAATTTCCAAGTGAGATGACATTTCCTGTTTCCTCTCTCACTTAGAAAACCTCTTGAGCTATGGGAAGCATAATGCTGCTAGGTAATTTTTGTTTCTGTGGTAGATCATGAGAAGGAAGAAACTGGAGAGAAAAAAAAGGGAAACTGAAGTCCCAAATATGGTATTTCCCCAAAGAAATTTCAAAGTTCCCACAAATTGTTTATGTCAATTTTACTAATATTTTTCTACATGTAGTCAGTTAATTCAATTGACTCTCTTTTTCATAATGTGATGAAAGCAAACTACAATACAAGTGTAGCGAGTATGTTCTGATTCACTCTTTCAGAGCCAGACTGGCTACAACCTGCCTCAGGGTTTGAGAGTACCCTGGGGACCTCATTGGGTATCTCTTCTCTACTGCCACTTGCTCAAGCTCCCAATGACTGTGTTGCCTTAATCGTTAGGGGCCAATGACTTGGCCACAGTCTCATTTAAGTACTTCACATGAATTAGCTTTTACAAAAGAGTATTTACTTCAAAAAAAATAGAAGGAACAAAGTACAAATATTTTCCCCAATAGGTTGAGGACATACTCTCCCATACACTGCCTCAGTCCCTGGGGGGAGTATGCTTTACTTAACTCATCTCCTATAGATTAATGGTGCCACCAAAATCACACCCAAAGATGACATCTCTGCCAGATGAGTCTTTGTCTCAGCTACCATTGGATCAGGGTTTGAAGAGGTCACTCCTTGCTCCTTGGAACATAAATGTTGCATTGATTCTGGAACCCAGATTCTAGAATTCTGGGATGCTGGAGCCACCTGAAAGACCCTTTGAATTCACAGAGTTGAAGGTTCTAATCTTATTCACCTAGAGGAGAAAGAAGGAATGCAGAGGCAAGGACTGTTTCTTAAGGCCCCAGAAAGACGTCTCAAGGGGAGAGGTCTCTTACCAGATTGGAGTCACTGAATGACGTGAAGAAAGGCAGAAAAAACTGACTTGGAAATTTATGAAGATACCCCCAGACTAGACTGTGCAGCCAGTCAAAAAAAAAAAAGCACCTCCCAACCATATAGTTAGCCAACTGAAGCCAATTCTAGAATGTCTATGCAGTCTCCACAGTCTCACCAAAAGCACTTTCTTAAATGTCATGACAACTCTCCCAGAAGCAAGCTCCTCATCAGCAGAGCAAGCTTATGTGGTCTGTTCATGTGCCAGACCCCCATTAGTGAGGTACACAAAGAGAGTGAGGTACACAAAGAGAGTAGACCAGTGGTCTCAAATTCAGACACTGGCCCACTAAATGGGAGTTGCTGTCAGGCCAGACTATATTTCACAGATTCTTAGGGGAGGTAGAGGATAGGAAGAGGAAGAGGAATTACTTTTTACCGATCATACAGCATATTTGAGATGAGGCATTTTATCTTTTAACCATACATACATAAGCATTTGCCATTCAATTTGCTGATGTTTTCAACTTAGGCTTATAAGGCTAGCACTTTAGCCATTTTTCCTCTGCAACTTAGATAAGCTGCTACCAAGTGGACAGTGGAACTCAGTAGAACGAGGGAAGGGAGTAGGAGGTGAAGCTAAGGAGAGATGGGACTGGGCCAGTGATTTCATAAAAATTGTATTCCTAGGGTGGAAACTGCTTCCATCAAAGCAGATGGGCAATTTGCTTGCAGTTCAGGTTCTAAGTCAGTTGTCTAGGGGCACTGAGAAATAAAGTAATTTGTCCAAAGTAACACGAATAATATGAGCCATAGGCAACTCTCAAACCATAGAATCATAGGTTCATAAATTTAGAATTTGAAGGGATCCTAGAAACCAGAGTCTAATCCCTCAATTTCCAGATGAGGAAACCAAGGCAGGGAGAGGTTAAATGGCTTGCCCAGGGCTTCATAACTAGTAAGTAGCTACAGACAAAATTTGAACCGAAGTTTCCCTAATTCTATGACCAGTGCACTATGCAATGTCGTTTCTTATGATTCTAACTACTACTATATGTTAATAGATGATGCACAATTTTGAACAGGACTTAACAAATACAAACATTTAAGTACAACTCATAAGTTATTTCACTCATAAATTTCTAATTTGTCTTAGTCAATATCTGCTTTTTTCTTCAAACATAAGTAGATCCGTTTTAAAGCTATCAACTTTGAGAAACTTGAGACATTCAAAGCTCTTTCTTCTGTGTGGGACTTCTGTGAGACTGTAGAACTGAACTGCATCAAAGACCCTTACAAGCAACTTCCACCCAATTGTTGAACTTCTCTAGGGTTAGTTTGTTCACAACTTCTCAGAAAGAAGACCATGTTGTAACTTGGCTCCCTTCTCTTATCTAGCTGACATCTAGATATCGCTTATCTCTTTTTTCTAGAAGATTAAAATCTTAGGTAGCAACATACTTAGGTGCTTAATGTTTCAGTGACTTGTAATCTCATCAATGTTGGTGATCTTTCCATTGATGTAGATTGCAATCTATCCATGTCTTCTCATTATGTGCAATTCTTCTTTATGTCCTTAAATGAGACTTCCATAGAAGATCTACAAAATAAGGCATTCATCTAGGCCTTTTGACATTGGGTAGAAACCAGTAAATTCACATACTGTTTATCTACTACCCTTCACTCTTTCTACATGTTTATCCTACCTCTTATTCTGACCACACATTTTTGGGACAATGTCTTTTATTCCACTACTCATACACAAATCATCACTTACGTCATAGCCTACAATTGCTACAGAGATCGGGGGTACCTGCTATTGCTCATCATTTAGTATCTTCTGGACCTCGCTGTATTTTCTATGGCTTATTTTGTTCTTCTAATCCATTTGCCTTAACTGTACTCACAAATGCTGACTGTGGCAGTATCAAGCCTAGAAAGAGTATCCTAAGCCGGAACTATGGCTTTAAGGTCTTCCACTTTGGGACCCAGAGCAAAGAATGATAAATGTGTCATCTGGACAGGGGTTGGAGAAGGAACGGCGGCTACAGAAGTTTTGGTATAATAAGTATTATTATCCTCAAAGAAGAAACTGAGGCTCTGAAAGGATAAGTGACATAAATAGTTACATGGTAATGTGTCAGAGGAGTAACTTGAACCCAAGTCTTCTAGACTTCATGTCCAGTATACAAACTACTACAACATGGTGATGCCAGAGAGGATATATCATATACAAAAGAGTACTGGATTCAGAGTTCAAGGAGCTTTTGACACTTTTGAATGCATCTCCCTATGGAGGATGCGAATGTGTCCATTGGTACCTTGTTTAAGAGTTCCTCTTTAGCCCACAGAAAGCCCCACTTTACGCTACAAGAAAAAAAAAACAATTGGGGTTGTAAGACCTGCTGCACTATGTGAGTTCACTGTAATAAAGAAATGAAAAATCATTATCTTGGCTTTTGGTCCTTTGATGCTGCTTCACTCGTCACAAGATGTCACCATGGTGCAATAGAAAGAATGCCAAATGGAATCAGGGCCTGATTTTGACTCCCAACTCTAACCTATTCCCTATGTGACTTTGGATAGTTCTCTGGATCTCATCTGTAAAATTAGGGTATTGGACTAGATGGCTAGAGTTCAGTTTCATCTCTAGATCTATGATTCTGTGATCTTCTTATCTCTCCAAGAGGTGTGTTGTACAAGAAATTCATTTCCCTTCTCTGGATAGAAAATTTACTTTCCCCAAATTGGGGGTTACTTGCGAAGTAATCCTTAAGAAATCTGACTCTTTTTATAGGCTGACACAAATGAGCAACTTTTCTGACTTCCTAAGAATGCATGCTGACCAGTGCCTCCTGAGGGCAGCTCTAGTTTCTGAGACTTAATCAACAGGGTTCCAATGGGGACACATTTACATCCTCCATAGGGAGATGTTTTCAAAAGTGCCAAAAGCTCTGCCTTAAGTCATTGACTTCAGAGCTGGACGGGACCCTATCTTTTTAATAATTTATTCTTTTTTTTTTAAAAAAAAGCATGTATTATTTCTTCCTTCCCACTGCCTTCTTCCAACTGATCATGTTAAAAAGTGCACATCTTACTCTATAGCTTAAGTTCATCATTTCTCTGGCTGGAAGTGCATAGCATCTTTCATCTTCTGACCTCTGGACTCATCTAACTACAAATTCACAGGGGAAAAGACAGTGGCACAGAGAGGTTATTTACAGAACTCCTCAACCAGGCCCTATTTGCAGGACTTTTTCTTGCATTTTCCAATAAAAAGTGGCAATATCCTTGTTGATAAGCCCAAAAACATCTAAGACTACTTGGTTGATTTGGAACCAACCCTTGGAGCCTCCTGAAGAATGGAATGCACCAGTGGGTGCCAAGCTGCACCAGTACAAGGAGTTTCCTCATCTTCTACCAATGAAATCATAGGTTCGGGCCCTAATCTTAAGTACATTATTCCTTGTACCTTATTCGAAAAGTATTATCTTAATTGGTAGAATGTAGCTATTAGATTTTTCAGAAGGTCTAAGCCTGTTCCTTTCAGCACACCCTCCAGTTCTAAATGGGTTCAGCCAGTGCTCAAATTTCAAAAAACATTGATTCTCCGTCAAACAATTCTCCCAGAAATGAGGGCCCAAGACTCAATCAAAGCTGCAAATTGCCAAATATCCTCTCGTTTAACTCAGCCACAAACTAATTAAAATTGTCCTCTTTCACCTCATGGGTGTAAAAGTGCCTGTGACTCTTCCCCACGAAGCATCCATGTCTCAGTCTCAGAACTCATTTTCGCTATTCCTTCAAACCTACAGCTTAGGAAATGTTTTCGCTCATTGCTTTGAAGCATAAAATCCACATCCCCGTTATCTTCATGATTTGTTTCCTACTATCTCAATTTTTTTTTGTCAAAATATTCTGCCTGCAGGTGTTGAAATGAGTAGAGTTGGCCTTTTGGCTTTTAATTCCACCAATCACAGGACTGCGCCTCAGTTATCTAAAAAATTAAGAGTTCCACCAAGGCCTCCTCTCCCTTCATCCCAAGTTCACAGGGCTAGAAAGGACCTCAGACACCACCTGGTCCACTCATTTTACAGATGAGGTAACGGAGGCCTCCGGAGTTACACAAGTGGAGGCGGGGCTTTAATCTCGGTCCTCCGATCCTAGGGGTCTGTCCTAGGTCCAAGCCTCCTGTGGAGTATAACGGAGGGCGCTTTTCTTTGCCACTGCCCAGCACAGGAAACAGCAGGGAGAGAACTGACTAGTCCAGAGCCACACGGGAAGGAGGTGGGAGGAAAGCGGCGGAGCTTGTGCGGTGAGGCGGGAAGCCTACAGCCTATAGGGTGAGGAGAGCTCTAGGCTGCCGCGGGGAAGTGATTGGAAGGACCGGAAGTGGGCGGGGCCACTGAGGGGCACGTGCCCGCAGGAGCGGAGAAATCCCGTGAGAGAAGGAAACGGTTAAGCCGGTTTTCGTCCGCTGCCGCAGGGCAGTGTGGGAGCTCGGACAAAAGGCCCGCCATGCTTCCTTCGTGCTCTGTGAGCCTGTAAGTGGGTCTGTAGCGCCCTCTCGGTCTAGCTGATGCTTGTTTGTTGGGTGATCGTAATTCCGAGAGGAACTGTGACCCTGGCGTGCATTTCTTCTCTCCCAGACGTGATTTCTATAGCACTTTTAAGCACTTTACGTGTCATAGTTTTTAAATTTTTCTTTTTAAATTTTTTTTTTTGTAAATGGTAATCGAACGTAGCGCTTTGAAGCGCTCTGCTCCAGTACTACTCCGATACAACTACCACCTGACATACGTATGGAGCTTACTATGTGCAGATCCTCCCCACGACCCCGCGCGGTGTGTGCTATTGCGGTTGTTCCCATTTCGCAGATGAGAAAACTGAAGCAGACAGCAGCTAAGTGACTTGAGATCAAGGGAAGTGACTTGAGCAGAGTAAGGGCGGAGACCTGTACCGTCTCCTGCGCGGCGCCACCTAGCGGCAAAGTCAATAAAGGCCATCCCTCTTCTAGTGATTGAAAGATGTTTAAAGCGAGCACCTTTTTACATTTCAGCTTATTTTGCTGTGTATGTGTTGTAAAATTTGGCATTTTTTTTTTGTAGCTAATGATTCGCTGGTGTGGGAGAGACCTGGGTTCAAGGCCTGCCTCTTGGACTAACTGACTGAGAGACTGCAGGGTGAGTCACTTGTAACCTTTCAGTGTTCTCCAAGACTAAGCTACAAGGACCCTGATCTGCATTGGAGGAGGGAATTTTATTCCTTTGGAGGGTAGGGATCGTGTTTATTTGTGTCCCTAAATCCAAACGTGGAAACGAAGCACACAATAAGCGCTTCATAAATAAATGCCCCCTTGACTCACTTGGCTGACTGGTGAAATCACATCCAATTTCCTGCTCCCCTCCCTGCTATTCATTGATATAGATATGAGAACAGTTCCCAAAATCCTGCTCCGTAAGGGTGAGGAGGACCCCCTAAGTGTGACTGCCTTGGATTACAGCCCTCGTACTATGTCCTATGTCGATAGGACTGAGAGCAAGAAGGGTTACAATCCCCACATTTCACAGAGTAGGAGACTGAGGTTTCTAGAGATTAAACAACAGGGGCTCAGCAAATAGGAAGAGCTAAGATGCAAAACAAAGATTTTCCCCATTGTCTACTACACCAAACTACCCTGATAGTAAAGTTAGTATTTTTAATGTGTCCTGAATGGTGTATGGATATTTGAAAAGTAACCCTTGTTATATCAAGATGTAATATCTGCATATTAGATTTTGAAATTGTAATAGCTTCTAAGCTAATGACTTATTTTTTTTGTAGTCAGTTTTTGTCATTCCAAGCCGTTCACATGAGGAAATCAGAAATTTGTAATAGAAAGCTGATTCTAAATTAAATATACACATGCATACACTCTACATTTCAGAGAGTTAAACTTTAACGTGTGCACCCAGGAAATTTTTTTAAGGTGGATATTTGTTGAATACTCAGTCAAAAACAAAGGCATCATTTTGATACACCGCATGAAAGAAACTAAAATAACTTTTAAAAAATAATAGCTAACCTTATCTTAAACAATACAAATTTAAAAATAAGAAACAAAATACCAATTTTTTGAGACTGATCAGGGCAGCTCACTAAACACAGAACTAAGTTTTATGTTCAGGTTTTTGGAATTGTATTGACATTTAAAAAACTTTTATGTATTTTCAGATAATTGCAGTTTTTGCTGTATTGGTGAAATAAAGAAGATATGTTCACAATACTAAAATATCACTCAGTGGACTATTTACATGAGGTAGAATGCTACTTGTTCTCACCTGTTTACTAAAAATTGGAGGCGTAGTGTTATAGTGTGTTTAGTATATAAGTGTTTTGGAATAATATGAGAAATCACTATTTGAGGATTTTAAATTACTTTTAATATACACCAAACCTTAATGCATTGTGAGAAATAAGTTGTTGGCATTTTAACTGAAATTGAAACATTGCCCTCTTTAGCAAGAAAAAATGCTTTCCAAAATGTGGTATACATTTGGTAACTACTAAGAAAATTTCTATATCGTCCTCCAGTTTGACAAATGTAAGTCTTGTAAGGAATCCCCATTACCGTCATTCATTGATAAGAAATGGTAGACTCAGTGTTATATAGTAAACCTTTACTCAAAGAGGTTATATATGTGTGTGTTTATTTCATGAAATATTTTCTAATTACATGTAAAAACATTAACATTTATTTTTTAAAATTTTGAGCTCCAATTCTTTTCCTCCTCCCACCCAATTTGGTATGGATAGTACCTGAGAAGTCCTGCAAAGCATATTTCCATATTAGCCATGTTCCCAAAGAAAACATAGACAAAAAAATAAAACAGGAAAATAAAGAAAGTAAACAAGTTAGTGCCAATCTGCTTTCAGAGTTCATCAATTCTGCCTTTGGAGATGGATAGCATTTTTCATCACAGGTTCTTTGAAATTATCGCACAATTGTTTTCACCCTGTTCCATGACATTCCATTTGACTATATGTCTTCATTTCCTGCCCAGCTGGCCATCCTTTGGACTTGCTCATCATGCTCCCAGGTACTTCCTCATCTTACAAGATCCAGTCTGTCCTAGAAATCACACCTCAAAAGTACCCTCTTCCTGAGGCCTCTCTGAATGAAAGGTGGACTGGAGAGTGCTTCCCAAAACTTCCATTTAAGGAGAGCCACCCAGGCCAGTTGTTCCTTCATTTCCTACACAACTGTGCTCTTTTGGACTGGCCCCTGAGCTGGCTTCCTTCCCTTCCACCCCCTACTCCTTCTTCATCTTCCTTTTGTGTGTTGTTTTGCCCTACTAGATTGTAAACTCCTGGAGTACAGGGACTGTCTTTTCCATATCTGTATCCCCAGTGCTTAGCACAGTGCCTGGCACATAGTAGGTGATTAATAAATGATTGTTGTCTGACTGACATCTTAAATGTTGTCAGACAATTTTAGTTGACAATTAAATCTTCCTCCTACTCCCATCAGCTGTGAATGACTGCCTTGAGACAGAAGCATAGGGGGGCTGCATATTCTTGCCCAGGTGGCTAGAGGAATGCAGCAACTGGACATCCAGTAAAGTACATGTCCTGGCAATGCAGAATCATAGAATTGGAAGAAATCTCAGTGAACATCTAGTCATATATGGAAGGAACCCATATATGGAAGGAATCTTCACTATAGCATACCCAACAAGTGGTAAATCCAGGCTCAGCTTAAAGACCTCCAGGGAAGGGAAACCCATCACTTCTCCAAGGAACCAGGTTTGGATAGCACTAATTATAAGGAATTTTTTCCTGACAGCAAGCATAAATTGGCCTCTTTACTACTTCTGTCCATTGTTGCTGGTTCTGCCCTCCAGCACAAAACAGAATAAGTCTAATCCTTTCTTTAAAATGCTTAAAAGTAGCTATCTTTGGGCAGCCAGGTGGCACAGATAGAGCACTGGCCCAGGAGTCAGGAGGACTTGAGTTCAAATTTGCCCTCAGACTCTTACTGTGTGACCCTGGGCAAGTCACTTAATCCCGATTGCCTCAAAAAAGAAAAGAAAGTAGCTATCATGTTTGTTCTGAGATTTCTCTATGCTAAACATGCCCAGTTCCTCCAACCAATCCTCATGTGACATAGACTTAAATCCCTTTACCATCCTAATTGCTCTCCTCTGGAAACTCTCCAGTTAATTAATGTTTTCCTTAAAATCTGGCAGTGGCGCTGTACAGCAGAACTATCACATTCCTTTATCGGGAAATGATATCTCTTAATGCAGCCTAAGTGAGCATTAGCTTTTTTGGCAGCTACAGGATACACATGAGAGCTGCATGTGCTTGCTTGTATGGTTGTTGGGACAGTGTCATTCCTAAACCTGTCTCCCAGTTAGAAGACACAAGATTCTTAGCCAGTGTGGTGCCATAACCTTGCCTTCTAGCCCGAAAAGAGATCAACATTGATGGGTATGGGGTTGTCCCAGGGCTAAGAGGTCAGAGGTCTAGCCTTCTAGAGATAAATTTTTGGGCAGTGTGCCTTCTTAGTACCATATTTGTATCATAAAAAGAATTTGATAGGACTCCTTTGCCTGTTTTCCCAAATAGCCTGTATAGTATAGGAATTAGTTCCTCTTTATATGTTTGATATAATTCACTTGTAATTCCATCTGACCTTGGAGATTTTTCCTAGGGAATTCATTAGTGGCTTGTTCAATTTCTTTTTCTGAAACGGGATTATTTAAGTATTTTCCTTCCTCTTCTGTTAATCTGGGTAATTTACATTTTTGTAAATTTTCATCCATTTCACTAAGATTGTCAAATTTGTTGGCATACAGTTGGGCAAAATAGCTCCTAGTTATTGTTTTTAATTTCCTCTTCATTGGTGGAGAATTCTCCCACTTCATTTTTGATACTGGTAATTTGGCTTTCTTCTTTCTGTATTTTTAATCAAATTAACCAAAGGTTTGTTTTTTTTTTCATCAAACCAGCTCTTAGTTGTATTTACTAGTTCAAAAGTTTTCTTAATTTCAATTTTATTAGTTTCTCCTTTGGTTTTCAGAATTTCTAATTTGGCATTTAGCTGGGGATTTTAAATTTGTTCCTTTTCTAGCTTTTTTTAGTTGCATGCCCAGTTCATTGATCTCATTTTTCTCTATTTTATTCATGTAAGCATTCAGAGATATAAAACTTCCCCTAAAGACCACTTTCACTACATCCCATAAGTTTTGGTAAGTTTTCTCATTGTTATCATTCTCTTCTATGAAGTTATTAATTGTTTCTATGATTTATTGTTTGACCCACTCGTTCTTTAGGATTAGATTATTTAGTTTCCAATTAATTTTTAGTCTGTCTTTCCATGGCCCTTTATTACATGTAATTTTCATTGCATCATGATCTGAAAAGGATGCATTTAATATTTATGCCTTTCTGCATTGGATTGTGAGGTTTTTATGCCCTAATACATGGTCAGCTTTTGTGTAGGTGCCATGTACCACTAAAAAAAGATATATTCCTTTCTATCCCCATTCAGTTTTCTCCAGAGGTCTGCCATATCTAACTTTTCTAAAATTCTATTCATCTTCTTAACTTCCTTCTTCCTTGTATTTTGTTTGTATTTATTTAGTTCAGAGAGAGGAAGGTTGAGGTCCCCCACTAATATAGTTTTGTTGTCTGTTTCTTCTTATAACACCTATAACTTCTCTAAGATTTTGGATGCTATACCACTTAGTGCATATGTTTAGTAATGATTCATTGTCTGTGGTACCTTTTAACAGGATGTAGTCTCCTTCCTTGTCTCTTTTAATTAGATCTATTTTTGCTCTTACTTTGTGTGAAATCAGAATTGCTACCTCTGCTTTTTTTTTGCTTCAGCTGAAGGATAATATATTCTACTCCGTTCTTTTACTTTTACTCTATGTGCATCCCTCTATTTCAAATATGTTTCTTGTAAACAACATATTGTAGGATTACGGTTTTTAATCCATCCTGCTATCTGCTTCCACTTTATTGGAGAGTTCATGCCATTTACATTCACAGTTATGATTACTCTCTGTGTCTTTCTCCCCATTCTGTTCCCCTCACCCATTTATACTTTTGTCTCTCCTTTCTCCCTCACTAGAGTTTTGCTTTTGACCACTGCCTCCCTCAATCTGCCTTCCCTTCTATCAGCACCCTCCCTTTTCTTTCCCTTTTCCCTTACTACTACTTCTCTTCCTTCTATCCACCCCCTCCCTTTTCTTTCCCCGTTCCCCTTCAACTGCCTATAGGGCAAGTTAGATTTCCATTCCTAACTGATTGTATTATTCTCTCTTTGAGCCAAATCTAATCAGGTTCAAACAATGCTTATCTCCCTCCCTTATTTCCCTCTACTGTAATAGGTCTTTGTGCCTCTTTATGTCATACAATTCACCCTTTTCTGCCCCCTCCCCTTCTCTTCTTCCATTACAATCCATTACAATTTTCATCACTTAATTATCAAAGTCAACTTATACCCACACCCTCTGTATATGTATATCCCTTCTAAATGTCATAATAAAGATACAGTTCTCCAGGGTTACAAGTATCATCCTCCCTTGTAGGGATGTAAACAGTTTGCCCTTATTGAATAACATGTTGTTTTTACTTTCCTGTTTACTTTTTTATGCCTCTCCTGAGTCTTGGCTTTGAAGATCAGATTTTCTGTTGAGCTCTGGTCTTTTCATCAGGAAGGTCTGAAAGTCCCGTATTTCATTAAATGTCTGTCTCTTCCCCTGAAAGATTATGCTCAGTTTTTCTGGGTAGTTGATCCTTGGTTGTAATCCAAGCTCCTTTGCCATATGGAATATCATATTCCAAGCCCTCCAGTCTTTTAATGTAGAAGCTTCAAGGTCCTGTGTGATCCTGACTGTGGTTCCATGATATTTTAATTGTTTCTTTCTGGCTGCTTGCATATTTTCTCCTTGACATGATACTTCTAGAATTTGACTACAATATTCCCAGGTGTTTTCAATTTGGTATCTCTTTCAGGAGATGATCAGTGGATTCCATCAAAGACTATTTTACTCTCTAGTTCTAAGACCTCAAGGCAGTTTTCCTTCATGATTTCTTGAAAGATGCTGTCCAGGCTCTTTTTTTGATCATGGCTTTCAATAATTCTTAAATTATCTCTTCTGCATCTATTTTTCAGGTCAGTTTTTTTTTCCAGTGAGGTATTTTATGTTTTCTTCTATTTTTTTTTCATCTTTTTGATTTTGTTTGACTGATTCTTGATGTCTCATAGAGTCATTAGCTTCACTTGCCTGTTCCTAATTTTTAACGAATTGTTTTCTTCAGTTAGCTTTTGTACCTCCTTTTGCATTTGGCCAATTCTACTTTTTTTAAAATTTTTTTGTTTGTTTTTTTTTAAGAGGAGAAGGCAGGGCAATTGGGGTTAAGTGACTTGCCCAAGGTCACACAGCTAGTAAGTGTGTCAAATGTCTGAGGTCAGATTTGAACTCAGGTCCTCCTGACTCCAGGGCCAGTGCTGTACTCACTGTACCACAGTCCTGCTTTTTAAGGAGTTGTTTACTTCAGTGTACTTTTTTTCCGTTTCGTCAATTGTATTTTTAAAGGAATTATTCAAGTTGTCTCTACCTCTCTTATTTGACTGTTAAAATTCTTCATGAGCTCTTCCAAGAAGGCTTTTTGGGCTTGAGACCAGTTCATATTCCCCTTTGAGGTTTTAGATGTGGGTATATTGACAATGTTGTACTCTCTTGAATATGCATTTTGATCTCCCCTGTCACCATAATAATTCTCTATAGTTATTGCTTTTCTTTGTTGCTTTTTGCTCATGATGTTTGCCTTTTTCCTGGCTTTTAAAGTTGATCTCTGCTTCTGGTTTATAGGGGTCACTGTCCCTGCTTCTTGTGCTGGGGGCTAGAGGCCTGCTTACTGGCTTTGTGTGCTGGGGCCTCAACTGCTGTCAGCTGGAGGCTGTAGGGGTCTGAGAGCTTACCTGGTGCTGAGCTGGAGCTGGTGGTGGTGGGTGGTGTGTGCCGAGGCCAGGTAGGGTTTTTCTGCATTTCCCAGGGTTACGCTGAAGCTCACAGGGTAAGGAATGGAGGATGGGGTTGGTCTGGTAGCTGGAGGTCACCTCCTCCCCAAGGGCTGCACTAGAGCACAAGAAGGTTCAGCTGCTGGTGGACACCTGTTGGCCTTGTACATGGTGGTTCTCCCTGCTGGCATCTTCCAGTTTCCCTAGCTGTGTCAAGGCACACAGGAGTCCTGGGGTTGGTGCTTGCCTGCTTCACCACCTTGGTGCTCAAGATCTCCCGCTGGTTTCCTGAGATGGGGCTTATATCTGGCTTCCTGGGATACCTTCCATCCTGTACTGGTCCCCTTCAGCCACAGCAAGAGGGACCTTTCCTGCTAATCCCCCTAGCCTCCCAAGCTAAAAGAGTGCTGCACTCTGGCTTTCCATTGGCTCCACTGTTCTAGGATTTTCCCTGGGATCATACATTCTGGGTTTTTCAAGGTCAATAAGGGAGGGTAAGAGCCACTTAGCTGCTTACTCTGCCATCTTGGCTCCTGAAAGTTGAAATAGGTGACTTTTATACATTCTGTCTCTGAGCTGAGAGCTCCAGAAATAGCCACTGCTGCTGCTGTTTCATTTACTCCCAAGGCCTGCTCTTGGTTTGCTGAGGCCTAGACTATGCTGGCGTGGCCTGTGCTAGACTGCACTCCTCTCTCACCCAGGACTGAAAGACCCCTCCTGCTGACCTTCTAACTTGTCTTTGACCTCTGTGGGCTGAGAAGTCTGGAAACTGCTACTGCTACCAGTGATTCAGTCCCCTGAGATCTACTCTGGCTTTGCTGGGGCCAGGTCTGCACTGGTGCAGCCAGGTCTGGACTGCAGTCCTCTCTAAACTTGGTGCAACAGACCTTTCCTGTTGACCTTTCAGGTTGTCTTGGGCTGGAAATTTTTTTTACTCTGTCTTTTTGTGGATTCTGCTGCTCTAGAATTTGTTCAGAGTAATTCTCTAAAGGTATTTGAAGGGGTTTACAGGAGAGCTCAGGAGAGTCCCTGCCTTTCCTCTGCCATCTTGGCTCAGCCCCAGCAATGTGCCTACTAAAGAGAGAAGAAGGGCATGCGTGAGAGGCTCTTTCTCTCTACTCCCCCATCCCCAAAGCTTCCAGAACAATAAGAGGCTCAAGCCATGACATGGAGGAGCAGAAGATCTGTGTTTTGGTCCCTACTATTACTCTGAGTTATTCAAACTGCAGAGGTCTGATAGGAAGGGAGTGGCTTATCTAGTAACCCCAAAGCACACTTACCCTCCAAGAGAAGTGTTACAAGTCTCAGTAGAACGTATCAGAGAACTCAGGATTCATAAGAATGTTAGTGTCATTGGAAACCTAAAATTCAGTTTTGAGCTGAACAGTGGAAATGGTGGGAACTACCAGAGATGTCAAGAGCCATATTCAGACATTTCCAGGAGCGGAGACAAATTGCACCAGATAGTAATCTTTTATGGTCAGCTCTAAGATTGGACTGAATCCACAAGAGCCTAGAATTTGAGGGGGTTGAGGGAAGAAGAAGGATGGGAGAAAAGGTCAGGTTGGGGGCTAAATGTAAAATGTGGAAAATAATCCAGATCCTAGAACAAGGTATTTGTGTGTCTGTGCAAGAGTTCAAAAGGCTCTATTGGAGTCTCTGAGCCTTCACTATAACACGTACATTTTATTCGTTTATTTATTTATTATATTTATTTGAATGATATTTTGTTTTTTCCCAATTACATGTAAAGAAAATTTTTAACATTCATTTTTTTAAAAATTGTGAATACCAAATTTTCTCTCTCCCTGCCCTCCCCCCTTCCTGAGATGCAAGCAATTTAATATAAGTTAAACATGTGCAATCATGCAAAGTATATTTCCATATTAGTCATGTTGTAAAAGAAGAAACAGACCGAGAGAAAAAAATGGGAAAAAAGTAAAAAATAGTATGCTTCTATCTGCACTCAGACTCCATCAGTTCTTTCTCTGAATATCGACACCATTTTTTCATCACGAGTCCTTTGGAATTGTCTTGGATCATTGTATTGCTGAGAATAGCTAAGTCATCCCCAGTTGATTATCGTACAGTATTGCTGTTACTGTGTACAGTGTTCTTCTGTTCTGCTCACTTCCCTTTGCATCAGTTTTTGTAAATCTTTCCAGGTTTTTCTAAAATCATCCTGTTTGTCGTTCCTTAGAGCACAATAATATGACATTACAATAACACAATTGATGGGCATCCCCTCAATTTCATTCTTTGCTACCACAAAAAGAACTGCTATAACATTTTAATGATGTTTCAATTTTTTGTCCTATTTCACGAATTGCTATACTAACATTCTGATAGTGTGTCTCCCCACATTGAACTTGGTATGCCTCAGACAACACACATAGACTATCACAGAGACTATATTCAAAGCCTTTCTAACTTAATAGGATGAGCCAATGTTTTATTTCACTGACCTACGATTGAAGCTGGGGATCAGGCTGGGTGCATTAAGAGGAAGCATTGTAGTGGGGATTTAGCGAAGGAATATAACCATATGATCTATACATTGTATGTTAGTTGTGACTTAAAGGAAGCCAGGAAGATAGGTGGAATGGAGGAGTGTTCCAGGTGTGGGGGATAGCCAGAGAGAATGACCAGAACTGACAGTTGTATTATCTTGTTCGTAGAACAAGGGAGTTCAGTGTCACTGGATTGGAAAGTATATGTTAGGGGGTAAGGTCTAAAAAGACTGGAAATATAGGAGAGGGCTGGCGTGAAAGGCTTTGAATGCTAAACATAGCGTTTTTTATTTGACCATGGAGGCAATAGGGAGCCACCAGAGTGTAATGCAGAGATGACGCATAATTAACTGCGTACAAGCAAGATAGATGCAAAACAAGTGGAAGGTAATCTCAGAGGAAAGGCTTAACAACAAAGGCGATCAGGAAAGACCTTTTGCAGAAGGCAGGATTTCAGCCGAGGCTTGAGGTAACCTAGGGAAGCCATGAAGCATAATTGAGGAGGGAGAGCATTCCAGGCAAGGTAGACGTCCATTGTAAAGGCAGAGTTAAGAGGTGGAGTGTTATGTGTGAAGAACAACACGTAGGCCAATAAAGCAAGATTGTGAGGAGAGGAGCAAATTATAGAGAAAGTTTATGGTGTGAGTAAAGGAGAAACTTAGGAAGGGGGAGTGGGAGATAGCATCAAAGAAATAAGTGGTAGGAGAGAAAGTGATCTTGTCTGATTGCAGGGGCAAGAGATGATAGGAGATAGCCTGAGTGCCCCAGTGGTACCCTCTTGGTGTAAGGGGAAATGGAAGAAAGCCTCTAGCATGTTAAGTGAATCACTATGTATGGCAAACATGGAAGAGGGACACAGAGAGGGCATGCATGGATGAGTTTCGAATTGCATCATTGGAGGAAACTTTTAATACCAATGAATTAATAGAGCCATTTGAGTATAGTAGTATTATGAAAGACAATATTTTGCTAACTTAAGTAAATGCTTTTTCTTTCATTATATATCATTAGGTAAATGTTGTTATCCATGTCTCATGGAAGTATAGCTTTGTGAAATTCAAAGGTACTTTAAAAATTCAACTATATTGCTGTAGGTATAAATAATGACAGAAAATTTAGTTCGTATAAGCAAATGATAGCCAATAGAAGCATAAGTACAATCCTAATTCATTATTTTACTTTATGTTTCACCTTTGTCCCCACATACATGAATGTTGAAGTGAAGAATCAGTTTTATGATGTCCTGATCTATTAGGAACAATTAAAATAAAATTTTCAAACCGGAAGTTTATAGTTCCAGAACATTACATTCTCTAGTAATTAAAAGTAAAATTATCTTTGTAGTTAGCATGCCTTTACTTAGGGATGGTTTTAATGGTATGATCCAAATGATTGAGTTTGTTAAATTGACCTTAATAAGATATCTTTACACTTGCATTTTATTCATGATTTTATAGTAATAATATTTAGAAGTACTATAGTATAACACCTTAAATGTAGCACATTTACCTAAAGACCTAGAAGTTCTAGTTAAAAACAAAGATGTACTTTTGATCGTAGGGAGTGATACTAAGATATATTGGTGTATCAAGTAGTATGTTAGAAGGCCCTGTAATTCTGAGTTTTTTTCTTACAGAATGTGGTTAGAAAGAAATTAATCATTAGATCATTATCACTTCATATTCCTTCGTATTTGCATCATGACAAGTATAATTGTCATGCTGGAGTTATTGCTGATGAAAAATATAGGAAGCCGTGGACAAGAGGTATGCTTTCTTTCTTGTTTTTACACTTAAACATTTGTTTTAAAAGAACACTTAAGACCTTTAATAGTATTTGGCAAGCACAGTGTTTTTCTTCTAACTGATAATGATCTTAAAAGCTAGTTTAAGGCATAGTAATGAGCAGAACTCCAGGAAATTCTTAATTTGATATTTTTGGAAGCCTTTTAAGCAAAAAAGTTTGGAATACAGAAGTATGCATATAACACAGTACAAGCAAAATGTGTAAGTTAAGTCCTACACATTTAAACATTAAGTATATCTTTGCTCATCTTTAACACCGATATGTAAAATGTGATAATATAATGAAATATACAAGCACATTTTCACTTGAGATAATGGTCTATTTTAAGATATAAAAACCAAATTCCATTAATGTAATGATAAACTTTTCATTTTAAAAGATGTTATTACTATTTTTATTAAGATATATTTAAGAAATCGGTATTTTCCCTAAAGGTGAAAAAAATGAGGGATGAATTTTATCAAGCCTCCTATTATCTTTTAGAGGGCTTCTCATAAAACCTCATCCATCGTTTCACCAAGTATTTACAGAAAACCTCTCTACTAGCCTGTTTGGTGGATGCCAAAAAAAAAATTACATAGTTCTTGCTTTTAGTAGTTTAGTCTAATTGCAGAGAAGAAATATGCATATATAAAACATCTAAATAACAATATTGAACAGCATTTGATTGTGTCTCAAAATGAGTGACATAAGTAAATGCTACATTCAGGAGAGTGGGTAGAGGAGGCAGAAATAAGTGGAGAGTAGAACCTTTTGGGAAAGCATTATAAAATAAGAACAATTTGAGCAGGATTTGGATAGGAACAAAGCAGTAGGATAAGGGTATTCCATAAGAGGGGCATGAGCAAAGGTGGATGATGAGAATGATCATGGCGCACTTAAAGGAAATTGATCCAATTGGACCGTAACGTTGTTTTGCTGTAGCAGAGTGGGAGTATTTCAGCATTAGTGAATCATGCATCATCAGGGAACTAAATCTGGGAAAAGAGAAGGATCATGCTATTCTGAAAATTCAAACATTTAGACTTCCCTAAAACTTATGGTGGAAGAGAACTGCAGAGGCTAATTATTTTTTCTATTTTCTCTTCTGGTCTCAGTCCCCACAACTCTTCTACAAGTGGAGGATTTCTCGGTGTTGGATCAGTGGAAAACAGCTTTTTCTGTGGAGGATTTCCCTGAAAAGTATGTATCATTAAACTTGATTCTCCTCATTGTATCTGGAGAAGAATTTACCATGTGCTTACTAGACTCTGGTGTGTGTGGGTGAGTGTGTGCAGGGCAAGGAGGATCCATCTTTCCTTCTCCTAGATCTTGTCCTTGTAAGAGAAGAATCACTTTCCAAATATTAATAATAGCCTGCAAGGTCAGTGGGAGTGAACCTGGACAGTAGTAGCTCCTGTCAGTTTAAAGAATTGCTATTTGCACTTAACCACTTACTTTAGCTTTCATTTCCTTTTCCATTTTCTTTTCCACTTGTGAATAGCCCAGGATACATGTAAGCATTGGATTATTGCTGTCCCATAAGTACAAGCTTCAGAGGGGCAAAGATTCAGGCTCCTTCACTTATATTTCCTAATCATTCATATAATCTGACAGCAAGAGTCTTAAAACAGTAGAGAATCAAAAGTCAGCATTTTTTGAGCACTAGCTCTGGAGAGAGAGCACTAATCAAATAAGTTTTTGTCAGGTAAAGGGATACAAAAGAAATGGAAGATATGTACTCTTTTCTTGTTTAAAATTTATTTATTTTTAGTTTACAACATTCAGTTCCATAACCTTTTGAGTTCTAAATTTTCTCCCCTTCTTTACTCCCCCATCTTTCTTCTCTCCCCTCCCCAAGATGGCATGCAATCTGATATAGGCTTTACATATACATTCGCATTAAACATATTTTCACATTAGTCATATTGCAAAGAAGAATTATAACCAATGGAATGAACCACAGGAAAGAAGAAACAAAGCAAAACAAAAAAAGAGAGACAGTAAATAGTATGCTTCAATCTGCATTTAGACTCTGTAATTCTTTCTCTGGATATGGATAGCATTTTCTATCATGAGCCTTTTGGAGTTGTCTTAGAACCTTGGATTGCTGAGAAGAGCCAAATCCATCAAAGTTAATCCATGCACAACATGGCTGTAACTGTGTACAATGCTGCCCTTACTCAGCATCAGTTCATATGTCTTGTCAGGTTTTCTGAAGTCCACCTGCTCATCATTTCTTAAAGCACAATAGTATTCAATTACATTCATATACCACAGCTGGTTCAGCTTTCCCCAATTGATCCCCTCAATTTCCAGTTCTTGGCAACCACAAAAAAAAGCTGCTATATTTTTGTACATGTGAGTTCTTTTCCCAGTTGTATGATCTCTGTGGAATACAGCCCTAGAAGTGGTACTGCAGAGTCAAAGAGTATGCACATTTTTATAGCCCTTTGGGCATAGTTCCAAGTTGCTCTCCAAAATGGCTGGATAAGTTTACAACTCTACCAACAATGCATTAGTGTCTCAATTTTCCCACATCTTCTCCAGCATTTATCATTTTCCTGTTGTGTCATATTAGCCAATCTGACCGGAGAGATGTGGTACCTAAGAGTTGTTTTCATTTGCATTTCTCTAATCAATAGTGATTTAGAGCATTTTTTCATATGACTATAGATATCTTTAATTTCTTCCTCTGAAAATTGCCTGTTCATATCTTTTAACCATTTATCAATTAGGAAATGACTTGTATTCTTTATAAATTTGACTCAGTTCTCTATGTATTTTAGAAATGAGACCCTTATCAGAGACACTGGTTATAAAAATTCCTGGTTTTCTGCTTTCTTCCTAATCTTGGTTGCATTGGCATCATTTGTACAAAAACTTCAATTTGATGTAATCTAAATTATTCATTTTGCATTTCATAATGCTCTCTGTCTCTTGTTTGGTCATAAATTCTTCCATTCTCC
The DNA here is from genome assembly GCA_028646595.1 of Phalanger gymnotis. NCBI lineage: Eukaryota > Metazoa > Chordata > Mammalia > Diprotodontia > Phalangeridae > Phalanger > Phalanger gymnotis. The sequence goes on from CM053622.1 coordinate 440,827,907, forward strand.
ATAAATCTGAGAGGTAAACTATTCCTTGCTCTCCCAGTTTGCTTATAGTATCATCCTTTATATCTGAGTTGTGAACCCATTTGGACTTTATTTTGGCATGTGGTGTAAGATATTGGTCTGTGCCCAGTTTCTGCCATACTGTTTTCCTGTTTTCTAGCAGTTTTTGTCAGACAGTGAGATCTTATCCCAGAAGCTAGAGGTTTGGGTTTTATCAAACAGTAGATTACTATAATCATTGATTACCGTGTCTTGTTTACCTAACCTATTCCACTGATCCACCACTCTGTTTTTTATTCAGTACTAAGTAGTTTTGGTGATTGCTGCTTTATAATACAATTTAAGATCTGGTATGTCAAGGCCACCTTCCCTAGCATTTCTTTTCATTAATTCCCTTGATATTCTGGACCTTTTGTTCTTCCAGATGAATTCTGTTACTATTTTTTCTAGCTCTATAAAATAATTTTTGGTAGTTTGATTGGTATGGCACTGAATAAGTAAATTAATTTAGGTAGGATTGTCATTTTTATCATATTATCTCAACCTATCCGCGAGCAACTGATGATTTTCCAGTTATTCAGATCTGACTTTATTTGTGTGAAAAGTGTTTTGTAATTGTGTTCTTATAGTTCCTGGGTTTGTTTTGGCTATATACTCTTTTCTTAAGGATTCAAGTCAGGAAGGTAAATATGCACATTTCACATAGGGAAAATGCTACCAGGAATATAGGGCTGGTCAAGGCTAGGGCCTCCCCCAAAACAAGTAGAAAAAGTGGCACTCTATACAATATAAATTGGATATACAGCAGATCATTTATTCCTTCACAGAAAGCAATTGTAGCTCTAGGAAGGGTCTCTGCATCGGTAGAACAATTTAAACTTAATTCAGTAACTAACTTACAAATACTAATATAGTGATCCAGGAAGCTAGTATTTGAACCTCACTGGGACATAATAAAGTCTTTAATTAGCTACTTTTAAATTTTCATTTCTCTCTTGCTCTGTCCAAACACACAGCTGGTGAAAGCCTACTTACCTTCTTTTGACCCTTTTCTGCAGTGCAAACACTTCTACTGCTGCTCTGGTGGATACCACTTCCAGTGCTATGCCCTAGAGATGATGCTGCCCCTGCAATTTCAGACTTCGAGATTTTTTTTAAATTTACAAGGTCATCTTCTTAAGGAAAGAAACAGAAAAGCTGACAGCCCTACCCAGGTACAGGCTTGCCTAGGCAGAACATGTGTTCACAGTTACTGGCAGTGAAGTGGAAGATAGGGCATCTGGACTTACCCTAGTTGACTGTCTAGATACGACTGAATAATATTCACCCTTCAGAGCTGGAAAGGAAGAGTAAAAAATGATTGGGCGTATAATTCCTTTCATATACCTACTGTGTTTCTGGTCCAGCAACCAATTAGTATGCTTTTTTTCATATCCCATTGCAAGCAACTGAATTGTCAATTCTTTCTGCTCAACAGATAGTTAAGGAACTCTCATCTCACAGTGCCAGCCCCTGAATTTTACATGTTATGAAATACTCCCCTTTGCCCCCTAAGCTTCCATGCACTTGCTTGGAACCAGGAAAAACAGGGAGAGTGATAGTACCAAGAGCTGGCAAAAATGATAGCAAATTGAACAACTCAGTTCTAGCAAGAATGGAGAATGATTAGTAGGCGTGGTTAGATGACAGTTCTTTTAAAAATATATGAAACTTTTTGGTAAACTGTTCAATGTGTCAACAGTGTGACATAACAGCCAAAGAAGCTGATATTAAGAGAGGCACAAGAAACTCAAGGGATTAAGGGATATTAAAGATTATCAAGTATCACTGGGCACTGGGTGTTTAAGTCACAGTTTAGGAAGGAGAACAAACATGTTGATGGATGACTAGAAGACGTTCTACATGAGGACCAGTTGAAGAAACGGGATGTTTAGCCTAGATAAGAGAAGACAAAGGGGGAACACAGTATTTGAAAAACTTCTGAAAGAGGAATTACACTTTTTATGCTTAACTTTAGAAAACAGAGAGGAGCAATGGATCCAAATGACAGAGAAGCAAATTTCAGCTTCTAGATAAAAGGAAAATATTCCTACTAATTATGACTGTTCAGGAATAGAATGGGACTGCCTTGAGATGAACACTGTAGATCTTTCAGTACTAAAGGAACTTTACAATTTTCTGAAGGCCACCAAGCCCACTCTCTCACTCGTACTTGACTCTGGATACATTTTGTTGCCCATCTGTACTATTTGTCCTGACCATCTCCACACCACACAGCTTTTATTTCAGCCATCATGCTTATCTTCCCACTAGAACTTTGAACATTTCCCCTGGTATACCAGGCTCTGATAGGTGAGCTTTCGACTTATGTTGCTGAGAACCAGGGCTCCGTGCCACTTTTTGGCTATATTTTCCTGCCATACATGTATTCCCTTTTACCCCCAATTCCTTTCTAGTCCTTCTTTATGGATTGTATTGCCCCCATTAGAATGTAAGCTCTCTGATGGCTGAGATATTATATTATATTATTATACACAATGCCTGGAATATAGTCAAAGCTTAGTAAATGATTTCTCTATTTACAAAAATGGACAACCTTTATAGGTTTCCTGTCCAGATGCATACCATAACCCAGGAAATAGAAAATCTTTATCCACCTGGTCTTTCTTGTATGGATGGTCAGGTCAGATTCTTTTGAGTAGTTACAGATCTCTTTGCTGATATTCCATGGTGATCTTGGACTTGATGCAACCAACTAGGACAGTGTCATCTGTATATAGGAGCCATCTACAGAAAAACCTTCAGCTTGCACACTACATTCCTTCCTATATCACAGTAGTAAACATCTTTGGCAAATATGTACCTCCCTGTTTCATGCCTCCACAGATGTTATTTCTGTTTTCGTGTTTTTCAGGTATCTTAAGTGATTTTGATATATGCATGGGAGACAACTTGTTGGAGAAAAGCCTTTTCCCAAGTCAAATGCTTTTTCATAATCAGTAGACATAATGGGATTTTATATTCTCTGCCTTTTTCAGCCATTTGCAAAACAGTAAATATTCAGTCATTTTTGAATACCACTTTTGAAGGCCTATCTGTTCCCTATTTATATGCTCATTGAGTATGTCTCTTATTTGTATATAAATGACGTATACAAAGATTATGTGTGGCATAATGCTACTTCTTTTTTCGGGAGACTACAGTGTCATTTAAGGCATTGCAGTTACATAGCGTGCTTGCTATAAAAAGCTATAAAACAATTTTCTAACATAGCAAAACAATTTGGCATTTAGTAAGTGGTTTTGATACTGAAAATCGTTATTTATGAACCTCAAAGATATTTAGAAATTTTTTTAATATTCAAGAAAGCAAAACTGATTGAGCTACCTTCTAGAACAACAATAACTGTAGAAAGTGACTGCTTTAATGATGATGTGGTGAGATAATTTCCAATTGGAAGAGTTTTTCATCATTGTTTCTTGAGGGGATGAACACCTAAGAGAGATTAGTGCTTCCCAAGTAGTCAGCAAGTTGGCCCAATACTATTAATTATCGTTGCCTCAGATGTATTAAAAATTAGTCCCTTCCAAATCATCCTCTGAATTTTGAAGTTAATTTTCCTTATTTAAAGAAAATGTAGTAATTGATAATTAGTACTCTTCTCAAATGTCAAAGACAACATAGCAGGTCAGTGGGAAAACTGTTGGACCTGGGTGAGAGAGGGGTGTGGTCTGGCCCTAGCCCCAGGGGTGGCGGCAACTGCTTCCAGAGCTCCAGGCCCACAGACAGTGGGGGGAATCAAGGGGCTGATTAGAGCAAGAGTGTGGCAAGGTTCTCTTGCTTTGCCCTGCTTGGATCTGGGTCACAGTCCTGGTTGGCAGTCCTTGGGGGAGGAGGAGCACTGGGGTGGCAGAGCTTATGGTAGTTGTGGGGAGAGAGTCCTCCTGGTAGTTACACAGCAGAAAGGAGTGCTTGAACTCACAGACCAGAGCACAGGCCAGGAGAGGAGTATCATACCACCTCAGAATAGAAATAGCTCTGAAAACAATAGCTCAAAACCCCTGAAGCTTGGGACAAAGCACTCTCCACTCTGGAAGCAGTCATACCCTGACAAAGAGCTCAGAAGTCAAGTAATTGGCTGGGGAAATGAGCAGGCAGTGTAAAAGGACTCAGACTATAGAATCTTACTTTGATGACAAAGAAGATCAAAACATACAACCAGAAGAAATAAACAAAGTCAAAAATCCTACATCAGAAGCCTCCAAGAAAAATATGAATTGGTCTCAGACCATGAAAGAGCTCAAAAAGGATTTAGAAAATCAAGTAAGAAAAGTAGAAGAAAAATTGGGAAGAGAAGTGAGAGCGATGTGAGAAAATCATGAAAAACGAGTCAACAGCTTGCTAAAGGAGACCCCCCCAAAAAAATACTGAAGAAAATAACACCTTAAAAAATAGACTAACCCAAATGGCAAAAGAGCTCCAAAAAAGCCAATGAGGAGAAGAATGCCTTAAAAGGCAGAATTAGCCAAATGGAAAAGGAGGCCCAAAAGACCATTGAAGAAAATAATGCCTTAAAAATTAAAATGAAGCAAGTAGAAGCTAGTGACTTTATGAGAAATCAAGAAATTATAAAACAGAACCAAAAGAATGAAAAAATGGAAGACAATGTGAAATATCTTGTTGGAAAAACCACTGACCTGGAGAATAGATCCTGGAGAGATAATTTAAAAATTATTGGACTACCTGAAAGCCATATCAAAAAGAGAGCCTTGACATCATCTTTCAAGAAATTGTCAAAGAAAACTGCCCTGATATTCTAGAACCAGAGGGTAAAATAGAAATTGAAAGAATCCATTGATTACCTCTTGAAAAATATCTCAAAAAGATAGTTAGTACTCTTAAAACCAAGTTGCATAAATCTCTAAAATGCCATTTGTACTATTGACTTAGTACTTGGTCCTACATAAGTAATATTAGCACCTTTGTTCACATAAGATTTAGAACTTGAAGGAATCTTACAGATCAACCAATTCAATTCTTATGTTTATGATATATAAAATGGATGTTTTAATGCTAATTTTCTCCCCCTTCTCTAGTTGGTTCTTTTCCTTTTTTTCTTTTTGAAAGAGTTTTATTGATGCCTTATTGGTTTTTGTATAGCATTCATTTCTGAATATACTCTTCTCCCCTAATCAGCAAGCCTATTGAGGAAAAAACCAATTCAGCAAAACCAACTGATACATCCCCTGAATCTGATAGATATGTAACATTTCCACAACCATACTTGCCCACTTTCTAGTGAAAGGAGGGAGAAATATTTTATCATTTCTCTCAGGACCAAGTTTGGTTATATTAATGGAACAGTATTCATTTTCTTTTTATTCTTCTTTCCATTTATATTGCTGTAGCCATTAAATATATTCAGCCCATCATCTTGTGCATTATGTCATGTGCTGTTAGGCCTTACAGATGACTCCAAAAGTGAGATAATCTTTGCCTTTAGAGAGCTTATGTTCAATTGACAGATTATTTTCTTAGTTCTACTTAACTTTGCTTCATCAGTTCATATGCATCATCTCGTGCTTTTCTGAATTTCTCATATTTGTTGTTTGTAACAGCTCACTATGTTACATTCATGTATTACGATTTGTTTAACCATTTCCTAATCAGTACCAACATTGTTTCTAGTCTTTTCCTGTCACATAGGCACTTCTTTCTGTCTTTGCTCTCTGTGGGGTATATGCCTTGTAGTAAAATATCTTCTCTGTGTGACTTTTAATTGTTTTTTCTTCCTTTTCTGTTTCTTCTTTTTTTCTCTTGTAGGTTAGGAAGGGAGTTGGACTTGTGTTACTTCATCAGTAAAGGGACTTAAGCAGAACTGACTCCCTTGGATTCTTACTACTGATTCATCTATTCTGTTTTGATTAATTGTCAATGTCCTGAGGTTTGGGGTGAATATATTTTATTTATCAGGCTTCTACTTTTACATTATAGTCATTTCTAGGGGAAAGAAGCAATTCTCCTCTACTTCAGATTGAATTTAAAAAGTAGCTTTCATGTGGTACAATAGATAGATCACTGGACCTAGAGGCAAGAAGTTCAAATCCAGTCTCAGGCACTTACTAGTTACATGATCCCAGGCAAGTCATTTAACTTCTCTCTCAGTTTCCTCAGCTGTAAAATGATGAGAAATAATAGCAATTACTTCGCTGGGCTGTTGGGAAGATAAAGTAAGAAAATATTTGTGAAGTGTTTTGCAAATCTTAAAACACTATATTATTGTAATAGACACCTAGTACAGTGACCTTCTCTGACAGTATCTACTCTACAGTATTTGCCCTAGTAATTTCCATTCTGCCTCATCTGTATCCAGATAAAGAACTGATGGACCCTGAATGCAGAACAAAGCATACTTTTTTCACGTTTTTTTCGTGGTTTTTTTTTTCCTTTTGGTCTGTTTTTTCTTTTACAACTAGTGGCTAGTATGGAAATACATTTTATATAATTGCATATATATAACCTGTATCAAATTCTTACCATTTTAGGAAGAGAGGGCAGGAGGGAGAAAAATTTGGAACTCAAAATCTTATAAAAATGAATGCTAAAAATTGTCTTTACATGTAACTGGGGGAAAAATAAAATAGTATTAAAAAATTTTAAAAAGTTAGAATCGCCTGTGTGAGACCAGTCCTTGAAATATATATAGATATATATATAGTCCTTGTTTCCAGACCCAACAACCACAGAAATTTGTAGGGAGCCAATTTCATGCTATTCATGACTGAGGATCTTATACCCTGTGATGATGACAAGGAACATTCTAATTGGCTAGGGAACTAGAAGACTTGGTGTCTTGGGGTGCTGAGGCAAAACTTGATGTGCATACAAGAGAAAATCCACTTATATTTTGACTTTGATTTTGAATTCTCTCTTCCCTAATGTTAGTTATCTGCAATCTATCCTATATATATCTTGTTTGTACCTAGCTCTTTGCAAGTTGTCTCCCCCATTTAACTGTGAGCTCCTTAAGAGACTTACCTTTGCTTTTCTTTGTATTGCCTGTATAGTGCCTGGCACATAGTAGGTACTTGGTAAATGCTAACTGACTGAAAGGTGATCGTCCCATCTCCTACCTAGTTGGCCATGAAAGCCTCTGTCTTTTCATTTTCTCTCCTATTTTAGATGGATGAGTCTTCTAGGGTAGAAGTGTCCAGGTGACTTGGTGAGGTCAGGAGATCCTTAGTCCATTAGAGGTCCTACCCTCAATTAGAGCTGATGGTGATAGCAGCAGTGCTCCCCAGAGGAGTGGTGGCTAGCCGTTAAAGAGGTAGAAAGACAATCATCCAAGAATAGTGGCAGCTCCAGGGACTGTGACTCCTCTCTCTGGGAGGAGAGAAATGCCAGTTATGGACTCTAGAAGCCTATGGATCCTGGGAGCTCAGCCGAGCCACCTGCCCAGCAGAAAGCAGCACCTAACAGGAACTTCAGGAAGATTTCAGGAGGGTAGAAAAGGACTTCCCCTGCAGGAGATGGGAATAATCTCTTTGCCACATGTGTTATCTACTTGTGCACTCACTACCGTCTACTTTAAGTTTGTGATCGCTCTACCCAGAAACATTGCACGTATTTGTTGAAGAATTTACCTCAGGTTGCAGGGCAGGGAGGATGTTTTAAACAACCGTTATTCTACCCTTTTAGTAGTTGCCTTTATTAAAAATGAATTGAGGTTACTGGGTGTTTGTTAGTGGAGAACATAGTAGTGAGGGCTGGTGAGTGTTAGTACTTAGAAATACAGCCCCTTAGGGTTATCCTTGAAATCCTAAATAATAGAGGAACAAGTACCTTTCCCTCTCTCCAGGGATCCTAAACCATGTGTAGAAGTGCAGATTGGAAGCATGGCTACAGAGGGGATTGCTACAAAGGGTTGCTGCAAAAATGTTTGATCAGGAGCTTCACTGACTTTTCACTTTCTTACAATTCAGCCTCCTTTTAGTGAGCTTTTCGTTTACTTTGTTGTAATACTAATAATAATAGCTCATATTTACAGAGAGCTTACGGTTTTACAAGGCACTTTACTATGCTATCTTATTTTTTTTCTTGTTTAGTAGTATTTTTTTCTCCAGTTATATGTCAAGAAAATTGTTAGCATTCATTTTCACAAGATTTTGAGTTCTTCCCTCCCTCTTCTCCCCTCTTCTGAAAATGGCAGGCAGTTTGATAGAGTTTATACTTGTGTTATCACGTAAAAACAAGTATTTCCCTATTAGTCACAGTTGTGAAAGAAGAAACAGTTTTTTAAAAAATCACAAGAAAGAATACAGTAAGTGAAAAAAATATGCTTTGATCTGCATTCAGAGTCCATCAGTCTCAATCTGGATGTGGATAGCACTTTCCTACTTGGGTCCTTTGTGCTTATCTTGGATCACTGTGTTGCTGAGAAGAGCCGAGTCATTCATAGCTGACCACCACACAGTGTTGTTGATACTGTGTACAGTGTTTTCCTGGTTCTGCTTGTTTCACTTTGCATATGTTTGTATAAGTCTTTCTAGGATTTCCTGAAATCTGCCTGCTCATCATTTCTTATTGCACAATAGCATTCCATTACAGTCATATACCATGGCTTGTTCAGCCATTCCCCAATGGACGGGCATCCCCTCGATTTCCAATATTTTGCCACCACAAAAAGGGCTGCCATCAATATTTTTGTACATGTAGATCCTTTTCCCTTCTTTATGATCTCTTTGGGATACAGACCTAGTAGTGGTATTGCTGGATCAAAGGGTATTCGAAGTTTGGTTGCCCTTTGGCATAGTTCCAGATTGCTCTACAGAATGGTTGGATCATTTCACAACTCTACCAACAGTGCTTCAATGTCCAAATTTTCCCATATCCTCTCCAACATCCATCATTTTCCTTTTTTGTCATATTAGCCAATCTGATAAGTGTGATGTGGTATCTTAGAGTTGTTTTAATTTGCATTTCTCTAATCAAAAGTGATTTAGAGCATTTTTTCATATGCCTGTAGATAGCTTTGATTTCTTCATCTGAAAACTGCTTGTTCATATTTTTTGACCAATTATCAGTTGGGGAACACATGCTATCTTCTCAACAACCATAGATGTTAGATGCTATTATAATCCCCATTTTACAGATGAGGAAATTGAGGCAAATGTAGGTTAAACCACTTGCCCAGGCTCACATAGTTAGTAAGTAATGTTTGTGTATATGTTTATATAATGTACATGTGTGTGTGTCTTTGTATTTATATATGTATGTATATATGGGATTTACTTCTTTTTAAAGTCACTACATTTTTGTGGGGGGGAGGGGGAGGGTTGCTTTCATTTTCTGATCTCCTTGACTCAGCTCCTCTTCCCTCTTATTGCCTTGCCTGATTCCAAGTTCTTTGAGTTTATTTTTGTTTTATTATTCCTCCTCACTCCCTTCTCTAATTTTTTCACCCTTCGCCTTCCCAAGACAGAATTTGATTTCTAATTCCTCCTAGGTCCCCCTGTTTCTTCCTTTTCTCTGTTTATCTTCATTCTCATGCCAACTATGAAACTGATTACTAAATAAAGAAATGTGGTTTTTCCCTTGAAATTTTAGTTGAATTTTTCTTTCCACTTACCCAATTTCTTCCTTTATAGACAGCTCTGGGTTTATGTAAATTTGTATTATGCAAATTCAACTTTACACAAAGAATTCCATAAGGAATTCACGTTCCAAAAACATCTTTATGTTCACTTTACTGCACAGTACTGTATGCTCTTGCTCTTTGCTCCTGCCCCTTGGCTCAGTGCTCCACCATCCTCCATCCCCCCCCAAACAAACCTTTTTTTAAAAAATCCTCCAAGTGAAAGCAGAGGAACAGATGTGCAGAGATGGGGCCACGGCTTGAGACCTCTGGGCTGAGAGAGGAGACCTTTGCCTCTCTCCATTCACCTGTCTGGCCTCTGGATATCTGTCTTCCTTCTTTCTGCACTGGGGTACTGTATGTCTGTCCCCAGCCCCTGCATGTCACCCATCTTCTCCTTTCTGTGTGTGGGTTCAGCCCCTATGTGTCTGCCCCACCACGTGTTCCTTCTCTTGCTCCTGGCCGGGCCCCCACGTGGCTGGCCTGGCCCTAGCATGTTCCTCTGCCTGCTCTCACTTCTCTGTTCCCAGCCCCAACTTGTGTGCAAGCCCCCTCCCTCCACAGATGTGTGACCACCTTCTTCCCTCTAGCCCTCCATTCCCACATCCACAAGCAGATTTGCATTATGTAAAAATCAACTTAAAGAGGTCTGGGAACTCACTTACATAAAGTGAAAAGTGTCTATATATTTGCTCCTTGGATTCTTTAGTCCACTAATGTTCTCTTTACCTTCTCAGTGTCTCTAAGATAATATGCAGGATTTTTTTGTTTTGTTTTAAGAATAAAGTATTAAACAAACAAAAAAAAACAAAGCTTTCCCCATCCCACACTTAAGGCCTTGTCCAAACCTAGCCATACAAAAACATTCATTTCATTTCTTAGTTCTTCGTGGCTATCTGAAATTGTTTTCACTTTTTTCTGTTTGGTCAGTTTACATGCCGAATATATCCATCATCTCTTGAGTTCTTTAGAAAGAATAACCCAAATTCTTCCTGTTTGGGGAACATCAAATTATTTTCTTTGATCTTTCTTAGCCTCTGCATTTTATGATTTGGGGTTTTGGTGCCAGCTGATATTTTTGGCTTTTTCTAACGTCATATTTCAGTGTTCACTTTCTTGTAAACTATGAGTAAATCTTGTGCTACCGATTGATTCCTCTTGACATATGAAAGGGTTTTGCTATCAGCAAAATTTGTTATTCGATGTTCTAATACTCACATTTGGCTGTGATTTTTCTTAATGAATTGAACATAGGATTTTTTCTTTCAGTTGGTGTTCCTGGATTCTTTCAATTTGTACTCTTCTTCAAATATATATGGGCAATTTTTCTATAAGGTTTCTCGAACTATAATTGTCACATTTTCTTTTTCATGGTATTTCTATAGGAGGCCTATAATTCTAAGATTATCTCTTCACATCCAGTCTCCCAGTTCATTGTTCTCATTTTGTAAAAATTTAATGTTTTCTTCCAGTCTTCTTGACTTTTAATTTTGTTCAGTTAATTTTCCTTCTACCTTTGTATTTTTGTATTCTAATTCTGTCATTCTCATTTTCAGAGAATCTCCTTTTTTGCAAACTGTCTGTGATTTTGGCTCTAATTCTCTAGTATCTCATTAGGTTCATTGATTTCTTCCTTAGGAGTTCTAATTTCTGTCACTTATTCTTTGACTGTTTTTGTAAACCTTTCTGGGAGTTAGTGGTATTCTTTCACCTTGCAGGCTTTATTTTAACACCTTCACTTTCCTCAGAGATTTAGACTCACTTTCCTTTGTTATGTGGTACTTATTCACTTGAAATGGTTCTTTTCTTTAAACGTTTCTTCTTCTTCTCGTCAGGCAGCTTTTGTATGTCTTTATTGGTTACTTTGCCATTTTTCCTCTGGTGTTTTTGCTTTAGTCATGCTTCTGTAGGTCCAGCAATGGTTTTCGTCTCTTCCAGCTGCTGTTGCTCCCTCCTTGTTCTTTGAAATTATTGGAATGAGATGAAATCTGGAGCTCTCAGGTGATAGCAACACATTTGGGATAACTGTGGCAAGACTCCTAGAGGTCACTGTATTTCTCTATTTGTCTTCCTCTGAGCTACGGTTTCCTCTCTGAGATTGCCTTTCTTTAGTCCCTAAAGCTAACCCTGGTGGTCTGTTGCAGAAAATGTCAGTGAACATTACCCTACTACTGAGGGGAAACGCCAAAAAGACTTTTCATTTCTCCTTATCTATCTTTCTTATATGCCTTTTGCTGGTTACTTGTTTCCTCCTTTTCTTCTTGTGCAGAATTAAATAGCTGTGACCAGTTCATTCTATATTTCTGGGCCCCGTCCTCCACCATAGTCTTCTTTCCTAAGCACCACACTCCTGTAACCCTTTCCTTCCCACCAAGCCTGTGGGCTGTTTTGAGTTACGGCCCTAACTGCTTCCTAGATTTGACCCTACTTGGGACACTGCTGAGGAGTTAACTCTAAAATTCAGTGCCTTAAAACTGCCCTTTCCATCAGGTAGGATAAGTGGTTGTCTTGGTCCTGGTTCCTTGGACAGACATTGATGGGGAAGCCATACATAGATGTGCCTGAAGCAATGGCTTTGTGAGCTGTTCTTCTGTTATTCTTTGTATAATTATCTAGTGATAGGTTCTTTCAGTTTTTCCTCTTCTAGTTATTGTTGTATTTGCTTCATTTTGGGATATTTATTGTTTATTTGACATGATGGAGGGGAACTGTACCCTGGGTTACCTCTTACTTTGCTATTCTTCTAGTATCTTGTTATAACCTCTTCTTGATGAAACTATGCTCTTTGTTTTCAACTTTTTTCTAGATGTTTATTAAGGATACCTTTAATTATATATTCTAATTGAATATACTATCTTTTTTCTTTTCCTTCCTAAAAAAAGTCTTTGTTTTGAGGAATTAATCCTTGGTTAGGAGAGGTGGGGAACAGATATATTTGAGAAATGAATGTGCGATATACAATACTTGTGGACCTCCCACCTTTGGAAAGGGGTGGGGTAGAGATGTCTTTTCATATCTCTTCTTTCTTTTCTTTTTAATATTTTATTTTTCCCCAGTTACATAACGAAACAATTTTAAATTTTTTTTAAAGTTTTGAGCTCCAGATTCTATCCCTTCTTCTCTCCCTGCCCTCTGCCCTCCTGGGTGAGCAATCCGATATAGGTTATACACATGCAATCATGTAAAGCATTAATCATATTATTCATTTTGTATAAGAAGATTCAAACAACTAAAAAAGAATGAAAAATTCATATCTACTCTTTCAAGATACACTTGTTCTTACATGGTTGTAGTCATGGTATATGTTGTTTTCTTGGCTCTGCTTTCTTCATTCTTCATCAGCTCAAGTAGATGTTTCAATGTTTCTCTCTATCTATCATATAAATCACTTCTTACAGCATAGTGATATTCCATTACATTCATATACCGCAGTTTGTTTGACCATTCCCCAGTTGCTCAACATCTACTTTATTTCCAATTCTTTGATATAACAAAAAGTGCTGCTATCAGTATTTTATGTATTAAAGACTTTCTTCTTCTCGGTGGCCTCCTCAGGTATAAACCTAGTAATGGAACCTCTGAGTCAAAGGGTATAGACAATTAACTTACTTTATTTTCATAATTCAAAATTGCTTTCCAAAATGACTGTTCTGATAAACACCTCCATGTACCTATCCTTCCTCAACTCCTCCAACATTGATTAGCTCATCTTTTGTCATTTTTGCCAATTTTCAGAGGATGAGGTAAAACCTCAAGATTATTTCAATTTTTGCATTTCTCTTATTATCGGTGATTTGAAGCATTCTTTCTCCAAATAGGATTCCAAACTAGTACTGCTCATTCTAAGTTAGATGCTCTATTTAATAAGCTATACTTCTAAAAAGGAAAAAGAGATTTATTAGAAAACATACTAAATTGGCTAATAGTGAACTTTCACCTTAATAATGTCACATACAGAAAATCATACTAACAGTTTTATTGGGTTTTTTGTATGAACTTTGAAGATAAGCTATATCTTTACTTAAATACATATGCCTTGAAATAGTAATAAAAGCAATGATATATGCTTGTTAATATCTTTTTGACCGCTTATTTTTGTTTATACACACACACATATATACATACATACATGTATATACATGCACACACACACATATACACATTCACACACACAGGGTGTTCCTAAAGTCTGGACACATAGACAAAAATACATATTTTCAAGAAATGAAATGAATGAAATTTTCAGCAACATTTTATTTAATTGGAATATTAACAAATAACATCTTCAATATGATTTCCATCACTTGTGATGCAAAGGTTGATGTGCTTTGCAAGATTCACATGAACTCAATGCAATAACTCCACATTGCTGTCAGTTTTAGCATATTCACTCTTTATGAGTTCAATCAAGTGTGTTGCATCTGTGATTTTCATTGAGTATGGCTTCTCCTTTAGCATACCGCAGAAAAAGAAGTCAAGGGGGCTAAAGTCTGTTAATATTCCAAATATTTCAAAATATGCATTTTTGCTTATGTGTCCAGACTTTAGCGACACCCTGTATAACTTTTATATAACTCGGATGCCAAATCTTTACCAGAGAAATTTGATAAAAAAAAGATTTTCCCCCCATCCAACTACTTTCCTTCTTATCTTATGTAAAGATATCAATAACTTTTAAAAAATTATACATTCTAGGATTTTTCCATGAATTAGAGTTAAAGAGAAGTTTTAAGCCTTCTAATTAAACAATAATAATTAACTCTAACATATGTATAGTATTTTAAAGTTTGCAAAGAATTTTTACATTATTTCATTTGATTCTCACAATAACCGTATCTGATGAGTTCAGCAGGTATGATTGCCCCATTGTACAGTCAAGGAAACCGAGGGTGAGAGACATAAATTAACTTGCATAATGCTACTCAGGTAGTAAATGTCCAAGACATGATTTGAACCCAAGTCTTCCTGACCCAATATTTTATTCCCTATATCACATGATGTCTTTATTTGCCCTATTATTTCCATTTCCTATCTTTAATAATTGATCATTTGTGGTAAAGACAGTAGTAGTATTACATAGTTAAATTTCTTTATCAAATTATATACCATAAGCATGCATTTTATGAAGCATATTAAGACAAGACATGCTTAAGTAACTAAACATCTTTTTTAGGAAGAGCATTTCACACATTGTGTCTCATATTAATGACTTTGAAGAAATTGTTCCAAGTTCAAATCCATCCTCTCAAATTGACATAGAAAAGAGCTATTTATTTACTCAGAATGACTATAAGGAAGTCTTCCATCCTGTTCCTTGTTCTGAAGGATGGGCAACACTTCAAACACCCAATCAAGGTAAGGCATTTCTAAGTCTTACTATGCATTAAAACAGCACTTACTGATTGATTGATTTGTGCTTCTGAGAATGATTTTTTTATTCACTAGATTAAACATATATTGAGGATGCTCCATTACAGAATTATGTTTCTCAGCTCTGCTACATTGAGCAAAATGATGCATTTTTCCACTTGACATCCTTATTGTAAACTGGGTATTTTTAAAAGACTCAGCAATTATCTTCTGAGTTTCAACAACATTGATAGGCTAAAAACTGGCATCAATTTAACCTACATATAGATAATCATAGTTAATCCCCCAATGGGTTTCATTCCTGTTGGTGTAATGATACCAGAAATCTTAATGCTGATCTAACATAGTAATTTTTTGCAGTGCTTCAAATCTTGTTTCCAATAAAGTTACTTGCTCAGAAATGGTGATGTGATGTACAAACTGGACTAAAATTCCCTAATTTTATATTAATTCCATAAACCATATAATATAGAAATAACCATATAATTGTTGAGGTTTAGGGGTGATGGGACCCTGAAATAGTGACACGAGGGTCCTTCAACCAAAGCCTTCTTTCAGCCAAAGACAAGGTTTATTAGAACACCACTCAGGGTGGGTGTGATTCTAAAAATCTGCAATATTGGCCGGACCAAATCAGAACCGTTGGCTAGACTCTTAAGGAATCTGAGCACCTTAACAGAGGCAAGATGGATCTTATATACAGAAAGACTGTGGGAAGGATCTAGGAGTTGCTGAGTAGTCTGAGGAGACTGAGAGGTAACAGAGAAGGACAGAGTGAACAGCTAGGTAAACATCTGGCACATGGACCACTTGGTCAAAGCAGTCTAGCTGGGATCAAGGGTGGAAAGTACCTGGGGGAAATCTGGAGGTAACAGACGATGAAAGGCTGGGCAAGGTTAGGGGGTAACAGAGAATTGGGAGATTGGATAATGGCCACAATGAAGGGCCAGTTAGAAGGATCACTGGGATAGGTCTGTGCTTCAAGCAGATTTTGCCATTTTTTAACACCAATGTTACTAACATCTGCTGTGAGTGTAAGGCCAATAATACACAGCACACTTTTCTAAGGAAAGCAATTTTAAGGTGTTTATAATCTCACTTTAATTAAACATACATGTATCATTCACTTAGTTCAGGGGAAAAAGCACCTTGAACTTCAGAGAAAACACAAACAGAAATTACAAGCAGAAATTATATAAACAGCAAATAACACAAATCAGCAGACGGGGCTTCTACCTGTCTGTCTATAGCAATACATACATAGTTACCAGAGATTTGACTTTGTTGGAAAATTCAAGGAGAGTTTGGGTGCAGGGGGAGGGGAGAGGGTAATTCCCAGGGCCTATATCCTGTCGTTGTCATCATCATCACCATAGATGGACAGTCTGGCAGGGAACATTATCAATGAAGTCCTCTGGTCTGGGCACCTGTTCCAGCCTTCTCCAGCACAGCATCTTGGCATCTTCTTCTTGTTGGAACCCACTTTCTTTTGTCCATTCTCCTACAAAAGTGTGCTTGGCACAATTTTAAATTACCATTCCTAATCTTATTTCCTTATCATTCTTGCAAAATCAAAATTGGAACCGTGGCTAATTGTCATGTTTAAGAGATTCTCATTAGAACCTAGTTTTTTATACTTTACATTAATCCATTATTAATCCCCCCATCAGGAGGATGAGATTTCACTAAGGAATTAATAACAGGCTCCAGTACATATATAAATACATTAAGTAATCAGTTTTTAACACGGTACATATCAAGTCTTGGGGTGGAGGGAGGGTAATGGGGAGAAAATTTGTAATTCAAAATCTTGTGGAAATCAATGTTGAAAACTAAAAATCTTAATTGATAAAAAAATCAAATTGCAAAAAAGAAAAGAAAAGAAAACATTGGGGAGATCAGAGATGTATCAGAGGATCAAGGGATGAAGGATGGCAGTAAGGAACTGTCAAATCCACCATCTGTGTGTTTTGGAGAGTTGTATTAAATTGATAACAAAAATGTTCTTTTAAAAAATAGAGAATTTTTATTTAATAAAAAAAACAATCACTAGAAATCAGTTTTGTTGACTTTAAGGGCCAGGTTTGGAGGTCGCTGATTTCTGACTCAGCTGTTCTCTCAGTAAGACTTCCAGGCTTCTCAGCCTCAGGGGTCCTTATTGTAACTGCTGCCCATCCCCCTTGCTTCCCTTATGCCAGGTGGGGAAAGGTAAAGCTCTCTCTTCATACTACACTAAGGGGTGGTGGGGTAGGGAAGTGAGGGAAGGAAAGGAGGATGCTGTAAGGCCATTGTTTCTCCTAGTTTGCTCTAACCTGAAGGCATCCCAAAGTCTCTTCCTCTCATCCTGAACTTCTATACAACTTCCTATCTCTACCCACATCCTGGGTCATAAAACTTCCTCTTTCTCCCTTATCTTGTGCCATCCAGCTTCCTCATCCTGTTCTTAATCTTTTAACCCTCTACAAAAGCATATCTCCCAGATATCTGGGTCCCACCCAGAGAGTCATAAAATTCACAGTGGGTTTGAATATAAACTTCAATATCAAGTTATTACAACAAATTGTACAAAAGATTTTACAAAACGTAGACAGCCTTCCCTTGTTTTTAAATATATCACTAGAAATTAATTACATTCTGGAATATCACATATATAGTGAATGTGGTCTGTAAACCTCCAAATTAACGTACATAAATAATTCCTTAGATGATACAAGCTTGAAAATCATACCTCTGTATTTTTCCAAGGATTCTCATTTGCCCAATAGGAATTCTACAACACAGAAACTTTTTGTACAGAGTTTATAAGAACTTATAAATATAGACAAAGCTTGGAAGTTTATCTTAATTTATTCATTCTTCCATATATATACACATACATATATATATACACATATATATTCATAATTCTTAACCTAACATCTAGATTATAAGAGAAATTGCTTTTTCATGAATTCTCAAGGTATTATAACAACAAAATTCCTAGATATCACAAAGTGCCAAATTTTCTGGTCATAAAACCTCTTGTACATAATTGACAAAAATTACAAAAGAAGATTGTAGAAAGTCTTTGAGTAATTACCAAGTTTCCTTTCACAAACATACTTTTGTAAATATTTATAGCAAAACAATTTTAACTGAAACTTCCTTTTAGATAAAGACAAAACTTGGAAGTTTTTGATTTTTTCAGTTACAGAAATGGTCCAATAGAACAGCTTCTTCACCCATTCATCATTTTCCTCTGACAATTCTTAACATTTAGGTAAGAGAAATTGCTTTTTTAGCAACCCCTTCTTAATTTAGGTGGTGCATGCATTTCTAGATCACCTTGCACAGAGAATCATTCATCTCATCACCAACACGTGGAAATTATCACCTTAAACCACCGTATATATTTTCATAAAAATCTTCTATAATATTATTATTACTTGTTTATAACCAAATACAACAGTTTCACATTATCACATTTTTATCACATCCTTTAAAAAACCAATCCATATGCAACAAAAGTCAGATTTTTTAAATTGCTTTAGCGCCATTTCTACCTCCCAGTGATCTCTTTAAGATTTTACAACCTCAGAGCAAACTTTAAAATACGACACAATGTAGAAAAGGGGGAAGCTATCTTTATCCTGGGTTAACCCACTGTTTTCCCAGTTAGCCAGCATTTATCCCAGTGGGCTTTTTTTGGATAAAATGCTTGGAGGAATTTCATCTTCCTCCTCAATACTTTTTCTTTTAAGAGTTCTTTTCCCATTCGAGGCAAACCTGACTTATCAACCTAGAATTAGAAACTCGACAAAGTGCTACTTAGATCCCAAATTTTCCTCACCTTGCTCAGGGACATGATTTATGCAATCTCCAGCTGTTCAGTTTCACTTTTTCTCATTCAAATCTCTTTACTTACATTCCTGAGTTCCCAAGGATTCCAAAAAATAGTCCCAGGAATTTAGCAGTCCTAAGAAGGGAAACTCCAACCTGTGGGCATGCAGGCCCACTGGAAACCAGCCAGCGTGCTTCCCATTGTCCCCAGAGAGTTCTCTCATCTCCGCTGCTATAGAAATCCCAGCAACAAGCCCCCAAATTGTGAGGAACATACTTAGTCTAGGAATAAACGATACTTATTGGAAAGCCAGGAAGGCTTTCATTATATTTTACATTTATTCTATCCAAACAGATGGATAGCCCCCTTAACGGCGTACAGCTTGTTCAGACAAATGCAAACCCTTTTATTGGCTCCCAATTCAAATCTCTAGCCTTGCTTGTTTAAATACCTTTTTCCATAAAACTTCCCATTAAAAATTTCCCACTTGCTTGACTTCCAGGAGCCAAGATGGTGGAGTAAGCAGTAAGTCGCTCTCACTCTCCCTTATTGAGCTCTAAAAACACAGAAAATATCACCCCTGGAAAAACCCTGGAATAGCTGAGCCAGCAGAAAGACAGAATGCAGCAGTCTTTTAGCCCTGGAAGCTTGGGAGATTAATAGGAAAGGTCCCTCTCACTTTGGTGGAGGGGGAGCAGTACAGAATAGGAGGGGTCTCAGCAAACCAGTGGGAGATCTTGATCTTGGGGTGGTGAAGCAGGTAAGCACCAACACCAGGACCAAAAGAGCAAATGGTATGCTTTGATCTGCACTCACACTCCATAGTTCTTTCTCTGATGTGGATAGCATTTTCCATCATGAGTCTTTTGGAGATGTCTTAGATAATTGCATTGCTAAGAAGAGCTAAGTCTGTCAAAGATAGTCATCACAAAATATAGCTGTTACTGTGTACAGTATTCTTCTAGTTCTATTTGATGTGGATACAGTGCCCTAAGAGTTAAAAATAATATTAAGGATTGACTTTGTTAAGCCCCTAGTTTATGCTATAACATGAAGCTGTCCTAAGATCTCTTCCTCTTATCTTGAAATACCATAAAACTTCCCCCTTATCCTAGACCATAAAATTCCTTGTCTCCCCCCATCCTGGGTAATAAAATTTCCCCTGTCTCCCTTATCTTGTGTCATCCATCTTCCTCATCCTGTCCCTAATCTTTTAACCTCCATAAAAAACTTTAAAAGTACATCACCATTCTGAAACCTCTATATAAGCATAAGTCCCCCAAATATCAGGGTCTCACTTAGCCAGAAGACCCTTTCTGATTTCTTATTTTGCTTCTTATTTCTTTCCAGATTTGTATATTGATGATGAAATAATTTTTATAGATAGTTTGGCAGAGTATAAAAAGCAACTACCTACTTTGTATACTCTCTTGAGTAGACTGAAAGTGTATTTATTAAAAGATCCTTGTTTAGATTTCAAAGAACAACAGATCTTCATAGAAGCTGATCATTTCAGGTACTTAATCACTGGTTACTGGCATTGCAAATATATTTAAGAGGGGGAAATGTTCTTTCCATGTTCTCAGTTTCAACATCTGTTTGCCATTAAGTCAAATTTAATTATTATAGGTTTTGTTTGACTGCAATTCAATGTTTCCACAGCCTTTCCAGTGTACAAAATCACTCCAAAGATTCAACTAAAATTAAGGTGAAATAAAGATACTTCCGTTCTCCATTTAATTTTAGTTGAAATAGTTCCTGGATCAACCCAGATACCATACTTGGGCTTAAGGTAGTTGACATTGCCATACCTATAACTCCTAGAAGGCTATAAGTAGACTTCATACAGATGACATGACGACACCAGAGTAATCCTCAAAGGACCTTAGACTCATTCAAAAATATTCATCATATGTAAAATATGCAGGCTCTCTAGGCAGTTTTATCCCATTGTAAGTTTGTGGTTCATTTGGTAAAAATAATGCTATATTTTAAAGTCCGCATAATGTGAAATAATTATTTCATCACAGATGTTGAAGCTTCTGTGTGACTGAAAACAATCCCTTAATAATAGTCTATATTTTATATTTTGACAATCAAAAATATTCATTATGAGATAAATTTTAGTACACAAGTCATAGCTTTTTATGAGGCATATAAAAGCAAATCTTTTCAGCTCAGTTGCATCTGTATCACCATAATATTGTTAGAGAATAGATTTTCTTTAAAAAGTTTTGACTGGGTGGCATTCTGGGAAGACTGTAGTTAAAGAAATACTTCCACCTCACATCAGAGTAACCACAAGATATCCCTCCAGGAATAAAAAAAAAAACACAAAAAATTTAGAATCCTCACTAAACATAACAATGCTTAGTATTTTGTTCTCTCCTCAAAATATTTTAAAAAAAACTCTTGTTAGAACTTAGGCAGCTCCTTGAAGTCAATAGAAAAGTCTACATGTGAATAAGGTGGAAATTATGGTCCAAAACTCATTTTTACTCTATTTCCTCCTATTTTGGTTAAATTTAAGAAATGTGCATAAATATTAGGAGATCTGGTATTATAAGAGCTCTGTTTGAGAGAAGACAATTTGGGTATGGCCCTTTAAAAGACCATCAACTATATATTGTCAAGTAATATAATGTTCCACATCAGCAAATTTGCAGAAAAGCAAAGTTTTCCTATCATGACCCCTAAAGGACCAGTTTGGAGACATGAGAATTCTTCACATGGGCAGTGAATCAAATAGATACACACATATACATATATATGTGTGTGTGTGTATCTATCTATCTATATATATATGTGTGTACACACACGCACACACATATGTATGTACGTATATATATATATGTGTATACAGACACACACATATATATATAAAACAGGGCAACTAAGGGTTAATAATCAGTAATCAAAACAAAGACTTAATATTTCTATTTAAAATGTTGTTTGAGGTATCAAAATTTTTACCTTTTTCTTTTCAGGGAGTATTCTCCTTTTCAAAGCCATTTGGAAGTTCATGAGAAAGAAGAATTATATATGATTAAGGAGCTGTCCAAAGATGGAAAAGTAGTGTTTTTTTTTTAAAGTTCGGTCTTAATCATGTTTTAATAACTCTTATTTAATAATGTTCTTATAAAAGTGGTAGAATAATTTTCTATAAACTTTAGTGGTCTGTAGCACGTTATACATAATTGTGAAACTAAAAAATATTTGGCAATGAGTTGAATGTGGGAGAGTTATGCCATTGATAATGATGGAAAAATTATAAAGGAATCATTCTAGGGATTCAGTAGTGCCCCTAATCTTGACCAATTTTATATGTTTGAGGTTTTAAGTAAGAAGCAACATGGCATAAGTGGAGAAAGCCCTAGAACTAGATTCAAGAATTGGATTCACATCCCATCTCCACTTTTTACTGGGTGTGTGACTTTGAGTAAGTCCCTTAAAATCCAAAAACCCCAGTTTCCTCATTTGCAAAATCAAGATAACACTCCCTGTAGCATCTGCCTCATAAGAGGCATCATGGCATAATGGCTAGAAAGCCAGACTCGGAACCAACAAGGTCCTGATGTTCTGTCTGACAGAGATGTGCTATGTGACCCTAAACAGGTTACTTAACCTCTCGGTATCCTTGGAAACTAAGACATATTGCAGAGCAGGGGCCTGCTCTATGTTGGTAGGAGTTCCATTACTGGGAACTCTCTATACTAGTAAAATCTCAAGGCTGGTTTAAAAAAAAATTTACCCTTCACAGCTGTGAAGAGGAACAAATGAAATATTGCATGTAAAGTACTTTAGACTTCTTAAAATGTTCTGCAAGTTCTGCAAGTACTTTAGACTTCTTAAAATGTTCAGTTGTTACTATCCAATGGAAATGCCATGGAGAAAATCGGAGGGTATAAGGACGAAAAGTGAACATTAGAGATTTATTCATGTAATGGAAGCCATATGAACAACGGTTTCCCAAAGAATCTTGGGACTACTAGTGGCTCATCTCTTTGAGGGACAAGGAGAAGACTACCACATTAAAGGCTAATCTTTTACAAAGTAGTCTCTCATTTGCTGCTTGTAGTGCAAGAAAGCACAAAATAAGTTTTCTCTTAAAACTGGTTTGCAAAGAATACTAGGAGCTGAAGGAGCAGGGTTTTTTAATTGCATTTGAGCCTTTTAAAAAAAACTATACCCAATTCAAAACCAAAAGTACTTTAAAAGGTGAAAATGTGTTTGCATTTCCAGCTCATCATGTTTTCAGCATAGTGATTTCTTTTGAAGTAGCTTTTTGATACATTATCATTTTAAGATAATTTATAATTTAAGATTATTATAATTTATAAATTAGATTTTATGCATTTTATAAATATTTTACATGTTATAATAATAATAATAAAATTATATAACAATAATTTATAATTTAAGATGACTTATTAGATAGTCCACTCATTCCTATGCTTTCCAGTGTTTTAAATAGAAATAGTATTGCATTTTATGAAAAGCTTTTTCTGCATCTATTAATACAATGATTTAGTTATTGATATGGTCAATTACACTTACAGTGTTCCTAACATTGAACCAGCCTTGCATTCCTGGTATAAATCCTACCTGGTCATAGTGTATGATCTCTGTAATATATTAATGTAATCTCCTTCCTGCTGTTGTTGTTGAGTTGTTTTCAGTCACGTCCGACTCTCTGTGAACCCATTTGGGGTTTTCTTGGCAGAGATGCTGGAGTGGTTAGCCATTTCCTTCTTCAGCTCATTTTACAGATGGAAAAGTGAGGCAAACAGGGTTAAGTCACTTGCCCAGGGTCACACAGCTAATAAGTGTCTGAGTCCAGATTTGAGCTCAGGTCCTCCTGATTTCAGGTCCAGCCCTCTAGTCGCGGTACCACCGAGCTGCCCAAATCTCCTTGCTAGTATTTCTTTTAAAATTTTTGCATCAACATTTATTAGGGAAATTGGCCTTTAATTTTCCTTCCTGTTTTTGCTCTCCCAGATTTAGGTATCAAAATCGTATTTGTGTCAAAAGGAATTTGGTAGGATTCCTTCTTTGCCTATTTTTTGAAATAGTTCAAATAGTAGTGGAGTCAATTGTTACTTAAATGTTTGGAAGAACTTACTTGTGAACCCATTTGATGTTGGGGATTTTTTTCTTAGGGATCTCATTTATGGCTTGCTCAGTTTCAACATAGTCAGAATGAACTTAAGACTTAATTGTGTACATATAGCTGAAAATTTCCAGTGTAAAAAATCATTCATTTATTTAGTGCCTTTTCTAGCAGCTTCAAGTTATGTGTACATACTGTTCTGAGTCTTCCGAGGGGGCTGGCCTCCTAGGAGTGGGAATAGAATGCATTCTATAGAGTGGAAGACAGATCTCAGTTTCTTAGACGTGCCAACTCCATTTAAAAAGCCCTCCTTCCTCCCATCCCCAATACTTAGCTGCTCAAGTAAATTGACCTTGGTAATGTGGGCAGAAGCTAGAGGAAGCTTCAAAAGACAAAGTATGTCTCTGAAAGTATTTTTAATCCTGCCTGACCCCACATACACATACCTTGGAGGGAATGTTTATTTTTACAAATACTATTTTTTTAAATTCTCAAATGTTGAACAATATTCAAAAATATTTATAGTAAATATTTAAACTCATAAATTATACAGTTATCTCCAAGAATTACCATTATAATTTTTAGCACTTGATTTTGCCAATTAAATGGGAATTATTGAAACCTGCCAGCCTCCAAGAAAGAACAGATATACAAACATCCTCAGAACTTAAGAAGTCCCTAAAATTGACTCCAGAAATAATCAGTCATACAGTTGGAAATGAAAAGCTCTTTGAAAGAGGTGAGAATTATTTTTAATATTATATTACAAAATTATTAACAATTTGATGTTAAAATTTTTCTGTGAACTGACATATTTTATCAAGTCCCTTATGGAACTCATATCCAGTTATCAAAAGTACTTATTTCTATAAGTTATTTCTCACTATCTTTTAATTGTCACTTCTGTGGATAACTGTGGTAGGTTCTTGGTATAATTTATCATTTAAAAGTCAAACTTAGAACTTTTTAAAAGCATAATTCTGTCCAATTCAATATTTTCCCAGTTACCCATCATAAAAGAATATATTGTCAACTCTGTGAATACACATATGCAGGGATTTTTAACCTTTTTTGTGTCATTGCACCCTTTTGGCAATCTGGGAGAATCCTATGCATCCCTTCCCAGAAAAACACTTTCAAACAATTGGAAGAAATGTTAAACTTGAATTAGAGATTAGGGCAAATAAAAATGTAATTTTTTCCCATTCAAGTTAATGGACCCCCAGAATCTATCCATGGACTGAGAGGAGTCTGTGAACCCCAGATTATAAACCTCTGATTTTATGATTAGATAGAGTGCTCCAGAATTGCTTATCTTCAGAGTGGGCTTTAGGTTAGGTCCTAGTCACTGATAGCTGGGCTGAATCAGATATAGATGAGGTTATCTATATATATGACATTCCCATAACAGATATAAATGATTTGGAATCATCCTGTCAATTTGCATTATCTGTTCCTCTCCACTTCATTAAGTCTAAATACATTGATTTACTAGAAATTGGCCGTGTTGTGATTTTATCACATTCAAAAACACACATACCTAATGTATCTTAAAAAGACACAGACCTTCAAAAACCTTCCCTCTGTTACCTTCCTGGATGTACTACTTCAAAGATTTTCTTACTGTCAAAATCTACATTTTAGGCTTGTTTATGGTCAAGCAAAGAGGGGTGTGTGGGTGTGTGGGTGTGTGTGTGTGTGTGTGTGTGTGTGTGTGTGTGTGTGTGTGTGTGTTGGAGGAGGAGGGGAAGAGGAAAAGCTAGAGTGGTTCATATATTCAAAATCAGTTTCTTATTAAAAAAAAACTAACTACATGTTATTTATATCTGTCATGGGAATGCCATATATATAGATGACCTCATCTATATCTAATTCAGCCCAGCTATCAGTGACTAGGGACATATGAAATATACTATCTAGGAATCATTATATCTGATTTCCCTGTCAGTATTCTTCTGGAATAGTGTTTTTGACTGTCTCTACTAGTTTCCCATTCTACTATAAAATTGGCACAGGAAAAACATTAGCCTATTAAAGTAGGAAATCTGAAAATACTACAGAGGGAAGATTTATATCCCCTTTATTTTTCCAGGGGTGGTTTATGTCATCCTATAGAACCATATCAGCCTGTCAGGGATATAATACAAGAATAACTTGGAAGCAAACCCAGTGAATTTTAAACATTAACATTTGTTAGCATTTTGGTCATGGCACTGACAAAATAAAAAGTTAAATAGGATATTATAAATAACAGAAAAGAGTTAAATTTTTTTTACAACATAGGCACTAAAGTCATTATCTCAAGGAATATTAATAAAACAAAATATACATACTCATTATGATTGCTTTATAAAACCTGTTGTCAAAGGCCTATAAAGAGTAGGAAAAAAAAGTCGAATTAAATCTCCAAGTGTGTATATTCAGTATGCTAGTACTGTAAAATCTCTTCTGTCCTGTAAATTCCTATTCCTGTGCTTCAGACATGAAGATGATTGAGGGTCTTCCCAATGGAATGGCTTGTTTTGGCAAATCCTGGCTATCTTCTGAGAGAGGCCTAGTATAGCTTAGGGAAGCTTAGCACCAAAAGGTTGGTCATCAATGATAAATTTTTTTGGCAATAGAAATATGCTAAGTATGCTTTGGTAGAGTAGAAAGAGTTCTGTATTTGTAGTCAGAGGGCTTGGGTTCAAATACTGGTTCTACTACTTCATACCTGCCTGAACTTGGTAACTTCTCAGGCTAAGTATCATTCGTGATAGAGAAAATAGGAACAAAACAGCTGAGAGGTCATTATTCTTACCATCATGTACTATTATCCTTCAGGCCATGGGATCCAAATTATCATTTGTCTGAACCCTTTAAAATCTGCTTTCTTAGCAATCTTTGGTATACGTCAAACTATACCTTCTCTACCAACTGTTCTCATACTTTGTCATTTACTACACCAACCATTTCCTCTTTGTTGGTCAGAATTATGTATAGACTAACAATTCCTTTTGAAGCCTTCTGCACCTTAAAATGAAATCATAATTAAGCTAAAAGCTGCTCTGATTTTATTGGAAAGAGAGTGCTCCAGTAGATACCTAGATAGATATCATTGCTATATCATGCCTGAGTAGATTTGTGGGTTTGTGCTGTTTTCTGAACTCCTCATCTAAGTCCTCCAGGTGGTCTATAGTATAATCTCATGACACTACCACTTCTGTTTTTCTCTCCTTTGATCTTCACTCAAATGTTCCCTATCATGTTCCACCCTTACATTTACGTTCCTGGATTTCTTCACATGAATAGATGTTCTTAATATGTTGTACTACTCCATAACATTCACCGAGTCCAATGAACCCATATTTACAGGGCTTAATATTCCTCTTCAGTCTTAGGAGGAGTCAATATGCCTGTGCTAAACATAGTTGTTGTTTTTTTTCCACACATGAAGTAATTGCCCCCAAAAGAATGGGGTTTTCCTTAGTATACTCTTAGGCCAGCAATAACAAAAAAAATCCTTAGCTACTTTCATCACATGAGTACCTGATAATTTAGCTTCCCTTAAGAAAAAAAAAAGTTCACTAAAACAGAATCAAATTAGAGTTGATTCATTCTTTGAAAAAACTGAACTTTGTTTAAAAATTCCATGCTAATAGAAACAAAAGTGTTTTCCTTCAGAAATAACATTTGAAACTAGGGGAACTCAAAAGACCAAAATTTTAGATATTTTCAATATACCAATTTTATTTTGCCTAAAGGTAGAAGTTGCTGTTTTTACAAACTGAAGAAAAATTGAAAGTTGAAAATGCATATATGAATTAGGGCAGTATTGCTTTAGAAATATGATTTTGACTATAGCCAGAAAGTAAGTACAAATACCTGAGAATTAATAGGTATAGTAAGCAGTTCCTACTACATGGATTAGAAGCCATAGGAGTGAAGGTGTACCAAGAAACCAGTTTAGGACTTGGTGTTCAACAAAGAATATTTGGAAGGAGGCAGTATAGTGCATTCAGCCATTAGAGATGGCATCCCAAACCCTGGGTTCAAGTCGTGCCTCTACTAGAAGCTAGCTATATGACCTTGGTGGAGTAATACTAGCTGACATTTATATAGTTCTTTAAATTTTACACAGAAGTTTACATACATTATCTCTAAACACCTTTGAGTCTTGGTTTTCTCATCTGTATGATGGGAATAACAACAGCAGCTACCTCACAGGATGAATGTACGGCTCCAATGAGATAACATGCACAGTCCTTTGCACACTTTAAAGTGCTCTATACAGTTGTAATTGTCATCTCATTTGAACCTCACAAAAACCCTGTTAAGTGAGTACTACAGGTATTATCTGCACTTTACAGGGGGGGAAATGAGGTTCAGTTTAATTAAACTTTTCCATGGCCTTCCCGAAAACTGTATCCTCAGCTGAAAAACTGAAAATAAATAATATCCGTCTTTATCATCAAGGCAGTATTCACAGCGGTTGCTGTTGCTATGAATATGCCAGTGTGGGTCTGAATCGCAAAATATAACAGACTCTCCATATAGAAGACAGAAGCAAAACATTTATTTAGACCCCAGAAAGCCAAATCCCAGCACCAATAAGCCAAATCCATTATAGCAACAGAGAAGTTAATACATGTTATCACTGCAGAGAGCAGCTCCATCCCAAAGCCTTCCCCAGGCTCAGGCCTTCACATCAACCAACACTCACAATCCTAGCTGCCTCCTTGCCTGCTTCCACGCTCTCCCACCACTCTAATTGCTCTGACCTCACTTCTCTCAGTTCTACTCTAACCTTCCTGCTCTACCCCTTCATCAAGCTCCTCCTACCACATGTGACTTAGGCTTCCATATGATTTAAGTAGGTCACCTGGGCCTGTTAATGGATGGGAAGATCTTCAAATTAAGCAAAAATACATTAATATACCATCTTGCTTACCTTGTGCTGTTGTGAGAGTCAAAGGCAATAATTTTATGAAGGCAAACCCAAGTGATAATGGTTATCTTTCCTCTTACTCCTTCTTTCACAATGACCTTGAAAAACATTTGTAGTTGTTGAGGTGGTTCTGGCCTTCACAAAAAACCTGTAGAAGGCATCAAAGACCAAACCAGATTCAAGGCAAGGGGTACTTTGCTAGATGCCTTTTCCTTCTCTTACAATAAATCCTAGGATCATAGATTTAGAGCTGGAAGGAAACTTAGACGTCATCTAGTTCAACACTCTCATTTTACAAAAAAGGAGACCAAGGCTCAGAAAGGTTAAATGATTTGATGAAAGAACCAGATTTAGAACTCAGGTCTTCTGACTGCAAATCTAATCCTTTATCCAATACTCTTTACAATATACCACCCTGCCTTCCAGGTACTATCTACATTAATGAGAGCTAGGTATCTTTTTGCTTTGTTCATAAAGGGTAAGTGATTGACATTTTGGTAATTCATATTTGCCATTGTTTCAATCCTACCAACCATAATGAGTGTGAATCTTTCCCTGTGAAGATCACACTGCCATTAAAGTAAAAAATTTTAAAGGCAAACTCTTTTTTAATGAAAGCAATGTGACTTCACATTAATATAAATCTTGACTTCTGGAAGACAGAATAGTTTGTTTTATATATAAAGAAAATTAAAGACTGTCGGTGGGGGTAGGGAGATGGAAGGAGAAGAATCACTAAAAATTGTAGCAAGGAAACAATGCTTTTGTAATTAGTAAGACTTATCCCTTTCTTTTTCAGCCCTCCCTAACAAATATAAGAATGAAACTATGACAGATTACTACCCCACAGAGAAGATTTATACCATCCAAGACCAATGTGAACTAGAAAGCAGTGAACAAGGTAGAATTACTGAATAAATCAATGATCTCCTTAAGTTTTTTCCAAAGGTCATTAAGCTTATGAAATAAGAGAGCATCAGTGCATTTGCATATATTCAGTCTTTGGTTAGTTGTCAAGTTAGTTTGATTTTAAGTCATTCTCTTTTTTCATTTATTTTTTTTTCTTCCCACCAGTCACTCTAATTGACCAAAATTGAGGCTGAAGAGAGAGAGAAAAGTCATAGAGATTGAAAAATAAAATGAGGAAAATTGAGAGAATCAGCAAAAAATTTTCAGCTAAATACCAGTAACAGATCAATATCATAGTGAAAATATTTTTTAAAAGAATATAAACTGGGTAAACTGTAATCCAGGTTACTGGGGGATGCTGAGGTTTGCGGATCTCTTGAGTTTGGGGACTCTGGGCTATAACAAGGCAATAGCCAATGAGGCATTATGTGTCCATGCTCAGTCTGGCACCAATAAGATGAGCCCCCAGAGAAGGGGCCAGGCTGCCTAAGGAGGGTCAACTTTGTCCTGTTCAGAAAAAAATAGACCAGATTGAAGCTTCCATACCATTAGTATTGGGATGAGGCTGTCATTGGGGGCAATTAGGTGGCACAGTGGATAGAGTGCTGGGCCCGAAGTCAGGGAGACTCATCTTCCCGAGTTCAAATCTGGCCTCAGACACTTACTAGCAGTGTGATGCTGGGCTAGTCAGTTAACCCTGTTTGCCTCAGTTCTTCATCTGTAAAATGAGCTGGAGAAGGATATGGCAAACCACTTCAGGGTCTTTGCTAAGAGAACCCCAAATGGGGTCATGAAGAGTCAGACACAACTGAAAATGACTGAACAACAAAAACAGTTTGAGTGTGGAGCTACATTTCTGTGATGCTCTGCATAGCCTGTTCTAACCTATATCATGTGGTATGTAGGCTAGTGTCCACATTTATCAGTACAAAGCATTGTCTTGCAAAATTACACTTTCTTGGTAATTGATGAGCGCACAATAAAGATGTTTATATGTATATGTAACCTCATACATGTGAGCACTTCTGTCAGCATAAATCCATTCATGTCACCTCATCCTTTGCAATCTTAGTCTATATCTTTGTATAAATTTATTTACAGCTTAACACCCTAATGTTTATAAATATTCCCAGGTCTCCTCCATCCTTAAAAAACAAAAACAAAAAACCTCACTTACTATCCCCTCAAACTATTTCCTTGTGTCTTTTCTCCCTTTCATAGCCAAATTCTTAGGGAGAAAATCTGTTATTGCTGATTTCTTTAACCTGCTCTTAAAAGGTTTTATAGAGATGATGAAGTAGTTCTGTGGGTAGGTAGCTGCTGATGTCTTCTCAGTCATCTTTTTGCCATCCCTGTCATCCATAATCTTTTCCATTGTTTTGAATCCTTCCCCACTTTGAGATATGACAGTTATGATGATGGTGATAGCTAACATTTATATCGTACTTTCAGGTTTACGAGGGATTTTGTCCCCATCATTTCATTTGATTGATGATGCTAGGTAGACATAAGCAGAAGTATCCATTTTAGAGATGAACAAACCGAAGCTCACAGAGGTTAAGTGGCTTGCCTGTGGTCCCTTAGTAAGTAGTGGAGAAATTCAAGCTGTCTTTCCTGTCTCCAAGTCCAGCCCTCTTTCCAGTATGCCACACTGAAATTCAACCCCAAAGTTTCTTCAAAATTGTTTTAGCTCCAGCACGAGCTTCCTTTTTCATATATTTGATTAGTTTCATTTCTTGTTTAATTCATGCTAGCTTTTAGGTCAAGTTATCAGCTGGTGCTTGTGAAACTGCCTTTGTCCAATATAATATGAACAAAAATAATTATTATGGAAAACTCATAATAATAATTAAATTCATTCATTTTCACATTCACATTGTGACTTTCTTCCCCTCGTTTTAGTTTTTCACAGTCCATGTCTTTCAGGTGAGTTAGAAATGCCTTTAACTCCTCCATGTCTAATAACCCAACATTCCCTGGTAAATCCGATACATACCGGACTTCAAACATGTCAACTTTCTCCTGTTTATAATATGTAAGTAAAAATGGGATAAAATTGTATTCCAAAAATGCTAATTTTTAATTAAATATATTTTGTGGGGCAAAATTTTCCCATGTTCTAGAGAAAGCTGCCTGGTTCTTTTAGCCTATGTGGAAGGAAAAATATGTTTTTCCCCAATCTTCTGTAACCAGAATAGTA
>CM053622.1:440860373-440917585 GCA_028646595.1 Phalanger gymnotis
TCAGTCAGGTTGAGTGGAATCATATCTGACTCAACCTCTGAACTTTTAGTTAAAAA
Source organism: Phalanger gymnotis (assembly GCA_028646595.1). NCBI lineage: Eukaryota > Metazoa > Chordata > Mammalia > Diprotodontia > Phalangeridae > Phalanger > Phalanger gymnotis. The sequence goes on from CM053622.1 coordinate 440,860,430, forward strand.
TGATAGTAGAGTATGCCACAAGTGCCAGTGGAGAAAAGTGTCCCCTCTCTTGACAATATCATTCATAAAGACAACTGAGGGGTAAAGACTTCTTGTCAGTGTATTGGCTATCTGAGTTCAAAAATGTCCTTTTTAGGTTGGTCTTTACACTTATAAAATGGGATTAGTATTCTCATTTTTTCAAAATTAAAAAAGGGCTCAGAAAATCTACTTTTTCTCAGCTAAGCTTTTGTAATACAAAAAAGGAAGAAAATTCTAGATGTCCTAAAATTAAACTTCTTAATATAAATATTTTTCAGTAATTTTACTCCAGCTGAAAATTACACTAAGAAATGCACCCATCGAAGTTCCCTGGACTCTCTTTTACTTGCAGGTAAGGAATGGCTACTTGCATGTGCTCAGATACTGTAGGGAAGTGCATCTAGATATTGAAAAAGTACAAGCATAAGAAATACTAGATAGTATTAATCTAGGTCTAGGGCATACATCTGAATACTTTAAAATGTACCAAAAGGGCTTTGTTGACAAGGTTATACATAACACACAGCCTCCAACACACTAATGAGTTATGTTCCAAAAGTTCATTTAGAAGTCAGTTGTTAAGAACTTGGCACATATTTTTTCCCATCGAAATTTTGCAAATTAAGTAACTGTTAGGTTCTTAGGTTAGCCCATGCAAGCCTATTTAAGCCATAATATAAGCAAGGCAACATGAAAAACACAAGACTAAGAGACAAGCTTTGCTGCCCTTATCCAAATCATTTTACTTCTCTTAGACTCAGTAGCCTTAGTGGATGAGGATATGGGTAACTACTAAAGGTGAGAGCCCAGTAGGATCAAGCAATAGGATGAATGTGGAACAGAACTTTGTATGCACAGGTCATTTGGGGTCATAGATTGGTAAATCAGGAATTGTCCACTTTCCGAGATGTATCTGTACTTGCCGTCCCTGAAGGTGAAATGGACTCTGCCTCCTTGGAACTTAGAGCCTCATAGGGAATACAAGAAGTTTCTGTTTAACATCCAAGTATTTTATGGCAAGTCAAATAATCTGAATATTTGAAAATATCCAATTTAAAAAAAAATTTTATCTGCCATGCGAATTTTGGAGTCACAATAATAAATTGAGGAGTAAGGTCATTATTATAAGAAAAATCCATTTTTGTGATAATTTTTTTGTTAATTTGAGCTCCTTCCTAAGGCTTTTTTTTTGCTTCAAAAAGCATTAATATAATAATCTATAAGACTGATTTTATTTAGATAAGCCATCTTCAGAGACTTGTATACTATGCTTAAAAATATTTAAAGGCACATAACCTGTGTTACTGAAAAGTAACACACTTTCCCAGTCATGAATAAAAAAGAAGGGAATTTTTGCAGTAATGGAAATGACACTCTCATTATATGATGGGGCTTTTTGTTAGAGCGTGGAAATTCTACCGTCGTAGTATTTTTATCAGCTCAGTATAGTGGGAAAAGCCGTGAGTCTACGGGTAGAGCTTGTGTTTCTATGGGTAGAGTTTTGTATTCCTGCTCTGTGACCCTGGCCAAGTTATTAGCCTCTTTGGATCTCAGTTTCCTCATCTGTAAAATGAGGATAATCATGGCCCCTCCCTCCCAGGGTTGTTGTGAAGAGCAAATGAGATAATAAGCATGAAGTGCTTAGTGCCAGCGAGTGACATATAAATGTTGTTATAATGATTACTGTTTTTGTATGACTAGATCCATTCAGGATATTCACAACAGATAGAAAGAATCTGAGAGAGGATGCACCAGCAGGGAAAGGCTTCCTGCAGAAAATGAGGCTCGAGCTTGGGTTCCTTGGAGCTAAGGAGTAGCATGTTTAGGTTTACAACTTAAGAGTCAACTTCTAGATTGCACAGTAGATAGAGGACTGGGCTTGGAGACAGAAAGACCTGAGTTCAAATGCTGTGTGACCCTGGGCCAATGTCAGTCCTCTGCTCAGGAGGCTTTGGTGGCCTCTCGTTGCACTGAATACAAAATACAAACTCCTCTATTCGACACTTTAAAACCTTCTCAATCTGACTTTAGCCTGTCTTTCCAAGCTGATAATACATTGTTTCCACTCCTGTACTCTCTGCACCAACCATACTGGCCTTCATGCTGTTCCACATACGCAACATTCTGTCTCCTGCTTCTTTGCCTTTGAGAAGCTGTCCCTCCTATCTGGAAAGCGCCACCATCTCCTCTTAGAGTCCCTAAATCCTTTCAGTGTTGTTCATCTCAGGTGGTCCATCTTTCCAACGGCTTTTCTGGATTTCCCTCCAACCAATGCACATTTATTTTGTGCATACCCTGTATGTACACATCTGTGTGCATGATGTGTCCACATAGTAGAATGCATGCTCCTTTGTACAGAGGGCACCAAGCCAGGAAAGGTAGGTAACATACTGGATGACAAGGTCAGGATCCAAAAAGATCTTGACAGGCTAGAGCACTAGGGACAGCTCAGCTAGAGAGTTGGGCTGAAACTAAGAAGATGAAATTCAGTAGAGATAAATGTAAAGTCGTGCACTTGGGTACAAAAGCAACAGAGTCATGGATAGACAACAGTTGTTCTAAAAAAGATCTGGGAGTTTGAGTACATAGCAAGCTCAATATGTTGGTAGTGTGATATGGCAGCTAAGAAAGCTGATTCAATCTTGGGCTACATTTAAAAAGGGAATAGTTTCCAGGAATGGTGGGTGTTAGTGCTGCTGTACTCTGCCCTTGTCAGACCTCATCTGAAATAGTGTGTTCAGTTTTGGGAGCCATGGTAAGGACGTGGATAATTTGAAGAATGTCCCAAAGAGGGAAACCAGGATGGTGGAGACCCCTAATCCCATGTCAAGATTCAGGGAGCGATGGGTGGGGAGGAAATAGGATAGAGCTCTCTTTGAGTATTTGAAGGGATATTTTTTGGAAGAGAGACTAGACCTCTTTCCTTTTGTTCCCAGAGGGCAGAACCAGAAGCAATGGGAAGGAGTGTGCAGAAAGTTAAATTTAAGCTTTAATGTCAGGAAAACTTTCTTAACAGTTGGAGCTGTCTAAAACTGTCATGGACTCCCTCAAGAAATGGTGGGTTTCCCCTTGCCTTCCTTGAAAGTCTTGAGGGAGAGTTTAGACAACCATCTGAAAATGTTAGAGTGGGGATACTTTGGGTGTATGGGTTGGACTAGATGGCCTTTGAAGGCCCTTCCAACTCTCAAATTCTGTGATTCCTTGTGGGGAGGGACTGTCACTTTTTAAATCTATTTATCTCTAGTGTCTAACAGAACCATTTTGATTATCACTGCTAAATTCTTATATTATTTCCCTTCTTATATACCTCGTTCCAGGCAAACTTGCCTGCTAGCTGTTCCCTGTACACAATTCATTTCCTTGCCTCCATTCCTTCACAAGCAAACCTGCTGGTGGGTCTGCCTGCCGCAAATCTCTCCCCCCTGTAGTCTATCCTCCATTCAGCTGCCAGAGCAATATTCCTACATTCCCATCTGACCATATCACCCCACCTTCCTAAACAATAAGCTTTATTTGGCTCCTTATTACCTCCAGGCTCTTCATAACCCAGACCTCACTTACCTTTCTAATCTTCTCACACCATACGTTCTTTGATCCAGTGTTACGAAGCACTCCATTTCTCAGCTCTGGACATTCTCTCTGGCTGTCTCCTATTCCTGGAGTTCTATCTCCTTATCTCTGCCTCCTGGCTTCATTCACATCCCAGCTTAGGTTCCATCTTTTACGGGAAGCCATCCCCAGCCCCTCTTAACTCTAGTGCTTTTCCCTTCTGTTGATTATGCCTTATCCTGCATATAGCTTGCTTGTTGTCTCCTCCCTCCCAGATTTGATTGTGAGCTCCTCGAATGTGGGGGCAATTTTATTTTGGGGTTCTTTTGTAACTTCAGCACTTAGCACAGTGTCTGGCATACAGTAGATGCTTAATAAATTACTCTTGACTCACTGACAAAATGGTCTTCCATATCTGGAATGTACTCCTTCCTTATTTCTGCTTTAGGATCTTGTTCTTCCTTCCCTTCTTTTCATCTCCCTCCCCAGGACCTTTTTTTTTTCTTTAGCCACCATTAATACTGTTTCTCTTGAAGTTACTCTGTATATACTTTGCATTTACTTAATCACGTACAGGTTGTATCACCCCAATAGAAGGTTAGGGTTTTTAGGGCAGTAAGATTTTTCATTTATGTCTTTGTCATATGTCATAGTAGGCACCTAATAAGGCTTTGTTGAATTGAATTCATAACTGATAAAAGTTTACAAATGCATATAAAATCATTTGCAGTCTTTTTTAGTATTTGTTTTCTTAGCTGTTTTATATATATCCCTCTCAACAGAAGTTAAAACTTTAGTATTAATTTTTAAAAATAAGTACATTTTAAAAACTATAATTATTTGGGCTTGTTAATGCCAAATAACTCTTTTTTGAGATAGCCTATACAAGATGAAATTCGCTATGAAATACCTCTCTTTAGTCTTACAAAGAATTGTATTTTATTGCTTATGTATAATTTTTGCAAATTCTTCCACATTGTAATTAAGTGTCAGAATATATAAGCAAAATAAATTTTGGTTTCTTCTACTAGCATTAGGGTGGTTTGGTCTTTGTTAAATGAAAATAGCAGTATGCCAATCTTCCCAAAAGATGGGAAATACTTATTTGTTGCTTGACTACCATACCCCGCCCCCACATCTCTTATGTTCCTTTTGGACATCTAATCAATTTTATGATTTTATTCCTTAGCAAGCTGGAAATTTTGCACTTAAAAATATTTTCTGGGTTTTTTTTCATTTTATTTTCTCTATATAAGTTAAATCAAACATCTAAAAATACAAATGTAGCTATTTCTAAATGTTTTGTTTATTCTAGGGGAAATTGTTAAAGATGACTGAAATTTTCATAATCATTTTAAAGTGTAAAATGCTTCATCACAATATACCTATATTTCCATGATGTTTTTTTTCTGAACTTCTCTTTGCAACTGTGTTATGAATTATTTCTGCCTGTTTGTTTTTCAGTGCCACAAACCAAAGAGCCTGTAATTCACTATTCAATTACAGATTTGAAAAGAATGTTTTCTCTTGAGGTAGAAATCCTTATGCTTGACTCATTAAAAGAAGGATGGTGGAAACAACAGGGACTGAGCATGGTAATGACAAATACCTTGGAACATCTGACTCCAGGTTTGTGTGATCACAGCCTGCTTCCCCCTCACATGGAGATATTGCCAGTGAAACCACTTCAGCTAGAGTGTAAGTAGCCAACCTTAAAACTGTTCCTTAGAAGGTTAATCTCTAGAGCTAGAAATTTATAGTTGCCAGGTCAACACTGGTAAGTGACTAAAGCAAACGTTTACAATTACAGTTTATATTTGTTGTTCAGTCATGTCCTACTCTTCTTGACCCCATTTGGGCAAAGATACTGGAGTGGTTTGCCATTTCCTTCAGCGCATTTTACAGATGAGGAAAATAAGGCAAACTAGGTTAAATGATTTGCCTAGGGTCACACAACTAGTAATTCTGAGGCGAGATTTAAACTTAGATCTTCCTGACTTAAAAGCCTGGTGCTCTAGCCATTGTGCCACCTGCCTGCCCCAAGGCAAATATACACTTGTAGCTACAATGTGGCTAGCAGCTGTTGTGGGGATGAAAGAACAACACAAGACCAACAACAGGGCTGCTAGCACGGGTTCTTTGATCTGCTTTTCTAAGGAAAGCCACTTTAAGGAGTTAACAATCTCAGTTTAATTAAATATACTTATATCATTCACTTAGTTCAGGGGAAAAGATTAGCCCTCTGAACTTCAAGGCAAATGCAAACAGAAATTACAAACATCAAGAGACAGACCTTGTCTGATCAAATCACAGTTCATACTTACCAGAGAAGCACCAACATCTGTCTGGGTTACAAAGTTGTGGGGAGGGGCAGGTTGAGTGGCTTGCCCAGAGTCTCATCACCCCCAAAAGTCCAACCCTAACCTCGGACCTTATATACCTGTCACAGGGTCCTGGGGCACTTGCGGCTCCCCATTTAGAGGTTGAGAAATCAGTGTGGAAAAGCTCCACATAATATTCAACTCAATGACTCTCGATTGTCTTAGTGCTGAGAAACACTCCAAGACAAAAAAGATCCCACCGTACCTGCCCCATTCAAACAAAGAGCAATGAAAAGTCCCATTTTGCTTTCTATTACAATACTTTGTCGAAAAAATATGTATTAATACTGTACTCTGCTTTTTAGGAACAGTTTTGCCAAAAACAATTTTATCTAACATTAATGTAATGTCCAATCCATTTCTAGCTTAGAAGGATGCCTAAACTGGCATATTTCCCCCACGCCCTCTGATATGTCTCTACCTCAAGACAATTTGAGGTAACTTTTATAGGAATCTTGAACAGTAAAAGATTGTAGTGTGTTAATATGTAGTTTGGGATTAACAATCCAGAATAGTCTCTACTCAGTTCTTTCCTGAGCCATTCTCTTCATGCATTGAAAAGAGTTTTCTCCCTGTGATTAGTATTTTAAGTTTAAATTAAAAAAAGAATACTGCCTTAGGTGGGTTGTGATTTCAAGTAGGTGAGAAGCAATGATCTCATCTATACTGGAGTTAAATTTGGTCATCACCCTTAATTCATTTCCCTAAGAAGAGCCCTTAGCTTTTGTTCTACAGCTTTCCTGAAGTAAATCTTAATATTTTCAGTTGAACCTAAAAGGAGTTTTTTAATATGCTTCCACAACTCCTAGGTTTTTGCCTAAAATTTGGAAAGGACCCCACTTTTCTGTCTCAGTTATAGAGATTCCTTTAGTTCCTATTCTTTCCACCTTTGGTAACAGGATTGCTGTTAACGAATACTTACTTAGTAAAATTATTTCTGTTCATATCAAACTAGTCACTATTCATTTGTTCATTCAATAGATACTTGTTGAGAGTACAACTAACTACTTATCTGCAATTTATTGTGTGAGGTGTTGGAATTTTTTAACAAAACAAATGTAACAGTCACTGCTTCATGGAACTTCCATTCTAACAGAGATGATAAGACGTGCACAAATAACTATCACAGAGAGTAGGCTGTGAAAGTGTGACAAACAGGTGTAGTAGGAGGATATAGTTAACAGTACTGGGGCTCCTCAAAGGTTGAGGAGCATGATGACTAAAAAAATTTCATTGAACTTGGTATATCACAGGTCATCACTTTTGAGAGAACAATTTCTGCAGTGTTGAGAATACTATAAGAGAATGAAGAGTATGAATAGGTTTAAAGAAGTGAAGGCATACTTTTAAAAAAAATTGATGATGATGGGGAGGACAGAACTGAGGCAGAATCCTGAAGTCAATCTAATACAGTGGGATGAAATCGAACATTGGAACTAGAGGGGCCATTAGTTGTCATCTATAACCTTCATCATTAATAATTTTCATTTGCAGATGAGGAAATTGAGACTCACTGAGGTTAAATAACTTACCTCACTGGGGTCAGAACAAAAAAAATTGAACTAAGACCTTTTGGTTCCTAGTGCATCACTTCTTCCACTGCACCGTGCCACTTCTTCAAAATCAAGGAAGTGTTTTTTTTTAATTGTTTGTATTTTGTCTAATCCAAGAGAGCCAACATGATATAATAAATAGAGAACCAGCCTTGGCCTTGAGAAGATCTGGATTGAAGACCTACTTCTGACACATACTTATAACCTAACTTCTCAGCCTCTGCGGGAAAACCTATAATTTGCAGAAGTTACTGATTGGGGGCAGCTAGGTGGCTCAGTGAGTAGAGCACCAGCCCTGGAGTCAGGAGGAACTGAGTTCAAATCCAGCCTTAGACACTTGACACACTTACTAGCTGTGTGACCTTGGGCAAGCCACTTAACACCAATTGCCCTGCCTTCCCCCCTCCAAAAAAAAAAAAAACCCAAACCAAAAAAAAAAAAGGTACTGATTGCATTGGTAAAGAGTTTCCTCCCTAGAGATCTCCCTATACTGATAAATTCAAAAATCTGCAACAACATCTAATCCACTTAGTTGATGAGTAAGATAATGACACTAACATAATGAAGGGGTATTTGTATTTGATTGACAGCTACGAAGGGAAAGAATAAATTAAGTATGAGCTAAGAAACTCGATTGGTGGACACATACCTACAGAATGATGCAAGAACCTGGCTGGGGAGCTGGGGAGGGGGGCAGGGCATGTTGAGGAACATGGTGGAAGCAACATCTTTAACTGAGCACATCTAAAACTAAACTCAGTATCTTTCTCCCTAAACCTTGCCTTCTTCCAAATTTCTCTATTTCCATATAAGGCACCAGCTGTCCCTCCAGTCTCCCAGATTCATAAGGTTAATATGATCTTCAAGTCCTCACTCTCCTTTACCCCACACATCCAGTAAGATACCAAATCTTGCCATTTCTGCCTTCACAGTATCTCTTGGATCCAGCCCCTTCTCTACAATTACCCAACTACCGCCTTAATTGAGGTCCTTATCCCTTCTCACCAGCCTCTTTCAGCAGTCTCCTTGCCTCAAGTCTCTCCCCACTCCAGTCAGTCCTATAAGTTGCTGCTAAAGTCATTTTCTTTAAACACAGATCTGACCACATGTATCACGTATTCATCCAACTGCAGTGGCTTCCTGTTGCCTCTAGGATAAAATAGAAACTTTTCTTGTTTTACTTTTAAAGCCCTGTGCAATCTGGTCCCAGTCTATCTTTCTGGCTTCATTGTGTATTATTGCCTCTCCTGTACCTTGTGATCCAGCCAGACTGACCTTCTCTCTATTCCTTACACACAACACTCCATGTCCCATCTCCAAGACTTTGCACTAATTGTCCCTAATTCTTGGTACGAACTCCATCTGTGCTTCTACCTCACTTTTTTTTGGGGGGGAGGGGGAAGGCAGGGCAATTGGGGTCAAGTGACTTGCCCAAGGTCACACAGCTAGTAGTGTGTGTCAAGTGTCTGAGGTCATATTTGAACTCAGGTCTTCTTGACTCCAGGGCCAGTGCTCTACTCACTGAGACACCTAGCTGCCCCACTACCTCACTTCTTTAATATGCAGCTTAAGCATCATCTTCTGCATGAGTCTTTCCTGATCCATTTAACTGCTAATGTCTTCCTCCCAAACTACCTCATATTTAACTACTTTTATATATTTGTAATTTTTAAATATTTGTACATGTACTTGTATCACCCCGTTGAAATGTAAGCTCATTGAGAGTAGGAGTTGAGACCAACAGAGAAATAGAGATCTCAGAGAAAGACACAGAGAAGAAGACTAAAATCCCAGCTCTCGCCCAAGGGGGAAAGTGTCCAATAGTGAAGTAAGCTGGGGGATAGGGACATGTTCAAGATTCTTCTGCACATCATCTTCTCAGAGTCTTTTTCCCCTGTCAAGGATCTGTCCCTGAAGAAAATCTTAAACTGCATTTCATCTGTCTTGGAGTTGGAAGCCAGAAGAGCAAGATGTCCCTTTTCCAAAACCTCTCACCAACTCCACTTCTCATGCAGGTGTGGAACATTGAGTATCAATCTCCACCAATGACGACAGTCGCATGCAAGTGGGCTTAAAGCTACAGGTTAAACTTGTATCTCTAGAGCCTTCCATATTAGTAAGCGTTTAGTAAGTGATTGATTGATAACCTGTTTTTGATGAAGCCATGCTGTTTTTTAATCCTTGCTCCTTTTCTAGATTTTTATTAATTGTCCCTTCTAATAATATGTTCAAGAATTTCACTAGGAATTGGCCTATAGTTTATAGATTCCACTTTTCATTTTAAAAAAAAAAAGTACAGTTTTTTTTTACCCTTCTTTAGCCAGAATCACAGAATCTCAAAATTTTAATGTCATGTAGTCCAGTTTATACCTGAATCTAACTTAGAGGTCATCTAGTCCCCTTTATACCTGAATAAGGATCCCCTTCCCAAAGTATCTGCAAGCAGTGACCATTTAACTCTTATTTCAAGAACACCAGTTAGGGGGAGACTACTGCCTCTTTAATGCAGACCATTTCTCTTTTGCATAACTAATGGTTAGGAAGTTTTATTTCATCTCAAGCCTAAATTTGCCAGTTTTCAACTCCATGGTGGATAAGGTGGTGGATTTAGAATAGAGAAGACCTCATTTAGATTCTGCCTCTGATACTTGCTATCTATGTAACCACAGACAAATCACTTAACTTCTCTGAGACACAGTTTCCCTATCTGTAGAATGAGGATAATAATGCCTACCTCATGTGTAAAGTGTCTTGTACACTTTAAAGCACCATACAAGCCCCAACTGTTATCTCACCCATTATTCCTACCTCTGCCTCCTGGGGCAAATCCATTCCTTTTTATTTCCTGGCAGCCCTTCAGGTATTTTAAGACAGATTATTATGTCTAGGTATGTGTTGGTAAATGTTAAACAACTAGCTTTCTGAGGGGAAAACACATATTTTTAAGTTTAATCTGCATTATTAATATTTTCTCCATCATTAATCCTAGACAGTCAACAAAATAATAAATCGAGCCTTGATTTGTAGCATTTGCTGATTTCCAAGGTGTAAATACTCACATTGAAAACCTAACAGTCATCTCTTCCACAAGCTAGCTTCAACACACTCCTGAACCTAAGGCATTTCTTCTCCAGGTTGATTATTACCAAGTCCAACAGTTGATCATGTGTCTTGAACCTAAGACCCTTCAAAGTCCTGGTTGCCCTCCTTAGATGCTCTCCAATTTATCAATGCCCTTCCTACTGAACACAATATTCAGTGTGACCAGAGCATAGTACTATCACCTCCCTAATGCTAGTACTTTGCCTGTCTTGCTGCAGTCTATAATCATATGATCTTTTTAGATTATCGTATTGTACTATTGCTTATATTGAGTTTGCAATACACAAAAACCCACAGGTCTGTTTTTCAAGCTATGTGATTTCTAGCCATGTTTCAAGGGAAGGGATAGGGATGTGTCCAGAAATGACTGTAGTAGAAACACAAAATTTATCACTAAAACTTATTTTAAATAAAATAAAATTGATTTTTCTCTTTACATTATAATTTAGTTAACTTTTTTTATTTGAAAGCATATTTTAAGAGGAAAATAGACCTCTCTTTAAAATATATCTGACTTTTTATTTAATGCTAATGTTTTTCCAATATTTAATGCCAATATATTTTATATTTATTGTGAATTAAGGAATACTACAATCACTGAAAACTTGAAGTTGATCACCCAGATAGCACTGGAGAGCCACATGGTGGGTGTGAATATACAGTAGCTCATTACAAACAAACACATAAGTGTTGGAACAAAGGAATGAATGAAAAAACATTTACTATGTGATTGCTGTGTACAAATACTGTGCTAAACACTAGTGATTCAGATACTAAAACAAGACAGTTCTCTTGAGGGAGATAACACCATATATAGAGGATAGAAAGGCCCCATAGTCCTCTGCTGTTTTTGCAGCAGTAAAGCCAATGGTAATGAATCATCTTTAATGTTATTTCTACTGATATGAACATGTGTTTCTCATGTTCATTTGACAGTGCCAAGGACTTAGAGGCAAGAACTTTCTTTCCTGGGTCTTTGGTAGCCAGGGCTGCTAAAGAGGCGGTTGCGTGGTCACACCTCTGTAAGGTTTTATTCCCTGGATAGTACCTTCAGGAGTTGTTTGGGAAGCCTGGTCAGTGGGGGTAGCCATAGTTCTGTTCCAGAGGTTCTCAGGCTTCTTTGCTTTTTAATGATAGCTAGTCAGCTCTTGAGTCTTGGTGGCAAAGACGGTAAATCCATTCTCCACAGAGCTTGCCACTCTAAATTATAGCTAGTCTAGAGGCCAGGCTAGAAGCAGGACTGGCAGTGTTAGGGGTGGGGGTGGCATTGCCATTCTCAGGGCTCTTGGTTGCCAGAGTCCTCAGCTTTCTCTAGCTCTTGGGGTCTTAGTGAGGTGGGGATCAAGGTGATGTAGTTTTATGACCCACTTGGCTCTTGACACCCCTCCCTTATCTCCCCCAGTATACTTTGTTGCTTCTAGGATGACTTGCCTGCCCGGTGGGTGGAAATCAGTCATCAAAGTTATCAGGATGATAGAAAAAAATGGACTGGTCACAGAAGAGCAGTGGATGAGCAAGGGCAGCTTGTGTGCTCTGCTGATCCTTGGACTGTAAAGAGAATGTGAGAAAGGGCCCTAGCGCATTGGATGCACCACCTTTGGCAATCTTATAAGAGGACAAGAGTTGTAGAGGACGAGTGGACAGGCATGTGTAGGTTGTCATCTACAATGCAGTAGAAACTACAGATCTACTAGAGTACTGAAATATTTGACTCTGGATTAATATATGGACTTGTGATCAATGGCTACAATAGAGAATGGCTCAAACTTATCCAGAATCTTGTATTTTTATAACATGTGCTTGTTTAGAAATCAATAAAAACTCATTGTTTTGTACCAGGGCAAAAGTCCAGAAATACTCTAACTTACTGGTTGTGGAAATATTATCTTTTGCTATGAATTTATTCTAGAATAACAAAAGTATTTTTAAAATAAAATTTGAATTTGAATTGAGTACATTGTGTTAAGATTTCATTATCTTTTAGAAAACTTTACAAAAAGAACACATTTTAAGTTTTCAAAGCTGAAAGTAAATAAAGTTGCCATACATTATAGTCAAACTATACTGGTTAAACTATCACAGTAAATTATGCTCATCAGGATATTTAGTTATGGAAGGCATGTTAAGTATATAATTGGGCCTTTATTTTTATTTTCAGGGTATCTTGAACAAAAAAATAATACTGTTGTTAAACTCAAAACCTCTCCTCCTGCGGAGAAACCTCCAAACAGTAATTTCTCATTTGTTCAAAGGAGTCCTTCAAAAAGTATACCACATTCCTGTTTTCCAGTTGAAAAACCAGCAAGAGAAGAAAAGACTAAGAGTAAACCCGAAGAACTAGTTTCTATAATAGTAAAAAAGGAAGAAGAGAAAGATACTTATGATTCACTAGACAACAAAGCATTAACTATTGAATCATACACTTCGTCAGTAAGTCATAATGCATCTTTTGAACCTAGTAGAAAATATGAGGATGATCTGGATCCTTTGAGCAACTTTATCATTCTGAGAAACAAACATATGAGCATCCTGTCAGAGCCTCAAGTTATTATGGATGATAGCCACAAAGAAGGTAAGGGAGCCTTTTAAAGGCCAGCACTGTTATTTTTCCTCATTTCAAAATGATGTTTTGAAGAACCTAATGAGAGAGCTTATAGTATCATAAATTGGGAAGAAATCATATAATGCAGTCGAATTGTAGAGTGGAAAGGAACAGCTTTGTGATGTTATTGTAATATATATTTACATATTTGAAGGTGTAACTGATGGTGTATACATGTGTAAAGAAAAACTCATATATGTTTTTTCATACCATGCACATTTAAAAACTCTTCGTGTTTGTAGCTGGAGCTGTGTATGCTTTGTCCTTCATTCTGGAAGAGAACCATGACATCAGAAAGATGATGGCATGATTTGCAACTGAATTGGATTTAAGTGAGGAGTGGCTATGCAAAGTCACCAGCTTCACTTTCTCCACCAGAGTCATCTGGGCCTAGTAGCCAGATATACATCAGGACAACTGGAGATGGCCTAGGATGCAGTGGAAACCTTGGCCTTTTTAAGCTTTTTGTTTTTCTTTCATTTTTGTTTTGTTAGAGAGATAGGTATATAGATATATAGATATATGTGTGTATACATACACATGCATATATATGTGTGTATGTATATATATATATATGTGTGTATAACATAATGTACTATAGTAAGAGATAAGGTTGCCAGGAAAGATAGAAGGTTTGAACTTCGTTTTTAGGCAATATAGACTATGGGATGTGTTGTAGCAACTGTTCTGACCATGCCATCTCAGTAAATGCCTTTGCTAAGAGGTAATTTTGTCTGCTGCCTGCTTATTAATAGGAAGCACAGAGATGGGAACATATATATGTATATGTATAACAAAGCACAAAATGCTTTGCAAACTTTAAAGTTCTGTATTTTAAAAAATAAAATAAAGCTAGTTGTCATTAGCTATTAAACAATACTCCAGGCCAAAGAACTACTAACTATACCTTGTACACAGCATGTGTGCATTCCTGCTCCTTGCCTTGACTCATAATGCCTTAAATATAATGAGTACTCAATAGGTTTTGGGTGGTGTCAGCTAGCATTGGTTCAGCACTGATAAATAGGAGGTATTGTAGAAGAAATTAATAATCCTAGTTTGATGTTATGTTGCAACTCTAACAGCATGGATTTATTTAATTCAGAATATATTTGTTGCATATCCAGGGAGCACACAACGAGGAAAAACAATAGGATAGGAGAAAGTAGCAAGAATGATGACACGGTGGTGTGTGTGACCAAAAAAGTGAGTGTTGCTCGGAGATTGACAGCTCATCCCTTCCTGACAGATCTATTAGGGAGTGCTAACCCTGGATGTAGAGCAGCACAAATGAATATAGAAATGTCAGCATCAGAGATGACAAAGTGTTAGTAGGAGTATACCAACAATAAAATACCTCAATTTAGTATAAAGTAATAGTTTATAGAAAGTGTTAAGTTTAACACTTTAAGCTCATTATTGACATAATAAATAGGGCTTTTTTTGCTGTTATAATTATGCTTTATTGCTAGCAGTAAATCAACGAACATTTTTTTAAGCACTTACTTGGTGCCAGGCATTGTGCTAAGCAGTTAAAGATAAAGACAAAAGTGAAAACTGTCCCTGTCCTTAAGGAGTTTATAGTTCAGCCAGGGAATACAGTATGTCCATATATTACAAGTGATTTGGTGCTAGTAGCACCTGGGGCAGTCAGGAAAGCCTCAGTGTAGTAAGTGGTGCTTAAGCAGTCTTGAAGAAACAAAGGATTCTCAGAGACAGAGGTAAAGAAGGAATGAATTTTAGGCATCAGGGACAGCCCGTGCAAAGGCATGAAGATGAGACATGGAGTACTTTGTGTAAGAAACAGCAAAGTAACTTTGTCTGGACCACAGTGTGTGTGGATGTGAATAATGTAAAGCTGGAAAAGCAGGTTGGGGCCAGGTTATGAGGGGGTTTTAAATGGCAAACAGAAGGATATGTATGTAAGTCTGTACATATGTATGTATGCATGTATATATATGTATATGCAAAAGCTATATAAATCAAAACTTCTGCAGATGACAGTATCTTTGTAAGCTTCTTAAAGTAGAATGGCACTATTTAGAGATTACATTACCATCTAGTGATCATAAGAGGAATTGCACCTACAAATTAGATGAAACAGTCATTTTAGATCTAGCCAATTTTCCTATTAAATGTTGTCACTGGAGAATGCTAATTATACACCCAAAAATAAATTTGATGAAATTTGGTTTTGAGAATATACATATGTAAAACTGAAATATTCATTATAGAATAAGTTACATAGTTCTGTTTTTAATTAAATATTTCATTTCTAATGAATATACTTTAAAACGATAAATACTGTTAAATGTAACACTTTTAGCCAAAAATGTTTTCATTTCCACTGTGCCAAAAATTAGTTTTATATCACTTAAATTTCTTTTGAACTCCCCCTCATTGTATCTACCATAGCCAGAAGCACCGTGGGTAAAATATGGATCATAGATCTAAAAGTGATAGTAGAGGCCATCTAGTCCAACTCTCTTCCTTGACATGTGAGTAAATAGATGCCCAGAAGAGCTTAAATGCGTGGTCATATAAATATTAAATATCAGAGACAAGATTTGAACCCAGCTTCTATTTCCAGACTCAGAGCTCTTTCCAATGTATGATGCTGCCTCCCTATTATAGAAATATAATGAATCTTAGTGAACATTTAGTTCAGTCTCCCATCTTAAAGATGAAAGAACTGAGGCTCACAGAGAGTACTTGCTTAATATCCCATAGCTAATTATTTCCGAAGCTAGAGCTAGAAGTCAGATATTCTGGCTCCTACGGCAATTGGTGCTTTTGCCACTACGTTTTACTTTGATACTTAAGCGTATACGTGATCTAGTTAGTTCACTTCCTTCATTTAGGAACATAATTCATCAGCCATGCCCTTTTATTCTGCATGACTTGACTCTTCTAATTCCAGATCCAGCTCTATCCGTCTTGCTGCTATTGTGTGCCAAAGGAGATATGTTGATTTTACTGACCTCTTTATCCCCTGCAACAGACATTGGTACATAAGCTAAAATTATCTTCATGATAGTGTGTTTGCAAGTGCTTATCATGAAAGTAACAAGGCAGTGTGTATAATTATCCCATGAAATGATGGTTCTTGTTGCCTTTGGGTGCATGATAAAATCAAGTGCTTTATTTGCTTCTCCAAGGAAAACCTGCGAGCAATTTCATTTTGTCCTCTAATTTAATTTACAGTGAGAAAATCGGCCTCAATATGATTCACTTCCTCTAGTAATATGTCCATTCACTGGACAAAGAGCTCACATTTAGAGCAATGTAGTATTTCTATAGTCTAACAAATGGGTATTTATATAGTCTTAGCACTCTCTGCCCTCTTTTCTGGTCATTGTTTTTACCATTGCCACAGAAGCAAATAGGAACTACTGAGGCTGAAAACTAGTTTATCTTTGTCTTTGTTTCATGGGTTGCCATGAAAGGTATAGTGTCTAGAGCATTGGGCCTAGAGTCAGGATGATCTAAGTCCGAATCTGACCTTAGATATTTACTAGCTATGTGACTTACTCTGTTTGCCTCAGTTTTCTCATGAGGATGATAGTAGCACCTCCCTCCCAGGGTTTTTGTGAGGATCCAATGAGAATATTTGTAAAGTGTTTAGCACAGTGATTGCACATAATAAGTACTACATAAATGCCATTCCCTCCTCCCCTCCGTGAGCAAAGGACTCTTCACTAATCGTCTAGCCTGCTAGTGATGTGCCTCTCCATAGTCAGCTAGACTGGACTCCAGAAAACAGACATAATCTATCACAATGAGATCACAATGAGAGAAGTATTTCCAGCAGAGTTGAACCTATCAGGGCTTGAGCTTTGCTGGCCTAGCTCTTAAGCATTGGTCACCCCCACTCCATAATGAAACATTTGAGTTTTACTTCATTACTGCTCAAGAAATACTCATTGAGTTGAATTTAATATGCATGAATTTTAGTGATCTTGGAAAGGTTATAATCTTTTGATAAAAAGTATTGCTTATTTAAGCGATTTATGTATAATATGAGTTTTTCCTGAACAACATACAAATTTTCTGTATTTTAGAATCCAGAATGCAAAGAAAAGAGGAATGTACTCTGACTCTTGAAGAAGAGAATCCTACTGTTTGTAGAGAGCTGTCACCTGAGAAAAATCAAGAAAAAGAGATAAATAATGTCATTGAAATTCAAGCAACTGGTGTGTTATGAATTTTAAAATTCATTTGACTTTAAAGTACTTTGCTAGGCTGGCCAAGGCTACCTTTATTTATCATGTCTACCACTTTCCTCTATTTGGTCAGCTCTACCTAGTCAAAGTCCCTTTCATCTATTCACTATTAGCACCTTCAAGGTCTCTCCAGTTGTGCTTTATGCCTGGAATGACCCATCCCACCAACTCATCTCTTTCCTATCATTTAAACAAATTCCTACATTTGTCTGAGAAAATGAAACCTTTAGTTTCCTCTGCTAATTTTGGAAATGAAATTTCCTCGGCTATTCTGTCTTGTCTTTTACCCTTGATTTGTGTTTGATTAAAATAACTTACTATTGGTTCACGTATCAGATTAAGATTATTATCCTGCTGTACATGTCAAAGTGTCCATCTTAGACTTTAAATATGCAGGAGAGGGTATATAATAATCTTTGTACAATGCTGTGTGGAGTTAGATAGTAAATGCATTCTAAGAATATGATAATTGCTCTTTTGTAAACCTATCTATAATTTAGGTTACAGGGTTTTTTCTTCATAATCCTGAATTACTGTAGAAAATATACTTCTCATAAAAGAAGTCTCCCATGGTCCCATGAGGGCTCTTATGGTCCCTTGCCTAGAGAAAATTAAGGTTTCAAGCACAAGAATATTGATAGTATCTTGATGGGTTTTTAAAAAAGGAATACTGTTTTTTAATTGATCAACAAGACACTAGCATCTATCTAACAAGCACCAACTCTGACTTTGCCACGTTTGTTTTTTGACAGATAGCCAGTGCCAGGCTTACAGTCTCTTAGAAGCAGTAGCTACTCCTTTATTGAAAGAGCTTGCTTGCCATGGTAGTCTTCCTATGGCAAATTGGAAATTTGCCACTCTTGGCTTTGACCAAACTAGATTTTTCTTAAAGCAGCAAGAAAAAATACTAAATGACATTTTTCTTCAAGGTGAGTGAAAGTATAAGCTATATTCCTTCAAATATATAGATAGATGTTTATATATACAGTATACATATACATTAATAAGATTACTTTATCTACCAATAACCTCAATGTTTCTTAAATTTTTAGAGCTGAAAAATCCACCACTGGTAGCCAACCTAAAATTCTAGGCTGATCCTTAGATAGAAGACTTGGTAGTTTGGTAAGATACATGCCAGAGAATACTGAATTTGGAGTCAGAGGAACTGGATTGTAATCCCACTTCTGCCATTTACCTATCTGTGGGATCTGGGGCAAGTACCTTAACCTCTTTGGGCCTCAGTGACCATTTCTGTAAGATGAAGGTATTAGACTAGATAACCTTATAGGTCTCTTCTAAATCTAAATCTGTACTCCTCTGATTGTATATACATAAGGAATAACTAATATTTATAGAGTCCCTTCAGAGGAGAGTGTGTGTGTGTGTGTGCACATGCACACACGTGTCCTTTATCACATAGAATTAGCAAAATATCTTTTTAGAAAAGTATTGCATATATTACCTATAGTTGTTCATGAAGGCACCATCCTGAGTAAGCCTAGTGATACTAGAGCATCAGCCGTCCACCAGGCTGCAAAATGAAGAGAAGGTAAAACCACTCAACTCTCAACTTTGCTTCTTTTTTCTTTTGACTACGGAGAATAACCTTTGAACTGGAAAGGGTGGAAGAAAAATAGCTAACAGGGAGCTGAAATCCCATGTTTACAAGGCAATAGGAAGAGAACTGTCTGCCCTAGACATATTCAAGCCACCAGGTCCAGACAGATGACATTCTGTGACACTAAAAGAACTGGCAGATGTGACCACTGAAATACTGTCATTGCTATTAGTTAGCAATCTTTGAAGCATCAGGAGAACAGGAGGGGGCTGCATTACTGAAAACAAGAAAATGTCCAGATTTTCCAGAAAGACAGTGGACTGCATAGATTTTCAGCTAATGAGCTTGATGGTAGTTTCTACTCCCTTCTACATTCTAGAATGTATTATTAAAGAAATGGTTAGCGAATATTTAGAAGAGGAAGCAGTCATCAAAGTGTTTTTCACATTTTTGTTTAATCATATTTCTCCCGTATTGGAAACATCAAAACAACTGGGAGATAAGATCCCTAAGGGTACCTTCTCCTGTTGCTTCCTGCCTCTGCCTTGCCGCAGGTCATTCTAGAACTTATTACTGGGGAGTTTCTTGAGTCTTTGCCTTCCCCCTTCAACAGTCACAGCCATTCAGAAACCATCTGAGGTATTTAACTATTCCCACAACTTGGATGAAATGGGAGTCATCAACTTTATTCCTTCTGGTGAGATAAAGGAATATCTGTCCTGCCACTACATCTTAAGTCCCTCCAGGCTTTACCATCCACCCTGCTGCTAGGCCCTGCAAAGCCCTATACCGTTATTTGATCGACTGATTTAATCTAAGACCTTATCATCCATCTACTCCATTGCTGCATTCTTAGAACTTCCAGCACTTTCCATTCCCCACGTAGCAGAACTTTGTTTTATGTGTTGCTTCTCCCAGTAAGTGTACGAGTGGTTTCAGAGTAGAGACTCAATTTTTCTATATGTCCTTCACATCTAGTGCAGTGCATGGCACACAGTAAATGTTTAGTAAATGCTTTTTTAAGCCTCTTTTATTTTGTGAATTAAAATTTATTTTTTTCATTAATGACATTTATTTCCCTCCACTGAAATTTCCACTAAAAAAGAAAAACAAAACCCATGTTACAAATATGCAAAGGTAAGCAAAACAAAATCTCACATTATCCATGTCCAAAAAATATGTCTTTTTCTACATATTAAATCCTCCCCTGTATGTCAGGAGGCAGGTAGGCAGACTTTAGCATTCATCCTGTGGAAGCACAGTTGATCGCTGCATTGATCAGAGTCTGTTATTCTTTTTCACATTGTTATTGCACAAATTTCCCTCGTGGTTCTGCCCACTTCACTCTGTATCAGTTCATATAAGCATTCCAAAGCTTCTTTAAAGCCATCCCCATCATAATTTTTTACAGCACAATAATATTCCATTGTGTTCATATACAATACTTTGTACTTTGATGGGCATTCCTATAGTTTCCCATTCTTTGTCAATACAGAAAGAGTTGCTATAAATATTTTTGTGTATATGGGTCCTTGTCCTCTGTCTCTGGGGTATGGTCCTTATGTGACATAGTTCCAAATTATCTTCCAGAAAGGTGGGCCAACTCCCAGTTTTATTAACAGCACATTAATGTACCAGTTTTCCCACACCCTCTCCAACATTTGTTATTTTCCTTTTTTGCCAATTTTCCCAATCCAATGAGTGTGAGATAGGACCTTAGAGGTAATTTAATTTGCATCTTTAATTACTAGCGATTTGGAACCTTTTTTTTCCATATAGCTAGAGGTAGCTTAGATTTCTTCCTTTGAGATGTTTTTAATATCCTTTGAGTATTTAATATTTGGAGGATAGCTCTCATTCTTATAAATTTGCATCGGTTCCTTGTATATCTTTGACATGAGACCTGCATCAGAAAAATTTGCTACAAAGATTTTTTCCCAATTAACTGTTTCCTTTCTAATGTAAGTTGCACTGATTTTGTTTATCCAAACCTTTTTAAATTTATGTAATCAAAATTGTCCACTTCTACTTCTTGTGATCTTCTCTGTCCCTTGTTTGGTCATGAGTTCTTCCCCATTCCATTGATCTAAAAGGTAAATCCCAATTAAAAACCAATATAAAAACTCAAAGAAGAGATTCACTCAAAAACACTAAAAAACAAAGAAACAAAAAAAGCCCAAGAGCATAAGCAACTTGGGAAGAACTCCCTATTTTACAAAATTACTAGAGAATTTGAAAAGCATTTTAGCAGAAATTTGTTTTAGATCGAGTCTCGTACCATACTTGTCACCTGTGATCCTGGGGAGACCCATTCCCATGAGGAACTTTACCTACTAAGGATTTACACACACTGAGTTCAATGCTGGAGAAGGACTGATCCCAAAGAGAGGAGTCAGTCTTTTCTCATACTTTATGGCTCTTTATCTCCTAACACTAGAGTTCTGGGGAAAAGCTCTTAAACATGCCTCATCCCTGAGGCCTCTCCTAAAAGGATGAACAAAGATTCCTTCTAGAAAAGGTACTCGGTGTACAGAGTAGATAGAAGATGGCTGTATATTTCTTTGTACTGTTCAGTCATGTCTGACTCTTCATGACTCCATATAGGAGTTTCCTGGCAAAGATACCAGAGTGGTTTGCCGTTTCCTTCTCCAATGGCTTAAGGCAGACAGAGGTTAAGTAAATGACTTGCCTAGGGTCACATAGCTAGTAAGCTTCTGAGGCTGTATTTGAATTCAGATATTTCTGACTCCAGGCCCAGTCCTCTATCCACTGAGCCATGTAGCTGCCATATTTCTTCTGCCAATGAAGAAATATCTAAAACTCCAAAAACTCATAAACACACTCTAACAAATACCTAAAACATGAAACAGTAGCTGATCACTTATTATACCCTCTGAAAAATAAAGGCATTTGGAGCTACTAAATGATATTTCACTTTTATCTCTGACCTGCACTATCTGTGCAGCTCACAAGTCCAACACTCCAGACAAGGTAGGGCATAACTTGGGCTTTCTTAGTCTTTCCAGCCGTATCATCCCCCTGGTGGAAGTATATCTTCTCCTCTGAAAAACAGTGTAGTTATAGGAAGCATCTCTTGCTAGGCAACCAGCACTGACTTGAGAGCTCCTGAACTCACACTCATGAGGTAGCAGCCAAGCCTAGAACCTTCTCTCTCAGTGACCTGCACTCATAGGATGAACATATAAAAAATACAGTCAAGGACTTAAAATTCAATCCCAGACTTGGCAGGGCATGCACACATTCTTCTTGCCACATGCTCATAGACACCAGTGGTCATTAGAGTTGAGAAAGAGAAATCCAAGGGAGAGTACCAAACAATATCTTCAGAATTGAAGAAGACAGAGGGAGATTCAGAGCCTTTATCCTCTCCTTTTATAGCCTGAGTGGTTTTAACTGGTTCAGTCATCAGTCATCTTTAATACAAGTTTTCCCCATACCAACCATGGCACCCAAAGAGAGGCTTTTTCAGCATCCCAAAGTGTGAACCAGAGCATATGCCTAGCCTCATGGAGCCTGAGCATGCAGACCTAGATCCTTGAGAGGTGTCTCAGTCCAGCAAACTGGGGGGGAAAGGGCTCACCTCTCCTAATTATACCTACTACAAGCTCAAAAACATATATACCACTTGAGTATAATGGCTCTCACAGTTTTAAGAAATTTAATTTTTTTTTAAATTAGAGAATGAAATCACATATCACAGTTATGGCTAAGAGGAAGATTCTTAAGCAATCAAGGATTAGAGAAAAATGCAGAAGATGAAATGGATAATTCCATTTTTAGTCATATGAAATTGAAGAGCTTTTGCACAAACAAAATCAGTGCAGCAAGGATAAGAAGAAAAATATGAATTGGGAAAATAAATCTTTGCATCAAATATCTTTTATGAGTCTGCTACCCAGCTGGTACAGGATAGAGCACCCTAAGGCCTGGAGTCAGGAGGACTTGACTTCAAATCCAACCTTAGACACTTAACTAGTGTGACTCTGGGCAAATTACTTAACTTCTGTTTGCCTCAGTTTCCTCATCAGTAAACTAGGGATAATAATAGCACTACTTCTCAAGGTTGTTAGAATCAAATGAGATATCTGTTAAGCTCTTAGCACTGGCACATAGTAAGCACTATGTAAATGTTAGCTATTATTATTATTAGAATTAGTGGTGATATATAAGACCAAGATTAATTCCCCTAGTTGCTGAGTGGTTAAAAGATATAAACAAACAGTTCTCAAAAGGATTGCAAATTATTAGCAGCTATTTTAAATTTCCCCAAATCACTAATAATAAGAGAAGGGCAAATCGAAACAACTTTGAGGTTTCAGCTCATATTCAGCAAATCAGCAAAGATGAAAAAAGCTGGAAATAGTGTTGGAGGTACTATGAGATAACAGGCATAATGACTTGCCATTGTCAGAGCTGTGGTCCAAATATTTTGGAAAGCAGTTTGAAATCACGTTTTTAAAAAGTTGTCAAAATGTCTGTCTTTGACCTAGGAATGCCAATGCCCTAAGGAGGTTAAAGATAGAAATTAAGGTGAGAGGTATGAGTGTGTATATGTGTGCATGTGTATATATTATGTACATACATATATATTTATGTTTATGCATACATACACATACTTATACAAGTATATGTTTATATAGACACATGTATGTGTATAAAACATTTATAGCAGCACTTTTTCTGATAACAATTGTAAACAAAGTAGATGCCCATCAATTGAAGAATGGCTAATCAAATTGGGAGATGTGTGCAACTGAATATTAATGTGTGAAACCATGAATATTAAAATTTTCAAACAGCCTGGAAAGATGTATGAACTTATGCAGAGTGAAATAAGCAGCCAGAAGCACAATATACCTAATGACTGCAACAATGTAAAAAGAACCAAAAACCAAAACTGAATGTTTTGTAATAGTAGTATCTAAGAATGGCCTTTGGAGAAAGGTTGAGAAAATGTATCTCCTTCTTTTCTTTTGAGAGGTGAAAGACTATGACTATGGAATATTGCATACATATGCTTGAGACAGAATTCACATGTTACTTGATTTTGCTGAATTGCTTTGTTCTCTTTCTAAATTTTTCTTACAAGAGATGAATTTCTGGGGAGAGAAGGTGGGAAGTATATGTTCAGAAGTAAGGATGATGAAAAAATCAATAAAAATGGAGTAGCTAGGTGGCACAATGAGTAGAGCACCAGTCTTGGAGTCAGGAGGACCTGAGTTCAAATCTGGCCTCAGATACCCACATACCAGCTATGTGACCTTGGGCAAGTCACCTAACCCCAATTGCCCTGCCTTCCCCCCTCCAAAAAAAAGAAAAAATCAATAAAAATAAGATTTTTAAACAGAATATATCTATAATTTTACCAAGAATAAAAGTTTAGCTCATGAGCTATAGTTTATAGACTCCACCCTGTTCCCATTTTTGAGGATTGAAACAACAGTCCTAAGACCCCTCTCTTATGCTCTACGTTCAAAGAGCAATAAAAGCTCAGCAGTTACATCTCTAAGGGTTTATTTAAGCACTGTAATTCGCCCAGATCTTCTTACTTAAATATATTAAGAGCAACTAAAGCCTTTTATTATCTCACTTATCTTGAGTTTCCCTCTGCGTTGACCATTTCTGTTCTGTCCTTTCTAATCAAGAGATCATTCTCCTTGGAACAGAAGAAAAGAACAAAATTAAAGGTCTGAGTTATTGTTTTCTCACTGTCATCTGTTATTATCAACCTCTCTTCTAATTCTGAGACATGGGCCTTCTTTGATCTTTCCTTTACTGCCAATATAGCTTTTTTTTTTTAAAAAAGCCATTGAAATATCAAAGAAAATAGAAAATCCTAACTATCAGAAGACTACTCTTTATAAAAAGAAAGAAGACTGCAGCAAAAGGAAAACATTACCTATTAATATAATGTAATATGATTTCTACTGCTCACAGATTTGGGATTATTTTAGTACAGAATGAGTTTTTGAAGGTTTGTAGAATTATAGAGCACAGTGGTAATTATCATACTAAACACAGGTCCAAGCGCTACTTAAATATAATAGTCCATCTGGATCCTCTCCTCTCAGCTCTCTAACTCTAGTGGCAGAGACAATTTAACCCCTACTTATAGGCTCCATCCTGCCATAGGTACTGGAGTTAAGCCTATCCCCAATCCAGGAACTTTATCAGGTGAGTACAGGTGCTCACTAGATGCATCCAGGTTTCTCAGGAACTTGCTTCCTTCCTTCTTTTTCAATCTCGTTAATAATTGGGTTTTCTACTCCTAAGTCCCATTGTCTCTGTGACTGAGTCAGTTCTATCAATCACTTGCCTTTTAAGCCCAGCTGTGGCTAATGATACTGTGTAGTCTACCTTTCATTTGTCACTTAATCTACTTTGGGATCTACTTTCAGATTCTAGTCACTGTTTTCCATATTCCTAAAATAGCTGGTCCCTGGCTAACCTTTTGCGTTTTCCTAGGTAGCTGGTCTGAACCTGTGATCTAACCCAACTCTTTGCCATTTAAGCCCCACTTATCTCTTTAGATCCCTCTTTTTAAACAACAAAGGCTCATTTGACATTTTAATTTTTCAGTTGGCTTAGGAAGACTTAGGAAATAAATATTTTAGAAGCAGCATTTATTCAAGATTTAAGTATCCGTATATGTGTATGTACGTGTATATGTATATGTATGTGTTCTAACATATAGTATATCTAAATATATTTTTTTCTTATTTAGGTAAAAATGATGAAAGAGAAGTAATATTCAAACAGGCAGCACTGGTCCATCTTTTGGTAACAGTTCGAGATCTCCTCTTAATGTGTACCTTGGATACAGCATTGGGTTAGTTGAAAAGTAATTCATTTCTTCATGTTTTACCTTATCCAAATAAGACATCATCTAACCCAGAAGTTGTCATTTAAAATGTCCTCATTTCATTGAAATATGGGTATTTTCCAAGGAATGTTGTAACATTTTCATATATTATAATATAATCTGTATTTTGTTTGTGTATTTCTGAAACTACTAAAGACAGATATTTGTATGTTATTCTTTAATTTTGTTTGAATTGGCTAACATTTTAAAATGAAAAATGTTATATCTAATCACTGGACTCACAAAAAAGCCTAAGAAAGTCCCTAAGCCAAAGATAATATATAGAGACAAACATTTATAATTCTTATGCTGGCTTTTAACAGTTAACATTAATATTTTGCCTTGCAAGTTGAGCCAACAAGAATTTTCTAAGTGTACTAGAAATACAAAGGCAAAACATAGTCTTTGTTCTCAAGGAGTTCACAAATCTAATAGTAAAGTCTATATACAAATGACTACATACAAACTATATGTGTGTGTGTGTGTGTATACACACACAAGATAAATGATAAATTGGAAATAAACAGAAAGGAAAGCACTGACATTAATGGGTTTTGAGAAAGCCTTCTTGTAGAAGGTAGAATTTTAGCTGTAAGCACCCAAGGCATCAGGAGGTAGATATGAGGAAGAAGAAGATTCCAGGCACGGGTTATAATATACAGTGAAAATCCACAGAGTGGAAAGGTGGAGTATCATGTTTTAGAAAGAACAAGGAGGCAATTACAGATGTTTCATAAATTTGTGTTGATTTGCTGTTTTTCATTTAGGTGGGAGATGCATGAAATGTAGGCAATGTCTTGTTTACCGAGTAATGCTATCTTGATTTAGCCACATTTGTGTCAATAATAGATTAGAGTGTATGTAACAGGATTGATGAAGCCAGACCAGTTTTTGTATCTCACACCACACAAAGGAAAAATGTTTCTAAAATATCAAGACTATGAAACTGACCTTATTGTGCTTTATACTGTTTACCCAGAGATATTTTTTATTTTTTAGTAAATATATTCTAATAAGGTATAAAATCCATATAAGGTAAATTTACAATAAGGTATATTATATAATTTATAATTTAGTTCGCTTCACATCTAATGATTATGATGCCAGGATGCCTCTAAATATAACCTAAGTTTTAAAAATAAATCAGAGGCAGGGATGGTGGCACATGCCTGAAATCCCTGCTGCCAGGCTGCAGCTAGTGCATTGAGTTTCAGAGTTCTGAACTGCAGTACAAATAAAGCTTATCCAAAGCACTAAATGGGGCATAAATATGGTGAGCCACAAGGAGGGAAGATGGAGCACTAAGCTGCCTAAAGAGGGACGGATTCACCCAAGTTGGAAACAGCACCTTCAAGTTTCTGTATCAATCAGCACTGGGGTTGGGTTTATTAATATTCATTACTATTCACTGTATGTCTAGCCTGAGTGACATAGGGGAACCTAGTCACAAAAAATAATAATAGTAATAAAATAAAAATAAATTAGAAAGTGTAATTCTAGAAGGTAGTCAGATTAATTCTGAATTTACTGTCGGTTCTACTAGGCTGATACCAATAATGAGTTGCTACTCAGTTGTTTTCCTAAGGTTATCCACAGGGCTCTAGGTGTAATACTTTTTTCCCCTCATATATATGATACAGAATTCAGTTTTTCTTTAAAAGCATGAAAGATTAAGTATTACAGATGTGTTGCAATATGACTACAAATAAATTCTATAAAAATTACAAAAGGATAGTTTAAGCATATAGGTTATTCTCCTTAACTTACCTAGCAGAACATTCCTTCTTATAATTCTTTCCTTGGCTCAGTTTTAGTTCGTTTTTTTTTTTTAAGATGGCCTAATAGAGACATCTTTTTATACCTTTGCTGCTTTCAAGTTTCCTTTAAAACTGAAAAATAATGACAAAAATTGAAGTAAACATCCAGTGACTTTTGTTATTTTTTTCCTCTCAGTTTCCTGTTTACTTGCTACAAGGTTTGTCCAAAAAAAAATTATGTAATCATTCTTTTTCCTTTGGTTTATAACAGGATATTTACTGAAAGCAAAAGATGTCTACGAAAGCATGTTAGGTTCCTGTTTGGTTAATATTTGGAGACAGCTCGAGATTGTGCAGTTTATCAAGAAGAAAAATCCTGAGACCAACCACAAAGAACAAGAGTTATATGGTCAGATATTACGTTTGGTGCAAACGAGCAATAGAGAAGAATCACAATTTAAGGTTAATAACTTCTGTAAAATGTTCTTTAAGCAACTGTAATTCAGATTCAGATGAGCTGCTCACATTTCTTAGTTCAAATAATTAATTTACAAGATAAATTTTAAATTCACCTTTTAAATTAGGAAAGAGATTACTTAGTAGTGTTGTGAACTACTGAGGACCATGAACAAGACACTCAACCCGAATTTCAGTTTTCTCATCTGTAAAATGCAGAGAGCAAAACTTGCATCAACAGCTTCAATTGGATTGTTATGAGGAAAGCATTTTTTAAGTTATAAAATGCCATATTAATATGAGAAGTTGTTCAAACTGCTTGTACATGTTGTGGTTACCCAAGTGCCTTACACGTGTAATTTGATATTATCCATGTTTTACAGATGATGAACCAGACAATACAAATTGAAATAACTTGCCCAATGTCAATCACACAGCTGAGACCCAAATTGCAAGTACACGTTTTCCCTAAATACATCAACACTTATGATTACCTTATAGGAGTTTATATTAGATCCACATCGTTGTTTAGTCAGTCGGTCATGTTTGGCTCTGTGTGAGCAAAGGTACTGGAGTAGTTTGCTATTTCCTTTTCCAAATCATTTTACAGATAAGGAAACTGAAGCAAACAGGGTTAAGTGATTTGCCCAGGGTCACACAGCTAGTAAGTGAGACTGGATTTGGACTCAGGAAAATGAGTGTTCCTGACTCCAGGGCTGGCACTGTATCTACTGTGCCACCAGACTGCCCCTACATTAGATTTTCGTCCTATACATAAGGTGAGGGTTTCTGGGAAGGCAGGAGACAGAAGCAGGAAGGAGAGTATGCTATACAACTACACAAATCCCAAAGGACCTGTGTCCACACACTAGTGCAGTCACTCTCCCAGGTTTAGAATTCAATTCAGTTCAATTTCTCAGATGTCCTAGCAGATATTGTTAATGTTATTATTTTATTATTATCAGAACATTAATTTTTTTCTCCCTCCTACTTCCCCTGACCCCTTGAAGAAAAAAAAAACTACAGAATTCTTGTATCACGTAAGCACAGTCAAGCGAAATATAGTTTTACGTTGGTCACATGCAAAAATGCGTTTCTCATTCTGCTCCTTTTTATAGACCTGAGTCCAAGGTAGTGGCTAAGATGTTCAGTGGTCATGGTTCAATGCACGAGTCAACTAAATAAGTATATCCACAGCTTCCATAAGGAGACGTCTTCAAAAGTGTAGCAAAAGTTTTATCCTTTATCCTTTTCAAAATGATGGAGTTAACTGTTTATGTTCCATTAAAGAGCTGTCTTCAGTCATCTCAGTGGTGATTTCTGTACATTTTATATATAGGGAAATTACTAAAGGCTACTTCTGTTCACACTAGCTAGTACTATGAAACAAAACAGATTTGTGATAGGTCCACTCATCCAACTTTTTCTTTGTAGTCATGCCTGAGAATTCAACCAAGGTCATGGAAACTGGTATCAAAACCTGTTTGCAATTGTGTAGGAAACCTTCCATCTCTATAGGTTATAAGTACTAAGAGCCACTAATATAAATAATTATGCTTTAAAAACACATGCAGAAAGTTAAGTAGTTGATCACAGGCTACTTTGCATAGTGAGGATAATGCTATCAGTGAAGAAGACAGTCTCTTTATCAGCCAGGAAAATCCTTCACACTGCCTAAGATTGTCATAAGAATTACAGTAATGGAAGATATCTTCTTTGGCTGAACATTTTCTAACTGTTCACTGACTGATAAAGATAGCAACTGTAGATAGCATCAAAGAGTATGTTTAACACATACTCAGTGGAATTCTCTGTTTGGTTTTGCATTGATTTCGTTAGTGACACCCGCACATCCAGATCATAAACATTATGAGTAGCAGCTAAGTAGATGAAACAAGATTATATTTAGTTATGTACTTTATGTAGCATGGTAATGGAATGAGATATTTAATAGATTATGTTGGTGAATACTTACTATTTATACCATTCACAGCTTGACAATTTTCAAACAATAAAACACACTACATTAAAACAATTTAATAATCATAATTTAACCAGTTTAACTAAACCTGTTTTAATCTTTCTTAGATGATTCAAAAGTCTCTAAGAAGGATGTTACATATGTAAATAATACCAACTAAAAGTTTCCCCACATGTTAAAGGGATATGAAATAGCAGCCCTAGTATTTATTTATTCCAATTATTGGAGAAAGAAATGCTTTACATAATTTTTAAAATAGGTACATTTTGCCATAATTTCTTACATGAAAGACTTTAAAAAGAAACTCCACCCTTGCATTGTAAACAAAGTGAAAAAACATCTAACTTAAATTCATAAATTAGCCATCTTGGAGTGGGGGGGGGAGGAAATGGGGAGAAAATTTGTAATTCAAACGCCTGTGAAAATCAATGCTGAAAACCAAACATGTCAAAAATAAATTAAAATAAAAAATAAAAATTTTTTAAAAATTTTTTAAAAAAATAAATAAAAAATAAATAAATTAAATTCATAAATTAAATTAAATTCATAAAAGTTAGGTAGGCCTGAAGGTCATGTTGAAAACTATCTAATTCGGACCTCACATAAGAAATTAAGTCCCTGGAAATCTTGTTTGGAGGCTTAGACTGTAGAGCAGGGGCTCTGAAACTCATATTGTGTCTTGGACTCCTTTGGCATTTCTGGTGAAGCTTATGGACCCCTCAGAAAATAAGATAAAATGCATAGGATTACAAAGGAAACCAATTATATTAAAGTAGTTACCATTTTTTTTAAAGTTCTTGGACCCCAGGTTAAAATGTCCTGATCTACTGTCACGAAGAAACATCCCCCTCCTGCAGGTTTTTTCTGATATTGTTGTGAGAGATTTTTTTCACATATTATATATTTGTGACCAGATTTTTCTTGTAATTATTCTTCTGTAGTGGCAGAATAGTAGGGAAAAGAATAGAGGGTTTTTATACTGTCTACAAATATTAAAATAAACTATTAGTTCTCTAAATGTAACATCCTTGTCTGATTGACCAGTGAGCATTATTACCCTTAAGGCACAAGGGAGTGAATGCTGAAAGTGGTACAAAGAACAAGTAAACTGAGATGCAGATATTATAAGCATAATACTGACAGTCTTCCACATAGCCATCATGTCACAGGACTGCCCATCAGCATAATCTGTTTTTCACTAAAAGTTGTCAGCAGCCTTGAATTTTTTTTCTGTAATAAGTTCGATTTTAGGATTTGTTCATTTATTCAGAATTTGTTGAGGATCTTCTCTGGGGAAGATACATAGATAATGAGACAATCACTGACCTGGAGCTTTCAGTGAAAATTATTGTTCACTTTATAACCAATTTTAATGGCATGTCTTATTGTAAAGAACATGGTTACATTTATAACCCTAGTATGTTCATGTCTCAGAATTTATATTTAAGAAAATGGGGGAATTGGAATAAACGACCTCTGAGGTCCCCTCAGGCTCCAAAACTATGATCCTAGTATTTGATATTAAATGTACCTCTGCGGTTGGTTAATACATTGGTTAGAGAATGGTACAATTGAGGCCACTTGCTCACTAAATGAGCCAGTTAGCTTTAAACATGACCTACATAAGGATACACCTGCATTTTAATTCTCTCCAGTCTTCTTACAAATAAGTTCTTCGATGCATGTGAATGAGTTAATATAAAGTCATGAACACGACAACAACAAACCAATTGGAAAACCACCTAATGTATTAAGAGCAACATCTTCACATGTGAAAGGCAGTTGGATGGTGGGGCTGTTTCATAGGGCTGATAGAGCTAAAGCTGGAGGGGGCTTTAGGAGCCATCTGTTCTAACCCCCACATTTTACAGATGAAGAAATCGGGACCCAGAGAGGTTCAGTGAATTATCTAACACCACACAAGTGGTAAGTGGCAGAGCAAGAGCCAAAAACAACTCCAATGCTTCTCCACTGTACCACATACTTTCCAAATATATAATGCACATTAGTATCTGAATCTATGTTACAGGTCATCCAAAATAGTATTCAGTTAATAAGATGTAGAATCATTACATAAATAATCCTTGTTGCAGCACATTAATCACAAAATCTAATACTAATATGCAAAAGATAATTTATAAATGTATTACTTATAATTGAAATTAATATCGATACCTAAGAAATTGAAAAATTGATATTGCAGTCAAAATGTTGCAAATAAGAAATGAGAAACTCATTGGTGGGTGGAGGCAGTCCAGAAACTCTAGATACTGACTTTATTTTCCCTGCAACTTTTAAGGCATATGCTGGCATATTTTTTGATGTTTTTCTTTATATTCTGGTGAAGAATAAAATAGGATTCCTAAAATAAAATTGACAGCAACAGGAAGAGCCATCACTCAGCAACTTCACCTTCATTCCATCCAAATTTATCATCCTAGCCAGGTTATAGTTACCTATCAGCCCCCGGGTCACCCTCCCTTCACAAAGAGCTCAGTACCTTGGCCTAATCTTCCTCTCCAACTCAAACCTTATCCTTACATGTAATGATTTCATTATAGATGTTGTTGCCCCCTCATATACCTTTGCTTCTCAGTTCATGAAACTGTTTGATTTTCCAGAGGTTCCCAAAGTGGGTGATACCACCCCCGGGGGGCAGTGGAAGTATCCAGGGGGATAGTAGTAGCCTCAGGTGCAGTTGGAGGCATTAAATAAAAATAAGGGGGCGGTGGAAGCATCAGGAAAGAAGAGAAGAGAAGCAAATTTTGACAAACCATTTGTACATGTTTCATCTGATGTGTAACAGCGAATGTCTTAATGATTATATTATTTTCCAAATAAACACACAAAATGCAAGTGGTCAGTGGTCACATCTGCCAACAGGTCTTAACAAGCAAGTTTTGGCACACAAGTTGTGCGTTGTCGGGAAGTCCAGCATGCACCAGCAGGAATATGTGCATATAATGACTTCATAGTTACATGACACAATATCGCATCATCAGATTTCAATGCAGGGGAAAAAACCACAAATTTACAATAAATTACTAAATTTAAAATGCCTGATTTTTTTTTTAAACAGAGCAGTAGGCCAAATAAGTTTGGGAACCTCTGGATTAAACCTTCCCAATTCAGTCAATCAGTTTTAGAACTAAGTCAGTAGCCGCCCATCACCTAAGAAAGGCCTAAATCCTGTATTGGCCAATCAGGAGAAAGACATTTCTGGCCCACTCTGAGCTTAACCTACTAATGCCTTGAATGCTCCAATAGAAAAGACATGCTTTGCTCTCTGAGTGAACCCAAAATGCCCCTTCCTGTGTCATCAACTACAAGGCAGGATAAAGCTGACCAGGAATGTTCTTCTATTTTTGACTGCCAAGGACAAGGCACCTTGAACCAGACATGATCTTGAATAATGGGACTTTTCTTATCTTGGTATTTTATGGACACATGTTACGGTATGGTATGGTATGTTAATGACAGAAGAAAAAGATATCCTAGAACTATAATTTCAATTGACACTTTGACACTTCTCTTATTGTATTTACAATCTGTCCTATTAAGAAAATTCCTTTTCTCCTATTATGGTTAACACATAGGGAGATTATATTTTTGGTTGATACAGGCATCCTGAGTTGGGATTGCTCTAAGTGTATAAAGGGTCTCCTTCAGTTTACTTAACCCTGAGTTTGGAATTATTTTCTGACTCCGATGCATGCATGATTCTCTAGCTTAATGAGAATAGAAGCACACGTACAGCCTGATTATGTTTGTTCCTTGTTCAGACCTTTGGTGAGATGACATTTTATTCTTGAACAAACCCTTGGTAAGGAGGAACCCCATTCTGTTTGTTCTTAGGACAAACCTTGGGTTAAGGGGAAAATTGATTCTGTTAATTTCTTTGTATCAAATCTTTGGTATATGGTTAACAGTCCTCACCAGGATAGTAAGGGTACAGGGTGGTTGCTTCTGGTGGTGAAAAAGCTTTTGTCCTTATCTCACGATCAAAGTACCTGGTATAACAGGCATTCAGTAAGTGTTGACTGCATTGAATTGAACGCCATTCGTACTTTACATAAGATTAGTGCACTGCGCTGGAATTTGTCATTTTCATAGTTCTTTCATGTGAAGTTCTCATTCATGTACATAAATGATGAATTTTTTTTTTATATTTTGACCAGGTGCTAATTATAACAAGAATGGACTCAGATAATGAACATTGTTTCCTTATTGAAAAACTTAGCAAAATAAAAGGTTAGTGTTTCTTTTTCTTTGTTATTGAATTAATTTTAATTTTGTTGAGTCATTTCAGTCATGTCCCACTCTCCATGACCCCATTTGGGTTTTTCTCGGCAAAAATACTGGAGTGGCTTGTCATTTCCTTCTCCAGCTCATTTTACAGATGAAGAAATTGAGGCAAACAGGGTTAAGTGACTTGCCCAGGGTCACACAGCTAGTAAGTGTCTGAGGCTGGATTTGAACTCAGATCTTCCTGACTCCAGACCCAGTGCTCTATCCTCTGTGTCACCCAGCTGCAATTTCAATACATAGATTTTATTTGAAGACAATGTCTGGATTAAAGACTAGCTCAAGAATATAGAAAAGCATGTTATGTTACTTATTTATGCAGTATCTATGTTCTCCAATTGTAGAGGTGTTTGTTAGACTTGTTACATTCCTTTTTCATATTAGAATTGAGTAAAATAGGATCTTCCCACTTTAGTTCAGTGATGCTGAGCGAGGTGAGTGAAAAGAATTTAATTTCCAATATGCAAATTCATTGGTAAATGCCTATATGCACAATCATATGAGGGATACCTAGCATGTAAACATTATTGCAGCACTCTAAGGCCAAAAATTGCTAAAAATGAGGCACAACATGCCTCTCAGCTGAGGACCTCATTTTACTGTGAAAATCGAGTCTATTCACCATATCCTTCTGTCCATCTCAGGAAGCCTTAACATCCTAACTCACTCTTCCTTTTCTCCAGTTTCTGATGATGAGTTACTTCTTGTTGCTCTTTATCCAAGCCTCTCCCATTTTCTCCAGTGGATTGCCCCTAAATCATTTGCTTTCTTTCTCTTACCTTCAAACTCTTCCTGTCTCCTGATCTCTACTCTATTGGCTTCAAACATGGTCAAGATTCCCCTATCCTTAAAATACCTTCTCTAGATCCTATCATCTTCTAAAGCTATCATCCTATATTGTTATTACCTTTCTTGGCCAAACTAGTTGAAAAAGCTATCTATAATCATTACCTGTGATTCCCCTCCCCTCCTCAGTCCTTGTAATTTGGCTCCCAACTTCATCCCTCAGCTTAAACTGCTCCCTTCAAAGTTAATAATGATCTCTCATTTGCCAAATCTCACTATCCTTTCTCAGTCTTCATTACCCTTACTGCATTAACACTATTGACCATCCTCCTCGATGCCCTGTCTTATCTGGGTTTACATCTTTTGACTGGTTATATCTTAAGTACTTTTAAAAAGTATTATTTAAAATTTTTATTCTTTATTCTCTTGAAATCAACTACTGAAATGTAATTCAATAATTCACTTTCACCCCTAGTCTGATCTCCCAGTTGTATCATGTAGACAAATACTAGGTCCTCTGAACATCATAATCTGTTGTTAACGTGTTCTCTTTAAGGTAGATACGCATTATTCCTTCTACTCATCTTTCACCTTTCACTTCTTGCCAAATGACATCTTCCAGCCTTCCTCACACCTCCCCACCAGTGGTCCAATATAAATCTAAAAAGATTTCTTACTCCTTCCAAAATATTCACTTGCTGTTTGCCACTTAAAAAGAAATGAAACACGAACTCCTTCCTTACACTCTACTAGAGACTCTACTAGAGTCTACTAATGCTTCCTCATAGTGTGAAAGTAGCCCCTGGGTTCTCAGAAGCTACAGCAGTGGAACACAAGCTCTGGCAGCATCTACTCTGTTGAAAAGACTTAGTTGGGCCCGTGGTTGGCCTGAATGTGTGCAGTACAGCAGTCTAGCTGAGTTCAGAGAAGTTTTTCATCTAGTAGACTGCAGAGGATTTTGTTGTTTTGCTGTATCAATTCTTGAAGACTACCTACTAAGTGATACAGGTTGCAGTCTGCACTGGTGCACAGAGATGCTTACAATGACAGAATTACAGCTTCTGAAGTGCTGAAGTAATGTAATACATAGGCATGTATTTTGTATATATGTGTGTGTATATATAGCTATGTATCTGATACATAGCAAGATATCTTACATAGCAATGTGTCTCCACATCACACTGTAGGATGTCATTTCTGAAAATATTCCTTATAGTGGATGGCTTTTACTAACTTAACTATCATGTTGTCTTCCTGATCTCAGTATTTTCTCATCTTCCATCTTGGGGCCCAAAAACATTGACTATACAGCTGAGAATTGTTTCTTTCCACTCATTACAGTAACTCTCTTTGGTTACTACTGGCTAGGCTTTTTCTATTGTGTAATATTGTAATGTTAACGCATGCTTCCATCCTTCTGGAGCCTAAAGCTCTTAATCAGTACATTTAACAAGTAGCCAATATATTTGCAGATGTAATTAATAAATCAAAACATCAAATCAGGTCTTTAAATAATATGAGATTATGAGAAAAGAGACAACATGCATTTTCTTTTGATTTTTTGGATCACCATCAAATCAAGTCAGAAAGAACCGATTACACATGTACTATGTGCCTAGCATGACACTCCTTTGCATTCTACAGATGATTATACTATAATATAGTAAATAGGTTGCCATCCCTAGAATCAGCATTCCTTATATCTAAATGTTGTTCTACAAGAATCAATGAGATGTGCATATGCTGGTACATTTTTTTTATTTTTTTAATAATATTTTATTTTTCCTAATTAGGCATAAAGACAATTTTTGTTTTGTTTTGTGTTTTGCTTGAGGGAAAACAGGGCAATAGGGATTAAGTGACTTGCCCAAGGTCACACAGCTAGTAAGAGTGTCAAGTGTCTGAGGCCACATTTGAACTCAGGTCCTCCTGACTCCAGGGCTGGTAGCACTCATTGTGCCTCCTAGCTGCCCCCTAGACAATTTTTAACATTCAGTTTTTTATTATTTTGAGTTCCAAATTTTTTCCCTCCTTCCCTCACTTCTTCCCCACCAAGATGGTAAGCAATTTCATATAGGTTATATGTGTGCAATCATGGAAAACATATTTCCATATTAATCATGTTGTGAAAGAAGAAACAGACCAAAAGGAAAAAAAAGAAAAAAAGAAAAAAATAGTATGCTTCAATATGCACTCAGACTCCATCAGTTCTTTCTCTGGCTCGTATATTTTAAAGTATGTTTTTCTGTATACACTGGTGAAAAATAAAACAGGACTCCTACAGTAAACTTGAGAGCATCTGGAGTAGCTGTGAAGACTAACAATTCCCTAGTGACTCTTCTATATTTTACAGGGTGGTATTTAAATGTTTCATAGAAAGGACCACAAGATACTAATATCCCCACTGTGCTGGGGTAAATTCTATTGAAATTAAAATATATTGTTAGTAACCACTCTCTAGAGTAACTCAACTCAGCCAATGTGAGTGTAAGGTGTTGCCTAGAATTGGGTGTTACAGTTATATTCAGACTTCTTATTTGAAGGGGAAAAAATTCATTGTGATTTTCTAATGAGATGAACTTAGTTACACAAGATGTTTAAAATTAAATATTTCAATTACACTGAGGTTCAAAAAGTAAAAACTGAACATCCTTCTTGTTTAAAACATATATATGCACCAGATACATAACTTGTGATACATTTTCTGTTGTGTGAGTGCTAAAAACAGCAACAAAACACTCTAAATCCTTTCAAAAAAATAATTTGACCTGTCACAAAGAGCTTTTTTGGAAATATCAGTAAATATATTTCTTAGTAGTTAAATCAAGTCACTTTATGTCACTTTAGAAAGAAGTATATAAAATTAAGGACACTGAAAAATGTTTACTTTCCATGTTTTGCCAACTCAGGTTTAGAATGTATTTCTTTATCTCCTGAAAAAAGAAGAGTTTTACTGGAATCCAATGATGTTTTAAATGGGTGAGTCAAATTTATTTTTATGGATGGTTGACTCTTTAATCAGTATCCGTTGTTCTTTTCCCATATTATCCTGTGGTTAACGATTTCAAAATATTAAGTCCAAAAAAGAAATCAGGTTATGTCTAGTGGCCTTTCAGGGGATCCTCACTCTTTTCTATATTCTGGATTGTGTAAGGAAATAGCAGTGGTGTGCCATTCTTGGAAATTATTTCCAAAGAATAATCTTTGGGAATTTGCCTGGTTTGCTGTTTGGAAATTGTGACACTAGTAGCTAGCATTTGTATAGGACCTTCTATGAACCAGACACTGTGCTAAGCACTATACAAGTCATCTGATCCTCACAGTAGTACTGAGAGGTGGGCATTATTGTTACCCCCATTTTACTGTTGAACAAACTAAGGTGAAGAAAGGTTAAATGACTTGCCCAGAGTTACAAAGCTAGTAAGTATCTGAGACCTTATTTGGACTCAGCTCTGCCTGACTCCAGGCCCAGCATTCTATCCACTGCACCACCTGGCTGCCATACAGCAGACATTACGTTACATTCCAGTCCATCAAATGATTAGAAAGAACTTGTTTTTAAGAAAAAAAATCACAGAGTTGGATGCCTGAAAATTAAGAAATTTGGGGTTTTTCATCGCTGCAACAATTACTGAGATATCTGTGATACCACTCTTCTCCTTGGTTTAATCTTTCATGAAAGAAAATCTAAGAAGTGCTTTGATTACCGTGAAAAAAAAACCCCAATAACCATTAAAAAGGATTATTATAAGGCCAAGAGCCATTCCCCCATGGGTAATTCATCAAAGTGTACAAAAAGTTCTTAACAGAATTGTAAACTATTAACAACCATATGAAAGAATCCTCCAGCTCACTAATAATAAGAAAAATGAAAATCAAAACAACCATCTCACACCTAGAAAACTGGCAAAGATGACAAAAAATGCGAATAGTCAATGTTGGAAGGCTTGTGAACTAGTACAGCCATTTTGGAAAGCATTTTGAAATTGTGTAATAAAGTAACTAAAAAGTCATTACTCTGACCCATCTATTCTACTTATAAGGTATAAAGCCCAAGAAGGTGATTGAGTAAAAAGTAAGTTTCGATATACACCAAAATATACATAGAAGCACTTTTTGTGGTAGCAAAGAGCTGGGAATCTAGGTGATGGAAGAACAAAAGATATCAAAAAAATTAAATTTTTAAAAAACAAAAGATTAGACTTTACATTGGAAAATCAGGGTTCCAATAAAACCCAATCCTCTTTCACCAAAAACTCAAGTAAAGGAGGAAATTGTAGAGATGTCAAGAGAATTATTGTCATATGAGGAAGAAAGCTTGTCAAATGAGGTAGGGGTAAAGGGAAGAAGAAATTCTCACTGGACAACCTGCATTTTCAATAAAGTATAAGTCAAGAATTTCATATGAGACTATGGGAGGAGGGGGTGCTGCTGAAGGTTTGAGAAGTAAAGGTTTGGAACAATTGCTGTCAAGGGTAGGAAGGAGACTCAGTAAAGAAGAGTAAAAAGGTTACCTTTTTGCTAGCTTTCACCAGTTGAGATTAAATATCAAAAAAGATTAGATAATATAAATTTGTAGCAGCTTCATTCAACATATTATAATCTTTAGCTCCATTCAACAACACATAAATAGGTGTGGAGGAGGCAAATGGTAAAAGGAATCCAAATTTAGGGGTTGGCAAGTTGTGTGTGGGGATAGAGGAAGGGAACAAGAAATTTGACAGTAGAGAAGAGTGTAGAGTTGAAATGCAAAGAGCTCACTAAGAGTTCAAGATTGGGAGGGAAGAGAATATAGACAGTAGGGGTTGATAGCCTGGTAAAATATCAAGGAATAGGGAGAGTGCAGGTGAGAGTGAGAAAGAGTGGGTTGGGCAGGAATGAGGCATGGGGACAGATGGAATGTGAGAAGATTGGGATAAGAAAGAGGAATTTCAGTGTTTTTGATCATGAAAGTAGCACATTGTTGGGCAGTGACAAGCCGAAAGGTTTGAGCGAGCCCTCTTGTGTGTAGCTAAAGTGGGGCAGAAATGTAGGCTAGAGTTGTTGAGCAGATTGAAGAACTGATAGCTTAGTGTATTCAAGGGAACAGCACTCATGGATGAGCCACACACTAGAATTAGCTAGAGCATTGCAGCCCCTGCCTCAGCCCAGCATGACCCTGCAAATCCCGCTGCTCCTTCTCTCACACCTGGAGCTCACACAACATGCGAAAGGCTGCTCAGTTATCTTCATCGAGAACTCAGCTCTCTTTTCATTGCTCAAGTCCTTTCCAGTCTCCACTTCTGCTATACATTCAGGTTTGCATTTCAAAATTCCATATTATACCTGCCTAAATTAATGTTTTTCAGTCAGTTATAGAAAAATTAGGTTTGGTGGAATTAATTTTAAAATGTTAAAAAAAAAATACAAAGTTCACTCACTACAGGGAGACTTTGATACACTTTGAGAGACATAAAGTTATAAAAAGATGTAGTCTTTTCAGTTATGTCCAACCATAGGATTGTTGTTGTTTGCCCTTTGTTCTCAAAGAGGACCAGAATTTCAGTAAGGTGATGTCATGACTTGAACGTGAATTGGATTTAAGTGAGGCAGGGCTGTGCAAAGTCAGCAGCCTCACTCTCTCCTCAGGAGCCATCTGAGTCCAGTGACAAGACATACATCAGGATGACTAGAGATGGCCCTGGATGCAGTAGGGAGATCTTGGCCTTTTTTAAGCCAAGATCTTTCCCAATTCTCCATTTGTCTGAGGCATCACCCATTCAGTGATTAAGGCTGGGTAAAAATTAGGTAAAGAATGGTCTCTTTTATCTACTTACAAAAATCAGTCTGGGAGGGGAACACCCTCAGAGTTTCTGGTCAAAACAGAAACAATTGTTATTTACTCTCACACTGAGCCATCAGAACCCAAGTGAGGCTTGGGCTGGGATCTATTGTTGGCCAGTCTATGAGAGGCAAAATAATTTGGGTTTAAGGCTTGTAGTCCATAAAAAAGAAATCTAGCCTGTAAATCCCAAGATATCTTGCTAGGTTTCAGTAATCAAAATTTTTATTCTTTTGGGCAGAGCACCCACAAGTAAGGGTAGGATTCCCAACCATAGGATAAGGCTTAATTAAAAATCTTTCATAGTCTTCCTCTCTAACATGAGCAACTGGCATTTGCTGATGGAAGAAACAATACCTATGGGAAAGGTATATATCAGTGGGCCACCAATACGTGCTAATTTATGCAAAACCACCTGCTCACTAGCTCTGCTTTACTTCATGACATGTAAATAAGAAAAAAAAAAGTAAGGTATATTTGGACCAAATAATTCAAAACGCATATGTGTTTATCTCATGTAGCAATGGCCATTTCAATAATATTCAGGATTCAAATAACTAAACAGAAATACATAATAATACAAATGGAACCAATTTGTAACTGAAAACGTATTTTATTTTGCAATTGCTAAAAATTCAAGATTGTGCTAGCAGTTGAGAAAGTGGCAATAGAAAATTATAATTAATGTAGTCACTACCCTAAATGAAGTCAGATGGGAAAACAGAACTATAATGTTTTCTAAATTTCATGTTTTCTAAAATTATTCTGAAATCTTCTTTATACACAAAGATGTATATGTAACATTGTCAAGCAATGTAGTACTGTCATAAAAACTGAACATAAAAATAGGCTACTTCTGTTCACTTCATGGGGGAAATAGGAGCATCTAAGGAGGAACAGCAAAAGAGGAGGACCAAATTGGACAGTAAATTAAACAGAAATTGTACTAACGCTTTTCTTAGATTAGTGGACAGATGGGATTAGAGAATAAAACAACCAGGAATCATGACCCTTTACTATCATTAACCTAGCATTCTCAGTGAGGTGTATTTAAGTTTACCCATTCCATGGATAAATTCATAATTTTAATGCTGTTTTCTTGGCTCTTCTAGTCTCAAGAAGCATTCCTGTATGGTTGTACATAGTCAACATATTGGACCCGACTTTCCTTGGACTCAATTCTCATTCATGGTGGAATATAATTATGTAGAAAACTCTTGCTGGACTGAGCACTGTAAACAATTGGATATTCCTTACATGACCTTTAAAACAGTTCTCCCAGATGAAGTTTTTAAAAGTAAGCAAAGTCCCAAATTACTCATTTCTCCATTCCGGTTGAAATTTGTTATTTGATTTATACCCTGAATGCTGTTTAAATCTTTTCTGTTATACTGCTAAAATGAAAGTTTAATAAACGCTGTGTGCCTAAGAAAAGCATAAAGAACGTGGCTCCCTACAGACCTACTGATGCAATTCAGTCTTTAATTAATTAAACTTATGAGTTGTGTTTATGATAGCGAACCCTTTTATTTAGCTTGTGTCTAATGCATTTTTAAATAATGCTGTTTTAAGCAATCCTCATTAAGTGGGCAATGACCATTTAATAGATACTAAATACCAGTGACCAACAGATATTTGGGTAGGGAACTAAACTAAACTCAGTCACCTTGGCTCCTCCCTACTTTAGCAGTAATTCAAATGATTAAGTTGGCAATTTCAAAGTAGTTAAATTGACCATATCCTGGTACCCTAGAGCATTGAATAATAGTTATGGAACAGTATTGAAATGCTGGTAGTAACATATCATTATGAGTCCTAGATTCCCACTGTAGACTACAAAATATTGCCCCAAGTGATTGTCTTATTATCTCTCACTTTCCATTAGGCTTTAGGTTTAAGTAGGAGATCGGAACCAAGGCTGGGAACTCCAGTCTAGTTCTAAAGACTTGCTCACCTTAATGACATCTTTGGGATCTTTGATATATAGCAGTGAAAGTTAAATTGATCCCTCTCTGATGATAATATTCTTATATTATATATACATATATATAATGTATATAAGAAGTTCACAAATGGGCTAAAAGTTATTCTTAATCTAGAATAGGAATATTAAAAGGTTTCAGAGGTTTTCCTTCTATCTTCCTAAGGAAAATATTCAATGTATATAATCTTTAAATAAAAGAATAATCCAGAAACAAATCCCTGTCATTTTTTGTTTTAACAAAAGATAGCATGCGTGTGTATATATATCTGTAGCTATATATATAGACATATATATGTTTGTATACATACACTTATATGTGTGTGTGTATATATATATATATACATATATATATAAACAAGTAAAAAATTTTTTTCATTTAGAAAGTGCCTCCCTGGACAGATTTGGTGGTTTTCTTTTGGAAATTCAAATCCCGTATGTGTTTCTCGCATCTGAAGGACTTCTTAACACACCAGAAATACTTCAGCTACTAGAATCCAAGTAAGCCTCAGATTTCCTAATTTTAGCATAGGTACAAATATGCTAGATATTTTCTGTGGTTTATGTAATAATGTCCTTCTGGATTCAAAAACTTACATAACAACGTACATAAAAATACCTTTGTATTCCTTTATGCAAAGGCAGAAAATTATTCCCATCCCAAACCACTAGGAATGGACAGAGTGGGCATGAATGGTGATTGAAGGAATAGAGATTTTCTTAAATTTCTCTTAGAAGTTTCCCTATTTCATCTAAGTTAATTGTGTTTTTACAGCTACAATATAACTTTGGTGGAAAGATGTTGCAACGAGTCCTTACAACAGTTTGGGGATGCAGATCGTTATGTGGTGGTGACAGTTGATGAGTGCACAGCCATAATTATTCAGGTAAAGCTAAGTGATCAAGAAAATAAACTTAAGTAAAAAGGAAATAATACATCTGTGTGTCTCCAAGCCTAATAATACAGGGTGTCCCTAAAGTCTGGACACATAGGCAAAAATGCATATTTTCAAGAAATGGAATATTAACAGACCTTAGCCCCCTTGACTTCTTTTTCTGGGGTATGCTAAAGGAGAAGGTGTACTCAATGAAAATCACAGATGCAACACACTTGATTGAACCTATAAAACGCATAAAGAGTGAATGTGCTAAAATTGACGCCAATGTGGAGTTATTGCATCAATTTCACATGAATCTTGCAAAGCGCATCAACCTTTGCATCACAAATGATGGAAATTATATTGAAGATGTTATTTGTTAATATTCCAATTAAATAAAATGTTGTTGAAATTACATTCATTTCATTCCTTGAAAATATGTATTTTTGCCTATGTGTCCAGACTTTAGAAACACCCTGCAGTGTCATTATTAGTTTTTCATCGAGACTATAAAAGAAGATTATTTCAAAGAAAAGGGCAATAGATCATTAAGGACTTATTTGTATTATCAAGTAGATCTAGCTGAAAAGAGAAAAGGGAGCTAGCTTTCAAGTTCACAGAAGTCAGTTACCTTAAGGGGATTTTAAAAGGCAAGTGTAACAACAGTGTTGCTAGCAGCTGTTGTGGGGGTGAAAGACGTACAACAAGAGCACACTGAAGGGCTGTTCTTTGGCACAGGTTCTTTGATCTACTTTTCCAAGGAAAGCAACTTTAAGGGGTTAACAATTTTACTTTAATTAAACATACATATATCATTCACTTAGTTCAGGGGAAAAAGCCAGCACCCTGAACTTCAAAGAGAATACAAACAGAAATTACAAGCATACATTATATAAATAGAGCAAACACACATAGAAATCAACAGACAGGCCTCTAGCTGTCTAACCAGGGAATTGCATAGTTACCAGAGAGAGAGGCACCATCATTTGGATTTTCAAAGCCTGGGGGGCTCCAACGGCTACCCAGAGTCTCATCTGGCCAAATCA
The DNA here is from genome assembly GCA_028646595.1 of Phalanger gymnotis. Lineage (NCBI taxonomy): Eukaryota > Metazoa > Chordata > Mammalia > Diprotodontia > Phalangeridae > Phalanger > Phalanger gymnotis. The sequence continues at coordinate 440,905,316 of CM053622.1, forward strand.
CCAACACTCTTCCAGTGAGTGTGCCCCCAAAAGCAAAAAGCTGACCTCTGAGTATATATACACTTCTTCAGTCTCAAAATGCATCACAGCCATATGACTCAAATCCACATGACCAAGGCTTTCTTGTGACTTAAATGCTTCCTCAGGGTCAGAGGCATCACAACCATGAGCTTCAAACCATGTGAACTAGGCCTTCCCTTGATGTAAGCAGGGCATCAAAGACTCCTAATTAAATCAAGATGCCTTAGTGCTAAGAAGCACTCCAAAACAAAGGCAACAAAAAGTCTACTTTGCTTGCCATTACATGCCTAAAGCATCACTAGGGTATCTGACATTCTGTGCCATCCAACTGCCTCATGACTCAATAGCCTAAGGGTAAATAGTCCCAATTACATGATTCATCTACCTCTATATCAAGGAACTTATAAGAATTACTAATAAAATCAAAAACATACTATTCTCTCCCATTCAGTTCAGCTCCTAGTATGGGGGTGGGGGGGATTTGGGGGTGGGGGAGTAAGGAGGACTGGAGAGGAGGAGCAGGAGGAAAAAGAAAAAAATTCCTTTTCCTGAAGCCTCTGACAATGAGAGACTATTTATGTACACAAGCCCTTCACTGGCTCCTCCTTTGCATCCACCATGTTTTCAGATTTTTTAAAAAAAAAACAGAGCAAATTGCAATCAACCAGAGTTTTATATAAACCAGCTAAGGATTAGAAACAACTTAAAGAAATTATATAAAAAATTACATGTGAAAAGGAAAAGAGAGATAGGAAGAGGGAGTTACATCTTCCATGTTCTTTCAATGACACTAAAGGAGCATAAACAGCCAGCAGCAGCATCTCATTCCAGCCACCCTTATTAGAGTTATTTTTCTTTTCTCTTTTTCATGTAAAAATATTTTATTGATGCATTTCGTCTTTACATCAGTTATATCACCCTCACCCCCACTCCCAGACTCAACCTTCCCTTGTGACAAAAAAAAGCAACTAAGGAAAAACATCTAATACAGTAACTATCTGTGACCGTGTATATAATCTTGTTAGAGGTCCCCTGTTTTTTCTCTCCCTCCCATTGGAAAGAAAAAAAGCAATTCAGCTGTATAAATTGAAACCATCCCTTTCATTGAACAAAATATGATATATGAATGTAATAGAGTATTATTGTCCTATAAGAAATGACAAAAGGGATGATTTCAGAGAAACTTGGAGAGACATATGAACTAATTACAGAATGAAATGAACAAAACTGGAGAACAAGTTGTAGCAACAGTTTTGCTAGCAGCTACTGTGGCTGTGTAAGACCAATAACACCAGCATACAGAAGAGCTTCTAACACAGATTCTTTGATCTGCTTTTCTAAGGAAAGCAACTTTAAGAGGTTAACAATCTCAGTTTAATTAAACATATATATATATATATATATATATATATATATATATATATATATATCATTCACTTTGTTCAGGGGGAAAAGATCAGCCCCCTGAACTTCAAGGCAAACACAAACAGAAATTACAAACATCAACAGAAGACCTTGTCTGATTCAAATTACAATTCGTAGTTATCAGAGAAACACCAATATCTGTCTGGGTTATCAAAGCTGGGAGGCAGTTACACAGCTTGCCCAGAGTCTCAGCACTCCTTCCATGAGCGAGCCCAAAAGTCAAACACCAAGCTCTCCTTAATTATGTCCTTTTTGGAGCCCTGAGGACTCTGACCTCACCCAGCCTGGGCAGTCAAAGTTCCCCATCCCCAGTATCACATCATATGCAAGTCAATAACTCCTGATTCTCTTAATACTGAGAAACACTCCAAGGCAAAAGATCTCACCATACCTGCCCCGTTCAAATAAAGAACAGTGAAAAGTCCCATTTTGCTTGCCATTTGGAAGGCAAGAATTATTAAAGGCACTTAAGAGAAGAACAGCAAAAAGCATCGCCATGATTACCATTACACAAGTTAAAATAATAACATTATAACATTATAAAGACAAACATATAATGTTTACATATAATGTTGGCTCTAGATTTTAGATAACTAGTATTTACCATATTAAGGAAAGATCCATTTATTCCTATGCTCTTTAGCATCTTTAACAAAAACAGGAGTTGAATTTTGACAAAAACTTTTTCAGTATCTATTGATATAATGCCACAATTTTATTCTTGTTGAAATACAGTCTATTATGTTTATACTTTTCCTCTATTGAACAAACCTTACATCCCTGATCACAATATATAATCTCTTTACAGATGAGGAAAATGATATCCCAGGAGGTGGTTGCAAATAACTTAGGGAAAAATTTACTTAAATTTTCATATGTCCAAAGATAGTCAAGATATATTCCACTTCTCCTAGGGAAAATGTTAATAATACAATCTCCTTCTTCCTTTTAATATCAGCCCTATGGCCAAGATATACACAGAGTCATATAATTTACCAGAAAAAAAATTCCTAGAAAACAATCTCAATACTATGGTTGGCTTCATTTAAAAATCGGTACCTTAGGCTAGTCCCAAGTCTGTACAGTTCTGTTTCATAAAGCTAAAGGATCTAGTTTCAACAGTCGTGAATCTAACTGACCCTTAGTGCTGAATTAGATACATTTGCTTTCCTGCAACTAGTCCCAAAATGATGGTGCTTCTCTTCTCTATCTACAGGAATTCCAACAGAGCTTGTTTACACTTCTTCCCCTGGCTCCTGCTAAACCGCTTCCTCTTAACTCAGTTATTGGCAGGGTAGGCTGTAGCTACCAGAATTTCTCAGCTCATAAACAGATAAACAAATTTAGACTAATTCCACAAAGCAGCCTGAGCAAATTCTCATTATGTCAGGACACCAAATGAAGTTTTGGGGAAAGACAGATGCTTGCTACTTCCTTTATACCTCTCAAAATACAAACAGTACAGGTTTTCCCACAGGTCATCAGACAGCTTTTCAATTGTGTTCTGACATAATCCAACCATACATGCACCTCAGCAGGGTTCCTTTCTTGAAGTTTAGGATCTAGTTAGACTATGAGCCCCATTTTCTAATATGAGAAGACTTCTCCTCATGTGTCTTTTTTCCTAATGCCTTCAATGTTAATTATCACATTGGGATTGAAATTATCAGATTGATTTTGTGTCTTTTTAAAATTGATCCTATTTACAGTGATTTTTCCCCTGTAACTATCTAAGTCACGATTCTTTGCCTCTGAACTCAGCTCAGAATAAATCCAGTTCTCTTTTAAATCACTGTTCTGTTCTTGAGTCAAGCAAATCTGTTACCTTTGAAGGAAACAGGTGGATACCAGGGAGTCTATTCTAGTATCTTTATGCCACCAAGCTGTCCTTGAAGGATGTCTGATTTGTTATCCCAAGAAGTCTGGTTTGCTATCTCTGTCCTTGAAGATGCAGCCAGACTTAAACAATGAACATTTCATAGTCACAGGAGGGAAGGATGGGGTTGTTGCTAGCCCTCATTCCCAAATTTCCATCCAATCATATTTTCTTCCTTCTATGATACTGGCCTTCCTATTTTCTGTGCTCCCCAAAACTATGAGATATATGAGGTATTCAAGGAAGACTACACGTCTGGTATGGGGTCTTGCTTAAACCTATTTCAGGGTTGCTCATTCACCTTTAGTGTCCTCCTGGCACTCAACTCTCCCCTGGGGCTCCACGAAGCTATATTCCCTGTATCCAAGCAACAGCGGCCACACCAGGGTAAATCATCTCAGCAGATAGGCTAACCCAGGTTGAGGATAAGCAATGAGCCTCAAACCCATTGGTGAGGTAGGGGGGTATCTACCCAATGCATGTGAAGACTGGTAGAATGGGTAGATGAGAACAGTTTGTTCCAAAGGCCCTGAAGGTGGCTGAAGCAGGTACTGTGGAATGCTTAGTACTTGGTCAGACATAGACACTAAGGTCATCTATTGCATCCCAGGTCATCGCCACTCTTTTGTCTGGCCACTGGACTTCAGTGACTTTATACAGCTCTGCCTCACTTAGATCTGATTCACCCACAAGTCAAGACATCACCTGTGATGTCATTGGTCCTCTTTGAAAATGAAGGACAAACAACAACTCCCCAAAACTATGAAAAAAAAGCTGTCCCCTCATTCAGGGTATTATCTTTGCTGAAGAAGCTGAGATAATATTTATCGGTAAATTCATGCTTTACTAATGAATTGATCATGCTCTGAACTTTGTGCCTTAGTCTACCTTAATTTTAACTGTTACAGGATTTAAGTCTGTATGCTTAAAGGAATTTATATCAAGTGTTAAAGCTAATGCCAATAATTTAGTAAAAAAAAAAAACTTCAAATCCATGAACATTTTGTGTTTTTTGGTAGAGTCTAGAAGAACTAAATTATGAAAAGGCATCAGATAACTTCATTTTGAAACTGATAGCATTATCAATCCAGTACAGCTACTGTTGGGTCATTTTATACTCCAAGGAAAGACTGAATTCAGGGTAGGTAAACAATTTCCTTCTGGGCTGACATGTTATAATGTGAAATGTTTTATTTGACAAGTTTAATGGGATGGGGTAAATTAATGTTATTATTCAGTATTATTACTGAAAGTTATTATTCAGCATTATTACTCTAATATCATGGCTCTGAAATCATTATACCGGCTCATGTTGTTTGTATTAAGTTTTGTGCATAATTTCTCATTTCCCCACTGCATTTCTCATGCAGTTCAGGGCCATGGTTATCAGGGCCAAAATTCTGTGCTTGTCCGCAAGTTAGAGAAAAAGGGCTTTTTTTTTTTTGCTCCATTAGATTAATTTTGGTGTAAATAAATATTAAACAGCTGGAACTGTTCATTTTAAAACTTATAATTACTTTCTATATTTGTTTCCACCAAACAAAAGTAATTTTAAATGAAGGTTACCCCCATTAAATTCACCAACCTAACAAAGTTTCTCATTCACTTTACAGTATAGTGTATGCTTAATTAGAGTTAGAAAGCCTTGTCTCTCTTGAGAGAGACATCAGAATGAGCCTTGACTGCACTGATCTTGGCTCTGTGATTTTCCCCTTACTAACTTTCTTTCTGGCTCTCACCTTGTCTATCCCAATATGCTAACTTGTGGGATGGTGGTGGCTAAACATATAAGCCAGATTATATAAAGGTCTTTATTCTCAGTTCTACTTCCTAAGTATTGTTTGACTTCAAGTAAATAATTTAACCTCTCTCTATTTCTCTTCCTTTGTCTTTCTCCTTTCTTTCTCTCTCTCTCCCACCTCCCTCTTTTTCTTTCTCTCTGCCCCTTCTCTCTCCATCTCTCTCTCCTCTCTTTTTCTCCATCTCCCTTCCTCTCTCTCTCTTTTCTCCCCTCTCTTCCACCCTTTTCCTCCTTTCCTCCCTCTCTTCTCTCTCTTCTCCCTATTTCCACTTCCTCTCTGCTTCTCTCTCATTTCTTTATCCACCCATACAGATAGAGGCACAGAGGAATACAGATTAGGGAACAGAGCTTGTTTTTGAAATGTTTTCCCAGCAGGACCTATACCTGTATAACACACAAAAAATTGGCTGTAAGTAGCAGGATTTAAGAAGATGCCTATTGAATTATTATTTTTCAGACCCCTTTCCATTGGGAAAACAGTGCTGGAGAAATATGTGAGACGCCTCATAGAAAATTCTGATGAAGTAGAACTAGAATGAATTTTGGCTACTGTTTTTAATCTTTCCTTAACAAGAAGCTTCTAGTAATATTTTAATATAGAGAAATGTTTTCCTCAATGTTTTGACAATTACACTTGGGTGACAAATGAGTAGCAGTATAATAACAGAGCTCTGTTTTAGGTACTGCCTTACAGGAAAAACTCTTCATCATCTGGCACTGATCTATGCAGCTTTGGTTCCATTTGGGTTGAAATCTGAAGAACTGGAAGTGAAGGTGTTTCTTCGAAATATTTTTGTTATTTTATGTGTCTTATATATGCTATTCATAAGTGGAAATGCTACAAAAGATCATATAATCACTAAGAATAAGGATTAAAAGATTATAGGATTGGACTTTTAAATCTATGATCCTATAAACTGAAAGGGACCTTAGATTCCAAAAGCCTCATTTTACAAAGGAGAAATCTCACCTTGGAGAAGTATAACGACTTACTCAGTGTCTCACAGTTAGTTAGCTTTAATTTGAAAGGACTTAATGAAAATAAAAGGAAAGAATAAAAAGCACATGATGTTTGCATGGATATTAATTGAATTGATCATGTAAAAAGACTTCATATTTCTTCTTTTCCCTTTACAGAAAATTTAAGTTTGTAAGACAGTAATTCCCAGTCTTACTATTATAATGCCTCTAGAAATCTCCTACTATTTTAAGTAGCATTTAGAAATTGCCAAAAATAAATAAATAAATAAAGCTAACTTTGCTTTAACTGAATTTTCATCATGCCACATCTTTTTGAGAATACCATGACATAAAACAAATGATAGTATATACTATGACTCCAAAATGATTATGATAATCATTATTCTAAAATAAATCCTTTTTTATTTAGCAAATGGTATCAGATTCAGTTTACAAGTGTCTATTTTCTTTTATTTAACTTCGTCTTTGGAAAGTTTGATATGTGCCTTTGTAAAATAAATACTCATTTTCTGCTATTTGTTCTTAAGGATTTTTGTTTCTTAATTACTAGAAAAAACCTGCAATTACTAATCATATTCAAGTTAGTACTTCTCCTTACATGTATATATTTTAATAATAGCCTCATTACAGAGAATATAATAGTAGTAGATAACAAATTTAAAATGGAAAATTATGAGGTTCCATAAAATGAAAGAGGAAAGAAAACATTCTTATACCTCAGAAATGAAATGACCTGTATATCAGGTAGGCCAAGTTAATTATGATGAATACATTTTATTATGTTAGAAACACTGAAGCTAAAGAATCACCTCACGTTTTCTATTCAACTGAAAACTAGTAAAACATATGATAACTGTATTCCCTATTATAACATGATGTCTAACATGAGAAAACTCTTGTAGCTTGTCATCATTCCAGGAGTAGAAGAAACTGCACTGCTAATTCGCCAAATTGCCGACCACATCTTGATGTCCTCTAAGAGAGATCCTCAGGAATGGCTGGACAAGTCTTGGCTTTCAGTTTTACCATCTGAGGTGTACTTCTTAGCTGTATTCATTATTTTTATTGATTGCAAAGTAAATAAATAATTTAGGTACTGTAGTATTAGTTTCAGCTACAGTTTCAGTTGGTATTAGTAGCCAATGAATAATTAGCACAATGCACATAGCACAGTATTTTTAAAAACCTTGTCTTTTCATCAAATTCCTAACTTAAAAGGAATAAGTATATTAGAAATTAAATTGGATGAAAAAACAATAAAGTCTATAGAACCTAAATGATTCAATAACTTTATTAAGTAATTACTCTGAAAAAGTGACAAGTAGAGTTGTACAATATTTTAGTAAGATAAATTTACTTAATCAGTTAATTACTATGCATAGTAGGTCATTACAAATGTTTATTTATAAACTTAAAACTTCCTGAGTTTTCATGCCAACCCCAAAATTGCCTGATTTTTTTTATTTTTAAATTCATAAATATCATAAACCTTTTTTAATGTTGAAAAAATTAATCTAGAAATTATTTAAAAATTCTTCTACTGTTTATCAAATTATTTGTAAACCTATATATATTTTATGTATATTATACACATAATATATAATTATAGTGTGATATAATTATATATCACATATGATTATATCACATAATATATTTGGAACCCTTAAAATCTTATATAAATGTCAGCTATTATAGATCTTATTCTTGTGGGTTCTGATCCTTACTTAGCATCTTGGTTCTCTTTATCTGGTCATAATCTATTTGAGGCCTGCAGTGCTCAGTGGTATTATAATTAGATTAAACCTACCTTGGATTCTCAAAAGCTGTGCCAGCTGAGTGAAGCTCTGGCTGGTCCTGCCAAGCTATAAAAGCTTCAGGTATGCATCTCATGATGTCCTGTATTTCTCTTGTCTGAGAGCCAGTCTAGCTAAGCTCAGAGAGGTTTTTCACTAGCTTAGCCATGGAGTGATGAATTTTTTTGGCCATAGCAACTCTTAAACACCATCTACTAAGTCACACAAGAGCTGCACTCTTCATTAATGACTGCACTGCTGAAATCACAAGCTTTTGGTTTTGGTATGTGGCCGCAGCTAATGTTTTTGCTATATCAGATTTTGAAATAGAAAAAAGGAACATTTTCCCCTACATTAAGAAAAAGTTCCTGTAAGCCATTTCCAAAGTACATACACATATTTTCTGGCAGTTAAGGCAGCATCAGCCTTACTTACTGAATATAGAGATTAGCGTAGCCATCCCTAAGCAGAGCAAATCAGAGCCACAAACCCAGAATCTGCACTTTGCCACTAAATATTCCTTAGGTTACTTGTTTGTGGCACTTTACTACTTCCCAACACATGCAACCTATTCTTATTCTTCTCTTATTTTCTTCTCAGTTTTTAACCTTTATTTTTCCTTAGGGAGAAGGGCCTAAGGAGGGTAGGGCATAGAGATTACTGTATTACGTATGAAAGTGGGAAGAGGAACCGGTGCTTAAAATTTGACTATATACATATAATTGGCGTGTAAAGGACCCTAGGGGACTGAAAATTAGGGATTGCTATTTAGCAATAATGATTTTCTTCCTTATTCCATAGCCTTCTTTGTTCTACGTGATGCTCTTGTGATGTCTCTTCTTTCTCTTTGAGGCTGCCTTTAATGTACATTTCAATTCAATTTCAATTGTTTAAAAATATTAGGGGGAGAAAAACTGTTCCCAGCAAAGTGCTTTGTACATATTTAAGCAGTCAATATATGATCATTGAATTAAATGCCAGTCTAATTAACCTTGGGTCCTACACTTCACTATAATGAGCTTTGACAACTGGCACTAAAAGGAACAAGCCACTGAGCACAGAATTTGTGACTAGTTACTTACAGCTTCCAAATAGTTTGATCTTTCCGATGGCCTTCCAACTCTATTTTCTGTTGGTTCTTCTATTTCTAGTGCTGTGAGATGCTTTAGTTGGCTATATACTCTAAGGCATCAGGGTGATGGATCATAAATCAAAAGATCTCTATTTTCCAAAAGGAAACTAAGAAAGGATACAAAGAAATAAAATCACTTAAGCTTTATTAAATGCAGCTAATGCCAAAGCCAAAGACAGAGCTAATCTCTTGACTCTTCTAAAACCACCCACCTAAGCTATTAGTGCCACTAATATTCCCTAGGTTAATCGTTTGTGGAACTTTACCACTTCCCAACATATGTACCTATTCTTATTCTTCTCTTGTTTTCCTCTCACTTTTCAAACTTTCTTCATTTTTTCCTTTACTATCTTCCTCTTCATTTTTATGTAATTTATTGACATCAATGGCACTTTTTAAAGCGCTGTGACCCTCCAAACTAAAAAAAAATTGATGATCCCTGCTCTACCAAATGTGTGGAATGTTCACCTTAAGTCTAATATCATAATTTGACTCTAGAGTTCTGGTATCATTAGTGTTTGCTCTGTTTTGTTCTCAGGGCAAAATACCTGAGGAACTTATGAACTAGTTAATATTATTAGTACTTTTTTATTTATTATGAAACTAAAATCTTATCCACTAAAAGGCACAAGGTTTTCTGTGAATGATGTAAGTCCAATTAAAGGCTCTTCTAATCATGTCATACTCTGTGTAAGATTTGCCAGGCTTGCCATTCCCATCCATTTGACCACAAAAGCCCAGAAAGTCTGGAAATGTGCCACAGGAGTAGTAAAGATGGATGCTATGTTGCCAGGTCTCTCTAGACAATGAGGACTGACCTTAATGTCTAGAGGTCTGAGTCAATTGAGGTTGATATGTGAGCTTCCCAAGTCCTTCACAGAAAGCCAGTGGTGTTCTGGAGCATGCTTATCACCAGCTCCTGAATACCAATTGTTAAATTTTCAGGGTGAGCTTTTACATCTCAGAAATTGGCAAACACTATAAATGAGGGCTTGATTTATTGTTTTGTTGACAGTCTAGACTTAAGAAAGTGATGGAGAAAATGGTAATAGTGCAGATCAAATTTAAAAGTGTAGTGTGTGGACATTTTTTTACTCAGGAAGCTGGATGTTAAACTTTTACCAGCACACCCCTGCATAAGGCCTTCAGGAAACTGAACATCTGGAAACCATGATAATGTGCTCATCAGTTACAACACTGGTGTAACTAGCAAATAACCATTCCTTAGAAGGGAAACTGCGAAGGCTTCAGAATAAAGGAGCCAACTAGACAAGTACCTTCCAGTTGGGCTGCAATCAACTCTTTGGAGAAACTGGAACAAATACTCTTAGATTCTTTTGTTCCAAGAAGCCACACTTCCCTTCTCTGGTCTACCTCCCACAGCCCTATATTCTGTGGTATGAATACCTGAAATACTCAGGAAATTCATTGCCAAACAAACTAGGTGACATAAAATGAATCATTATGAAAAGCCTGACCATTCTTTAAATCTTTTTATCCAGGATGAAATGCGCTTACTTGATTTTCCATGTATCAATCCCTTGGTGGCTCAGCTTATGTTAAATAAAGGACCTTCGCTGCCTTGGCTGCTATCTGCAACTCTTGATCAACTTCAAGGACTTCTGCCCGAAGTTCCCTCCAAAGTGTTAAAGGTCAGTTATCTAGAATTCCTATTCCAGAAGAAAAGCATCTAAATTCTATCTTTTTGTTTCACAGTTAATGAAATACTAATTTATTTGAACATATTACCTATTAACTATTAGTCATCTGACATGCGTTAAATCAATAATCATTTATTAAGTGCCTTCAGTGTGCAAAGTGCCAGGCACTAAAGGAAATAGACACTTCCTGTCCTCCTGGAGATGACAGAACAGTAAGGAGGATAATGCCACTACAGAAATATGTAATATTGTACAGTCAGCACACTATAATTGCATTGCACACATGGAGGAGAATAGTGTGAGAGAAAGCTGAAAAGGGTGGAGCCAGCTGATTGAGTATCCAGTTAAGGAGAAGGTGATATCAGGAGATAATGAACTATTATGAAGTGTTATGAACAGAGGAATATTGTGATGAGATCTTATGCTGATTGTACTGTGCTTTGTGTGTGTAATCATTTCTATAGTGCCTACTATATGCCAGACACTGTGCCAAGCACAAACATTGTCTCCTTTGGTCCTCATGACTCAGAAAAGAAGGTACTTTATTTTCCCCATTTCACAGTTGAAGAAACTGAAGCAAACAGATGTGAAAAGATTTGCCCAGAGTCCCACAGCTAGGAAGTACCTGATGCAGGATTTGAACTCAGGTCTTCCAGCTTCTAGGCCCAGCCCTCTATCCACTGTACCAGCAGCTGCTGGTGTGCTGTGATTAATCTAGAATTGGTTTAAAGGATGAACTAAAGTATTGTTATATCACTCCAGTCACTTAAATTTTAAATCTTAAGATCTGCTCTCTACCCCAACCTCTCCCATCAGGGCCAGCCCTGTATTTCCAACCACTTACTAGTTATAGTCACTTGAAAGTGGCCCTCCAAAGCTTGAACTTCAGCATCTCCCAGACAGAAACCACCATCATCTCTTCTTTTTAGAATTTACATTTTTCCATTTACATTGTTATAGTCATTGTGTATATTGGTGGTGTCAAATTCAAATACAAATGGACACCTGAGGGCCACAATATTGACTTAGAAAACCACAACTTACTATTATATACATTGTATTGTATTTTTATTTATTTTTTCAAATATTTCCCAATTACATTTTAATCTGGTTGAGTTTTGCCTGCTGCTTATGGCCCTTGGGTAACATTTGACATCTCTGGTATATATTTTCTTGGCTCTGCTTGCTTCCCTCAGCATCAGTTCATTTATATCTTTTCTTGTTTCTCTGTATTCATCATATTCATCATTTTTTCCCGAATTTTCATTTATTTATTTTTAATTTAATATATTTAGTTTTCAGCATTGATTTTCACAAGAGTTTGAATTACAACTTTTCTCCCCATTTCTTCCCTCCCCCCTACTCCAAGATGGCATATATTCTGGTTCCCCTGTTCCCCAGTCAGCCCTCCCTTCTGTAATCCCACTCCCCTCCCATCTCCTTTAACCTTCCTTTCTTGGAGGGCAAGATAAATTTCTATGCTCCATTGCCTGTGTATCTTATTTTCTAGTTGCACGCAAAAACTTTTGTTTTTGAACATCTGTTTTTAAAACTTTGAGTTCCAAATTCTCTCCCTTCTT
>CM053622.1:440918085-440942357 GCA_028646595.1 Phalanger gymnotis
CCTCACAAGAGTAACCAGGAGGCCAAAGAAAAACAAGATAGTATTTAGCCAAATCATATTTACTAGCCTCAAGTCCTTGCTTGCACTCCTGGGTCTACACACAGATCAGCTCTGCTTCCGCAGCTTCCTGCCTCCAGAGCTTCCTGCCTCCAGAGCTTCTGCTGTAGTTGTCTCTTGGCTAACCTTTCCTCGTAGCCGAGCCTCTGGCATTCTCAAGCCCTGCCTCAAGGACCAGAGACCTGAGACCATTGGTTCCTGAGTTGGCCCCTCTTAAGTCATTAATTTATACCCACACAGGTTTCACACCTGATAAGGCTTTGGGCTTGGGGCTTAGCACTTAACAGCTGAAAGTACTTCCACTCAAAAGAAACAAAAGCCAAACTTCCAAGTGCTAAGGAGCCCATTCTAAGGAGCCCATTTTGCCTTACCTACACACTTGGATTACTAGAGTCCCTTACGGCAGACAAAAGAGCTTTCTTCACAATAACCTTTTGGGGTAGACTTTGAAAATATTACCTTCATTTACAGAAAACTGTAAAACACCCTTCAAGTTAAATATATGCAAGTATTAGTTCTCTGAATTTAGCAAATAAGCTGGTTAATTTTGCCCTCTCTTTATATAATCTAATTTTTTTTTTTACTAATTACTCTCTTCTCCCTCAAAAATGCTTCTTATAAAAACAAATCCTCAGTTTTATTATTGAGACACCACCTTTTTTTGAGGGGGGAAGGCAGGGCAGTTGGGGTTAAGTGACTTGCCCAAGGTCACACAGCTAGTAAACGTGTCAAGTGTGTGAGGCCAGATTTGAACTCATGTCCTCCTGACTCGAGGGCCGGTGCTCACTCACTGCACCACCCAGCTGCCCCCAATATACCACCTTTCTTCCTGGTGTTCAAGAGATTAGTAAAAGTTTACTCACTTTCAGCACATTCCTATATGATACATAGTTGCTATTGGGTGAGAAAACTGAACTTTGGGAAGGTTAGCTGGCTTTGCTCATGAGCTCTTAAGCAAATCACAGGCAGCGCTAACTAAAATGGAAAGCGTTACACTGCCTCTTCCTAGTCAATGCCTCTTGTTTTCTGTCAGATCAGACAATGAAACAATCCGAGTCACTGTTAACTGAAGGTTAACCATTTAAGAGCTCCAAAAGCTGCATCAGCAGTTGTCTTTTAACTGTATTTCGATATTCCAATCTTCAGTTTCATTGGTATGGGCTGACTGTGACCATGGTATGCCATCAAAGCAGGCCTTACTAGATGATGGAAAACTTTTAAAAATACATTGCATACGTCCCTATTTTAGTTTGTATTTACTTCAGTGAATCTTCTAGTTATTCTTCATTCCACCACCTTCTTGGAATGTGACTATTGAGCTGGTTCAAAGTGAGCTCAGTCCAAGCCCCTAAAGACCAGCACTTGGCTTTAACTCCCTTTTACCCCCATGTTAGAAGAAACATTGCACCACCACCGCCCTCTCACAGGACCCTGAAAGGGAAGCTCCAAACGACCAGCACCCACAGCTAGTAATCTCCTGCTCCTCCAACCCTGGTGTTCAGTTGGCTTGTGAAAGTCTCCTCCTGCCATGTCCCTCCTCCCCCATCCTAATCCTCTCCGCCTTTTCAGCTGCACCCTCTGCTCATTGTTAGCTCACCTTCGCCCTCCGTTTCTTCTCTTCTTCCATCTTCTTGCGTTCATGGACACCTCACTCCCTCGAGGACGTTGCAGCACTCTCTAGTGCTGATTGCTTCCTCTCACATACCATGGGTCTGGAAAAGGAGCTGGTTTACCGTATGATCCCCAGTGGCCCTCCCAGGTCACGCTTCTGCTATCACATCTCCAACCTCTTGAGCTCTTCTGAAGTTCAAGCCAACTCCCTATATGACCCAGTCCGGATATTTTTAGCAACCTACTGTTTTCCACATGGTTTCCTTCCTTTCTCAAGGATTCTAGTCAATTCTCAGTATCTGTATCTCAACCTCTGACCTCATACTTGGGGACCTTGACATGCAGCTGCAGTCCTACCACCTCAATCAAAGCTCCAGTGACCTGCAGATTCACTCTACCTCAGCCACCAACAAGGGTGAGCATGTCTTAGAACTCAGTGCCACCCACAAGTACAGGCCCTCTTGTCACAATCTCAGGTCCTTCCGCCTCTTTCCTTCAGTTCTGCTATATCTATTCTTAGGTCTCCCTGTGACTCCAATCTCTTCCTATTCTCCAAGTTCATCACCCCTGGCCTCACTTTACTATCTTCAGTCTTGACTCTACAAGTGACGAGTTCAAATACATACTATCCTTTGCCCTTGACTCACCCCCTTGTCACATCACCATCCCCCACCCTCCAATCCTCTGCCCTGGTTAGCTATTACCACTATCTGCCTTTCTCCATTCGTACTTCCCAGCTGCTCAACCCCTCTAGAAGAATTCACCCAATACACTAGCTTAGTCCACTACAAATTTATATTATTTTATGTTAACTGGATCCTCACTGCTGAACAGCAAAGCATATTCTTTGTTGATTTCCTCTCTATCTTCAGTGGCTGTTCCAAACCTTCTCTTCTCTCCTCAAATCTCCACTTCCATTTCTTTCAGCAGATAGCTTTGCTTCTTTGTTTACTGAGGAGACAAGAGACCATAAAGCACTTTTTCTTCCGACTCCAAACCTTATTCAGTGTGGTGCAACATTTCAAATAAGATCCAGTCCAACTTATTCAATGTGTAATGGCCTGAAGGTTGTGCCCAGCCACTCGCAAGTCACCATCTGGGCAATGAACACTCTTTATTCAATGTTTCATTGAGTATCAACATCAAGCAAGGAATAAAACAGCGAGACAGTTCACCAACCTCATGAAGTATGTGTGTGTGTGTGCGTGCACACGTGTATATATACATATTAAAACATCTCTATTGGTGAAAAGGGCCTACATTTGTTCCTCTTTTGTGTCAACACTGGGATGCTTACATTAAGCCTTGGACCTGCACTCTCTACTTAACGAGATCCTTCTAACCATTCGGTCACAAAAAAAAGTGAAGAATGCTTAATTTTATACTGAACATCAACGTTTCTGAATGTCTCAAGGTCATTATAAAAATCAATTACTGATTTGTAGACACAAGAGTGCATGGAGCTTCCTGCTCCTATATTAAATACCACGGCATTACTGTGCTCTCTTAGCGACGGATCCTTTCCCATCTGTTCTCCCATCATTTCTTGCTGCTATCAGGCCGTTTTCTAGATCTAATCTCATCTGTTCTAACTGATGACTTGTAGTTTCTGCTTCTGCTTCCTGCCATTTTCCGTGTGTGTGTGTGTGTGTGTGTGTGTGTGTTCTGGGAACTTTTACACAATTCTACAGTCTGAAAAAGAGATTTCATCCATTTTGTCCCATGATAAAACATGAGCCTATAAAAGTTTTAAAATGACAATTACCACAGAATCATGGCACTTTTCAGTGACAAGAAAAGATGGTCAAAAGCATTATGGAAAATTTTATTTTTAATCCTCTAAGAAGCTATTACAAAAAAAAGTAAACAAAATAAAAAAAAACATAAAAAGAATAAAAGTATCCTTTTTAAAGTATCCTGTATAAAACAAAGGCACACCACCAAAACTACAAGAGCAACAGATGCTTAAGAATTAAAAACATCTTCCTAGTTTTGCTAGTTTTCTATGACTCCCTGTTTACATTCATTTTCTAATGTTCTCTTAGTCATGCTTTAAACATTTTTCCCCAAAAACAAAATTTTAAAATGCAGTACCTGTTTAAGCATAAATAAAACCATGAAATAAACTGAACAACACACAAGGACCAATTATATCTGAATGAAAAATTTAATATGATAATGTTGGTCTTTCAAAACAAGCTACTTAAGAAATAGCTACTGTGTTTAGTGTTAAAAATAAAATATTTTATCTTCTGCTTTAGAAAAACCAAGATCCTACTTGATTAGTAAAGCCAGTAATTTGCACTTGGGTGTGTTCCCTTAGAATGCACATTTTAAAGAGGGCAAAAAACACTTGCTGGAAAATAAAAACCTTTAGGCAAACAAGTTACAATGAAAATAATTTTTAATAAAAGAAAATGTTTTCTTTACTTAAGTAAAAATAGGCTGTTAAAAATATAGCAACAGTCATAACTGAGTTATGAGAGGTGAGTAGTTTTGTTGGAAGTGAAATGGTGTGTGTGTCATTTAAAGCACAGAATGTTTTACAAGAATTGCCCCCCAAAAAAGCAAGTTAATTATTACATGTGGGTCTATTCCTTTATGCATCTAGAAACTTCCATTCATTCCTCAAGGCATTTGACTGCAGGGCTGGTAATGGAAAAGACTCAAATACCTAAAAATTGTTTGGCCACAAAAAAAAAAAAAAATATTTTCTTAAGATTCAGAAGCAGCTGTTAACTGCATGCTTGAAGGTAACTCCTCAGTGAACTTCTTCCTGTTAAGAAAAAGAAAATAGTTTGGGAGTGCTCTAACTTTATAAAACATTCCATTCTCTCAAGTCAGAAAATGACAGTGTAAAAGGAAAATGTCCAGACTGTGAAAATTATAAATTTCCATCAAAAAAGTACAATCACTACACAGTTGGTGGTGTGGTTATTAGCAGCTTCCTTTCTCAGCTAGGAGAGTTTCCTGACATAGGTGATAGATTTAGAACCAAAGAGGACCTTGGAGGCGCAGACAGGGAAATGGAGACCTACAGAGGTGACATAACAGGGCCACACTGGCAGAAGTCAACAGCAGCACAGCTGGGACTCAAACCTAGGAGTTCTGACTCAAAGCCTTTCCATCGTACCCTGCTGGAGGGATTACTAAATGCTGAGATTTGCACTTGCCAGCCGAGCTTTAGCATTTACTGTTTTAAGAATAAAACAAAGTTAAAGCATTAAAGCCATCAAATACTAAATTATTTCATCTGTAAAAAAAAAAAAAAGGAAGAAAACAGAAACATGACATTCCTGAAAATTCTAATACATGCTTTCCATTTACCCTGAAAAGGGTAATATAGTTTTTAAATTAGCAATTAAAAACTAATCTTTACTCATATTTTTACTTCTCTTCCAAACAACTAAATTTGCTCTGTTGAAGGCTAGTTGTCTGAAATATCTTCTTTTCCTAAATTTTAATTTTTAGTTTTCAACATTCACTCCCATAAGCTTTAGTTTTAGATTTTCTTCCCCTCCTTCTTTCCCCTCCCCTCCTCAAGACAGCATGCAATCTGACACAGGCTCTCCATATACATTTACGTTAAACATAAGAATTAGAACCAATGGGATAAAGCATGAGAAAGCAGAAACAAACAAGACAACAAGAAGAGCAAACAGTCAGCTTCGCTCTGCACTCAGACTCCACAGTCCTTCTCTAGATGTGGATGGCATTTTCCATCCTGAGTCTTTTGGAGCTGTCTTAAGTCCTTGCATTGCTGAGAAGAGCCAAGTCTGTCAGTCAGTCATTGCACACTGTGGCTGTTACTGTGTACAGTGTTCTTCTGGTTCTGCTCCCCTCACTCAGCATCAGTTCATGTGAGTCTTTCCAGGTTTTTCTGAAGTCTGCCTGCTCATCATTTTTTTTTCTTCAAAATTTTGTTCACAGTTACTATTGCTACCTGTATTTCCCTCCATCCAATTCCTCCTCCCCAGTTTATTCTATCTCTCTCTCCTTTCACATTGTCCCTCCTCAAAAATGTTTTGCTTCTGATTACCCCTTCCCCCAACTGGCCCACCCTTCTATCTCCCACTTCTCTTATCCCCTTCCCTTCTATTTTCCTGTAGAGTAAGATGGATTTGTGTACCCCACTACCTGTGCATCTTATTTCCCAGCTGCATGTAAAAACAATTTTAATATTCATTTTTTAAAACTTTGAGTTCCAAATTCTCACCCTTCCTCCCTCCTCACCTACCCTCCTCATTGAAAAGGCAAGCAACTCAATATAGGTTACACATGTGTAGTTATACAAAACACTTCCATACAGTCATGCTGTGAAAGACTAACTATATTTCCCTCCATCCTATCCCACTCCCTGCTTATTCTACTCTCTCCTTTCACCCTGTCCCTCTTCAAAAATGTTATCAAATCCACCCCTCTTATCCACCTCCCCCCCTACTTCCCTGTAGGGTAAGATACCCATACCCAATTGAGTGTATATGTTATTCCCTCCTTAAGCCAATTCCAATGAAAGTAAGGTTCGATCATTCCCTCTCACCTCCCTCCTCTTCCCTTCCACTGTAAAAGCTCTTTCTTGCCTCTTCTACGTGAAATAATTTACCCCATTCTATCTCTCCCTTTCTCCTTCTCCCAGTACATTCCTCTCTCACACCCTTTAATCTTATATTTTTTATATCATCCCTTCACATTCAATTCACCCTGTACCCTCTTCTATCTATATATATTCCCTCCAACTACCCTAATACTGAGAAAGGTCTCATGATTTACAAATATCATCTTTCCAAGTAGGAATGTAAGCAGTTCAACTTTAGTAAGCTTGTTTCTCTTTCCTCTTTTACCTTTTCCTACTTCTCTTGAGTCTTGTATTTGAAAGTCAAATTTTCGTCTTTTTCTCAAGAATGCATTAAATTGGTCTAGTCATTGAATATCAATTTTTTCCCCTCATGGATTACACTCAGATTTGCTGGGTAGGTGATTCTTGGTTTTAATCCTAGCTCCTCTGACCTCCAGAATAAAGCTTCCATTTGCTCCATTCTAATTTTTAAGGAATGATTTTCTTCAGTGAGCTTTTGGACCTCCTTTTCCATTTGGCCAATTCTGCTTTGTAAGGCATTCTTCCCCTCATTAGCTTTTTGGAGCTCTTTTGCTATTTTGTCTAGTCGATTTTTTAAGGTGTTATTTTCTTCAGTATTTTTAGGGTCTCTTTTACCAAACTGTTGAGTTGTTTTTCATGACTTTCCTGCATCACTCTCACTTCTCTTCCCAACTTTTCCTCTACTTCTCTTATTTGATTTTCCAAATCCTTTTTGAATTCTTCCATTGCCTCAGAGCAATTCATATTTTTCTTGGAGGCTTTGGATTTAGGAGCTTTGACTTTGTCGTCTTATTTTTTGACTTTCCTTGCCACCAAAGTAAGTTTCTATAGTCTGAAGTTTTGTTTTTTTTTTCCTGTTGTTTGCTCATTTTCCCAGCCAACCACTTGACTTTTTAACTCTTTGTTAAGGTAGGACTTTGCTTCCAATGTGAAGAGCATACTGTCCCAAGCTTCAGGGGTTTTGTACAACTGTTTTCAGAGATACTTCTAGGGACCTATAAGTTTTCAGTTCCTCCAAGGTAGCATGATCTCTTTTCTGCCCTGGGACTGTGAGGAGAGTTCCCTCTGTACTGCTGCCACAAGCTCTGCTATGCCAATGTTCCTCCTCACCCCAGGACTGCAACTCAGATCCATGGGCAAAGCAACAGAGTCCTGCCTCAGTGTCAGCAAAGAGATCCACGTAATCTCCTTCTGATCATTTGTTCAAAGCCTTTATCATCTGTGGGCTGAGAGCTCTGGAAGCGACCACTGCCACTGCCACTGCCCCAGGGCTGTGCTTGGCCCAGGGCTAGGCTGCACTCCCTTCTCATCCAGGCCTGACAAACCTTTCCTCTTGACCTTCTAAGATGTCACTGGAGTTTGTGGTTTGAGAAGTCTAGAAACCTTACCAGCATTCAGCTCCGAGGCTAGCTCCGGGTTTGCAGGGGGTGGGGGTCTCTACTGGCACGGTGTACACTAGATTGCGCTTCTCTCTCAGCCTGGTGCAACAGACCTGTCCTGTCGACCTTCCAGGTTTCTTGGGCTGAAAATTTGTTTCACTCTGTCTTTTTGTGGGTGCTCCTGTTCTGGAATTTGCTTAGAGTCATTTTTACAGGTATTTGGAGGGGTTTGGGGGAGACCTCTAGCAAGTCCCTGCCTTTACTCTGCCATCTTGGCTCTGCCCAATGTCTGAAATATCTCAAGGAAGTCACACCTGTACAAAAAAACAAGCCTATTCTGTCAAGGCTACAGCTCAGGGGATCTCTTATACGACAGTAACAAATGGAGAATGTGGGACATACGCCATCAGTAGCACCAATCAGCATATCACAATTATAAGGTGGTAGTAAAGGGAGAGAAGGCAGGATTTACATCAGAGGAATTATTATTAACCAGAGTAAGAAAAAAAACCTCAGAAGTTTCCTTCTCTAAGAAGTCTGAGCCATGCTCATTTTATAGTTCACAAAGTGCATTATGACACTTCGGTAAAGTAGGTGACAGAAGTGTTATCACATCCATTTTATAGATGACAAAACTGAACTTCACTGAGATTAAGGGATTCTTCACTCATGGGCACACAACTAGTGAACAGCAGAGCTGACAATGAAATCTACGTCTCCTGGAAGCACTTTCCACTAGACCAGTGCTGTCAAACTGAAATAAAAACAGAGGCCACTAAACCTTACATAAGAGTCCCTGCAGGCCACAGAGTGACTTAGAAAACTGGGTGTGTGTTGTACATTGTATGTATTATATTTGTGTGTTATATATGATTTCTACATGTGTGTATTATATATGTATATATACATTTTGTTGTTTAGTTGTTTCAATCATATTTGATTCTTCATGGCCCCATTTAGGGATTTTCTTGGCCAAGATACTAGAGTGGTTTGACTTTTCCTTTTCCAGCTCATTTTACAGATGAGGAAACTAAGGCAAACCAGGGTTAAGCAACTTGCACAGGGTCACATAGCTAGTAACAGAGTTTTCCTGACTCCAGGCCCAGCACTTTGCCACATAGTTGAATTCAAATCCTGTCTCTACCTTTGTGACTTTGGGCAAATCATTTTGTGGACCCCTATTTCCTCATTTGTAAAATGAAAGGATTGCACTGGGTGGTCTCTAAGATCCCTTTTCCAGTCCTAAATCTGTGATCTATGGATTTGGCTGCTTTGGCTTTATATCCTCCCAATCTGCAAATGGCAGAGATTACCACCAAACCTGTGTGGAGGCCCCTGAAAACGTCAAAGGCATTCAGAGATAAAAAATGAGCCCCAGTAAGGCACCCAATGGAGTTACCTGTCATCAGAGTAAAACACAGGACCGGGGCTCTCGGAAAGGGTTGCTCCCTGCTGGAACTCCTACCAGAAGAGCATCTTTGCAGGCATTCTGCATGCAATACTGCTGGAGCTCTGCAGCAGCCTGAGAGACCTGAGTGGGGCAAGAATAGAACAGTTATGTCTTAGACACGTCTCTCTCCCTTCCACCATTCCCACATAGCAAAGCAAAGGACACGCCCTTCAAGAACCAACTCCTACTCCACTAAAATAAGCATTTTGAACCTTGATTACTGTTATTTCAATATAACTGGTTTCCTTTATAATCCTATGTATTTTATTTTATGCACTGAAAAACATCATCCTGGGAAGGAGTTCACTGGCATCACCAGAGTGCCACGAGTACATGACATACGAAGGAGATTAAGAACCTTTGCATTACATGGATGAACCTATAGAAAGCCCGAGCAACCAAACTCCTAAAAGCAGGGAAGTAGGGAGTGGGGGAGGGTAGAAACGGGTAGAGAATGGTCTTCCTGGGAACTATTTGAGATTTTCTCAGTGAAGCAAATAATAACCATGCCTTTGAAGATTCAGAGAAACAGCAATTGTTTGGAGTTTTGTCTCTATTATACAACACAGGGGCAAACTAATTTTGGGGGACTGGTTTTCTAGCAAATATACAACTCTTAGTAGCCCTATATAATGTTCACCCAAAGAAAGTAAATAAATTGTTTTAAGGCACCGAAAAAGGGGGTAGTGGTTGGTGGAGAAAGGAGAACAGGGGAGAAAAAGGAAAGAGAAAGTTTTTGTCTCTCATCCAGAAAAAGTGGGTACTTTATTCAGAATTTAAAATCTGGTACCTTGTAGATTAAGTACCCAGTTATCTTATCTTGTAATAAAGGCAATCTCAGTGAAGATCAGTTTCCTCATCTGTAAAATGGAGCCGATAAGGCTTCTGTTACCTGCTTTAGCAAAGTGTCGTAAAGCACTTTGTGAACTATAAAATAAACATGATTCAGACTTCTTAGAGAAGGAACTTTGGAGCACTGGGGTTTTTTCTTATTCTTATTTTAACTGGTTAATAATAATTCCTCTGATGTAAATCCTGCCTTCTCTCCCTTTACTACCACCTTGTAATTGTGATATGCTGATTGGTGTTCCATCTTAAAAAAAAAAAACAAAAAGGGATTTCTTTCATTTCTTAAGGCCAGACAGTTGTGTTCACTCTGCATAGCTACATGAGATGTTCTCTGCCTCCTAGCAATTTGCTCACAGGTGAGGCTAGAAACATGAGAGTTCAAAACAGTAAGAGATCACCCTGACACAGCATTTTATGCTTTACTCCACTCATGATGGCATAGAGTTGACCCTGAATTCTCAGGTCCTGCCAAATTAAAGAGGTTGCAAGTAGAAGCCCAGCAACAACAAGGACCAATATAGCTGAGTCAGAACAAGCTCGGGGTTACCATCAGGTTTTTGTTTGTTTTAGACCTAGAGTTCATAAAGATTATCTCCCAAGAAATTGAAAAGACTATGATTAACCTGCATAGGGAGAACCTGCACCCACAAAATCATGGATTCTTGAAACATTCTACCCACGTCACCCCTCCCCATCCCCAATAAACATTTATTAAATACCTACTATGTGTCAGATATGTACTAAGCACTAGGGATACAAAAAAATAAAAAGGCAGGCCCTGTGGTCAAGAAGCTTAGAATCTGATAAGGCAGACAACATGGAAACAAACATAAGCAAGCTATAAAAAGGACAAATAGGAAATAACTGAAAGAGGGAAGATGCTATTAAGAATTAAGAGGGGCTGGAGAAGGCTCCCTGTAGAAGGTGCAATTTTAATTGGGACTTAAAGGAAGCCAGGAAGGAGAGGATTTGCATGGGAGACAGCCAGAGAGAATGGCTGGAGTCAGAGACCGAGTGTCTTGTTCCTGGAACAAGGAAGCCACTGTCACTGGACTGAAGAGTACCAGTTAGGGGGAAGGTGCAAGAAGCAAGAATCCTCCTTGAGCACAGGAAACATTTTTCATTTTTTCTCTATCTCTACTGCCCAAGCATAGTGATTTGCAGACAGTATGTCAAAAGGCTTAAAGGATTGGCTTGGCCTATTGGAATTCATAGTTTAAAAGCTACTTTCCTCACAACAATCCAGTGACATCCTACAAGGATTACCAGTCCTCATTCTACACTACGAACCAAGATCACACAACTAGCTGTTGGTAAGATGTGTCTTTTCTAAGACTTCCATCCAGGCTGTGATATATTTCCTACATGGAAAGAAAAAAGGAGAGAGATGAACCAAAATCTTTGATTATTGATTTCTGACATTTCTCTAAGAAGGTCAACTTAGCTGGTCCCCAGTCAGTATAGTGTAAGCCAAATGCAGAAGGACAATTTTCAGCCTTAGATATAATAAAGTATCTCATAGCAACAGAGGCACCAGAAGAAAGATAATAGGATCACAGACTTCAAGGCAGAGAGAACCATTCCAGAGAAACACTTGTCTGAACAGTTTGCCTGCAAAGCTCCCCACACTCCAACCCCCTTCTCAGCCAGAGATCTTTGACTGAAAAAATAAAGAGATGCCACTCACAAAGAGCATCCCCCTCCTCCTCCACTCAAAACCTCTTGAAATCATGCCCCATCTTCTCCTCCTTTACCCGTTTCTGATGCAGATGGCCCTACTCCTGGCCAAGGCTAACTTGAATCGCTCCTTCGGTGCCGTCTTGTCCCCTCTCTTCCGGCAGACTGCCCCATGATCATCCCATCCTGATGCCTACAAGTATGTCTCTACAATCCTTTGAAAACCCTCTCTTTACCTAACCATGCCCTCAAGTTATCATTGTATCCTCATTCTGTTATTCAGAATCAAGTTTCCAGGGGGGAAAAAAGGGGTCTCCACAAACGCATTTCCTCTCTTCTAGTTCCTCAGATGAGGCAGCATGGAAAGATGGCTGATCTGGAGCCGGGAGACCTGAAGTCTCAGTCTCCTTATCTGTAAAAGGAGGGGGTTGGACTAGATGTCCTCTTAAGGTTTCTTCCAACTTCAAAACTGGGATCCTAGGATCCTAGCAGTCAGGAGACTGTGAAAGGTGTCCAGGGCACAAAAAAAGGGTGAGCCTCTGCATGACATGAGCCCTACGGTCTTCCCCAACACTAAAATTTTAAGCCACGCAGTCCTTTATAGACTCAGAATTTTATTGCTGCATTGAAGTCCCCTGTTTCCTCAGGGTCCTGTGCTTATCCCACCAGGACATCAGCCCTGTCCCAAGGCATGCCATCTTTGGTCAGCAAGGATGACCTCCTTCCAGCCCAAGTCAGCATTCACCATCAGAACAGTGGAAAGAACAGTCACTGGCGTTTTGCACTGGGGAGTGGTTTAACAAGTCAGGGCAAAGCCAAATGAGGCACCGAGGGGATGTAGGAGCAGGGTAATTGCACACTGCATTGGGTTATGTAATTGACTAGGAGGAAGCTTCTTAATATGTTTCCCCAGCTAACAATCCCAACACATACTCCTGCTTTTCTTTCATATACAGTCATATTCAGTTCAACAAGGAAACTGACACTTATTTGTCAATGTCGTGTCTGACTTCTTGTGACTGACGCCATTTGGGTTTTCTTGGCAAAGATAGTGAACTGGTTTGTCATTACCTTCTCGGGCTCTTTTTGCAGATGAAGAAACTGAGGCAAACGGGGTGAAGTGAGTTGTCCAGGGTCACACAGCTAGTAAATGTATGTGGCCAGATTTTGAACTCAAGAAAAGTCTCCCCCACTCCAGGTCCAGCCCTCTATGGACTGCACCACTGACCCACCCTAGATGTCTGTAATATTCCTCTAGTATTCCCATAGCAATACAGCCAATAGCCCGTATGAATATATTAATTTACGAAGTGCATTCCTCATAACAGCTCAGTGGGATAGAAAGCAAGTCAATATTCTCATATTACAGACAAGGGAACTGGGAAAGTCTAAGCAACTGGACAGAATGATGAACTTAAAGCCAGTTCTGATCCGTCTGCTCAGGCTAGGGGCGGGCTGACAGTGCGTTCTGCTCTGAGGCTTTGGGGGAAGCGCAGTCAGAAGGTCACAGGCGCTGGGAGGATGAGCGCAGGCCAGGCTGGAGCGAGGGCACGTTCAGTGCTCAGACACAAAGCCAGGACCCGTCCGAAGTAAGCCATTCTGGAATAGCTTAACGGCCGTAGGTGCCGGAGACTGATCCTGAGAGACAAACTATAGCGTGCCATGTGCTCTGAGGAGAAACATAAGAAACCCACAGCTAACCCTTAGCAGGCCTAGCCCTTTTCTCCCACCTCCTGGCATTGGAGGCAGCAAGCAGCGCCTGGGGTCAGAGTTCAAATCCAGCCTGTGACACCTGCTAGTTGTGTGGCCCTGGGCAATCTGTCTGCCTCAGTTTCCTCATCTGTAAAATGGGAATGCTAATAGCACCCACCTCCCCAGGATCCAAAGGAGATCATATCTGTGAAATGCAGGCACATGGCGTTAATTAAACACCTGTTCCCTGCCTGCCCACCCTCCGCCAAAGCTGCTTGAAGCCCTTGCCTCACCAGACCTGGGGCCTCACCAAGCCCCTTGGTTTTCCTGCGGCTGCTTAGCTCGGAGACAGCGCAGCCTCTCCCGACACTTTGAAACCTTAGGTCGAATCCCAAATCTCGGTCCCCGAGGTCCTCCCCTCCCCCAGCCCAACGCAAAGCTCGGTACTGTCTCCGGTACTCCCCAGCTGGGCTGGTCCCGCCCCCCTCGGTATATTTGCGGGTCTGAACCAGAAACAGAAGGCAGCTTGTGCACCCGCAACAAAGGCGTTTACCGGGGTCAGAGCCAGCCTCCCCTTCGACCTTTCTCTGCGCTCCATTCTAAGAGGGATGGTCCTTCCTGGGACCTGGGCCCGGACTGCCCGGCCCGGGAGGGCTACGGCTACGGTCTGGCAAGCGGGAGAGGCTCGGGACAGAGGAGGAAGTTAGAAAGGAGGAAGGGTGGGTGAGGGGAGAGGCTGGAGAGAAGAATGGGGGTGGGGAGAAGAAAAGGGAAGGGGGAGACGGAAAGGAGAAGGGTGGGGAGGAGAGAGGAAGGCGGACTGCGAGACACACACACACTGCCCCCTCCCACGACGGGCTCCACCGGGCTTTGTCTCACAGGCGGACGGAGGGGATCCAGACCCCCAGCACCTCCCTGGCCCGGGCCGGGCACAGGGCCTGGCACCGAGGGGGCGCCGAATACGCGTTTACTGACTGCCTCTGGGCATCTCCTCCGCCTCACCCGGTTTAAGGGCCTTCTCTGCCTCCCTTCCCCTGCCCCACCTCAAAGGGGACGCCCACGTACACACTGAGCCTGTGCTCCTAGTGGTGGCTGGGGTTTATAAAGCGCTTTAAGTTCTGCAAAGCGCTTTCGTAATGTTATCTCACTCGGTTACACATGCCAGGCACAAACGGGGGCGGGCTGGGGGCTCGGACTTGCCCGGGGTCACACACTGTTAAACACACGAAGCACCGGGGACCGAGGTTCAAGAAAGCCGGGAGTCCAGGGGAGAAAAGGCGCTTCTGGATACTCGGCGGCCACACCCATTCAGAGAGGGAAAAAGAGGAAGATCTCCGAAGCCCCCTCCCAGCTACAAACATCCCACAAACCCGCCGCCTGCCTCCGGCCCCTCCGCCCAGCCCCTGCCCGGCCTTCACCTTGATCCTCTCCACCCCCGCCTCCAACTTCAGCTGCTCCACCAGGCGCTGCATCGTGGTCAGGCTGGAGCCGGAAGACATGCCGGCGGCGGGACCCTTCCGGGGCTGGAGGCCGAGCGATCCTCACGGGGCTGGAAGCTGGGCGACCCTCCCGGGACTACGGTGGCGGCGCGATGCTCCTGAGACTGGAAGCCGGGCGATCCTCCCCAGAGGCTTCCAGCCACGGGTTATCGGCGCTCCGGGGGCGGCCAGGCGGGCGGGGGCTCTCTCCTCTCTGGGGGCAGCAGGCGGGGGGCGGCTGCTCTTTGAGAGCCCGAGGAGCGGCTCCTAGCGGCGAGAGAAGGTCCCCGCCCTCACTCTCGGCGCCCGTACAAGGAGGGCTGGGGAGGCAGGAACTGAGCTCACGGCCCGGAGGGGGAGGAGAAGGAGGGAGGGGGGAGGTAGACGTGGCCATGTTCCCCAGGCCCTCCGACAGATGCCCAAGAAGAGCGGGCGGGGCTCGGTTCCGCCCAGTGCCCCCTGTAGGGGCCAATTGCGGCAGGGTGCCGGACGCCACGGGCTCCCCTTCGGATCGCCTTTGTGTTCCGACGCCGGGGCGGGGGCCCTGGGGACCCAGGGTGCCCCGGCGCTCCACCCCGCAAATTGAGAAGGCCTCTCCAAAAGCCGCGTGGCCCGCTGTACCGGGGCTTACGTGACATACTAATAATGAGCACTAACTGAAGGACGCGAATGTCTCTTCCAGGGACCTCCTTGACGGACAGACGACCCCAGTTCAAATGACCCATCGCTTCTCGGTTCTGGGAAGGCAACCAGCGGGCTTAGTGGACTGACAGGTCCTGCAGACTTAGATTCAAATCCTGGCTGTGGCCAGCTATGCAGTGTGACCCCGGGCACGGCACTGAAGCGCTCCCAGACTCAGTTTCCGCCTCTGTAAAATGGGATTAAGAATACCCATTTTTCACGGAGTTGTTTTGAGAAAGAAACGGCGCGCTGTGTGTAAAGTGCTTTACAAACTTTGAAGCGCCGCGTAAAAGTGCGCTCACATGGGTGGAGGCAGCGAAAAGTCCGCCTCAACCTCTGCGGTTGTTTTGTTTGGCTCTAGTTAATAGATAGGAGCTAATCTTGTCTTCCGACGCCCCTCATCTCCTCCGTCTGGGCCCCTTGAGGAACTCCCTATTGGGTCTTAATTACAACCTGAGAACTTGTTCCACGGAACGAACCGATCGCACTGAACGAGCTGTTCTGGAGCCCCTAGACAGCAGGCTTTAGCCGCCAAGCACCTAGAAGGGGTGGCACAATAGGCAGTAGGAAATGCCGGGGCTGGAGGACAGAATGACCGGGAAAGTTAAACAATTTTGATTACACGAAACATATAAAAATGAATAGTTAGAATTTGATGGGAAAGTTAAGTGGGGGAAATCTTTGCAACAAATTTCTTTAATAAAAATCTGATAGGAGACTGGGGACTAAACTCACATTTCATTGGGGCAGAGGGAGAATGTAGAAAAGGAAACTATGTTGCTATGTAGGAAGGAAAGAAGGAAGGAAGGAGACAGAGAAAGAAGAGAGGAGGAAGGAAGGAGAGTGAGGGGAGGAAAGAGAGGAGGAGGAAGGAGAGAGACAGAAGGAGGGAGGGAGGAAGGTTTTAGAAGATTGTCAAATCATTAGGAATCAACAATGCTGGGCAGCAACTGGGAAAACTGGACGTGACCTTTCAAGGACAAGCTGTAGAGCATCTAGGAGCGTGACCAAGCCGGCATGAAGAGGCCTCCAAACTGCGTCATAGCCCAGAGAGGAGAGGACTTGGGGCAAGGGGAGAGAGGAGAATAGTGGAGGAGGAGGAAGAAGAGACTCAACTGTCTTCACTTAATTGAAGGTCTGACGTGGGAGGAGGACACTAGACTTGTTCTACTTGTCCTTGACCCCAGAGAGCAGAACAAAAAACAATGGACAGAAGTTTTAGACGAGCAAATTTAATCTGACTACAAGGAAAAAAGCTCCCTGAAGTAGAACTGGCTGCCAGTGAATGGGGATTGGGGTGTTCTTGGGGGGAATTTTTGGTCAGGGATGGGTGGTTTCTGTGGCCCTTCCCAACGCTGAGACCCTATGTTCTCTGAGGTCCTTTTTAGTGAGAACGGCATATGATTCTGTGATTCGTTTAAAAAATTGAGGCTGCCTTGCAGTATTTGCCTTTTTAGCTTGACAGTGAAAAGTATGTTAACACATAATTAATATTCTACTTGTCTAAGTAACTGAATGCCTGTACTTTATGCTCTCGAGGCACCTGTGCCCCACCACTGAATCTAGAGGATAGAAGCAACGTGGCAATAGCAGAAGGAATTTGAATCCAAAGATCTAGGTTTGAATTCTGTTGCTGCTGCTTATGCTGTGAGACCTTGGGCAAGTCACTGAAAATCTCTGGGGCCTGTATCCTCATCTGTAGAATGAGAGGATTGGATGAGGTCATTCTGAAAGGCCCTCCAGTTCTAAATCCTACGATAATAGGAAGAGTAATAGTGTTTATGTAGTGCTTTAAGGTTTGCAAGGTGTTTTACAAATACTGTGTCATCTTGTCCTTGGGATTACCCTGGGAATTAGGTGCTATTATAATCCTCATTGAGGAAATTTAGGCAGCAGCGATTAAGTGACTTGCCTAGTTAAGCGTTTGTGGCTGGATTTGAAGTCAGGTCTTCTCAATTCCAGGCCCAGCACGTCAACCGACGTGCAGCTTTGCGGTCTCACTGTCGCACCTGAGCCTACCAGACAGAAAGGAAGCAACTGTCTAGACTGCTCAAGCCCAAGAATTCAGGAAATAGCTTCACTTCCTTCGAGTTCAAGAAGTTTAGTCAGACACATCAGACCTTTCAGGGTCTGGACGATTATGCCAGTTCTTCAGTTGGCTTTGCACGTAGGGACAATAGCCACTGTCCTCAGTCTTTCTTTGAATTCTTAGAGTGTTTCCTCTGTGCCACATGCTGTCATTTTGGCCTGAATGTGGCCAAAGATTTCTCCATTGGATGTTAGAGGCTCATGCTTTAGACAGGGCACAAAACAGCATTGTGTCACACACAGATACAACACAAAAATTGTGTGGCACAAAGAAAAAAGCGGTCACTAGAAGATAAAATCGGAAGAGTCACTGCAGAAGGAGCTCTCAGAGTTCATCTAGGCCAAGCTCCTTCTTTCCTTCTTACTAATAAAAAAAGACTAAGATTCAGTTAAGTGAGTTATCCCCAGCTGACCCCAAGATCACACAGCTAAAAAAAGAGGCAGCCAAGCCAATATTTGAACCAATGTCCTCCAACTTCAAATCCACTGTTCTCAATTGGGTGGCACAGGATTAAAGAACAGGTATACATTAAGATACTGATTAGAACATACATAGAGAGGAGGAGTAAGTATTCAGTACTCAGCCAATAAGCACTTATTAAGCACCTACTGTGTACCTGTTCTAGGCCAAGAAGTGAACAGCATCAACAAATATACAAAAATGACAGTAAATGCAGGGGTGTGTATGCGTGTGTGTGTATCTGTGCCTGTGTGTGTGTATGTGTGTGTGTGTGTGTATCTGTGCCTGTGTGTGTGTGTGTGTATGTGTGTGTATCTGTGCCTGTGTGTGTGTGTGTATCTGTGCCTGTGTGTGTGTGTATGTGTGTGTATCTGTGCCTGTGTGTGTGTATGTGTGTATCCGTGCCTGTGTCTGTGTGTGTGTGTGTGTGTGTTACTGAGGCAAAGAAGGCAGTGAGGAGACTGGCCTGAACTGAATCTGAAAGTCCCTCTTGAAAAGTTGCATGGGTAGACAGGGCCAGATTATGGAGGGCCTTGAGAGACGGCAGAGGTGGTCAGGTGGGGTGTAGTAACCAGTAGTCAACGTGATAAAAGCAGTGTTTGGAGGGAAATGCAACAAGTTAGACCCATTCAATGCCTACTGTAAGTCGTCCAGGTATGAGGTAATGAGGATGTGCCCTGGGATGGTAGCAGCGGGCGCAGAAAAGGGCCCGATTCAAGAGATATTTGAAAGGAAAAGTTGACAGGACTTAGGGTCTGATTGAATCCAAGGAGTGATGAATGGGAAGAAGCTGAACTCATATTTGTACAAGGTTTGGAGCCTGGTAACTAGGGGGATAGTGAGGCCATTAGTTGACATGGGGAGCCCTGTTGTGTGGTCATTCAGTCCTTTCAGTCATGTCTGACTATTCATGATCCCATCTGGCGTTTTCTTGGCAAAGATACTGGAGTGGTTTGCTCTCTCCTTCTCCGGCTCATTTGACAGATGAGGAAACTGAGGCAAACAGGATGAAGTGTCTTGCCCAGGGTCACACAGCTAGTGTCTGAGGCCAGATTTGAATTTAGGAAGGTGAGTCTTCCTGACTCCAGGCCTGGCACTATTTCCCCCGCACCACCTGGCTGCTCTGTCATAGGACCCCTCGAACTATGACTGCCACATTTCATCTCATAGCGTCTGGTCTGAGGCTTCTTTGCCTTTTCTGATGATTCACCTAAGGCTATGCATGAGTCTTAGGATTTTGAAACTCCAAGTGTAATTCTTTCTCATTCTGGGGCATTTAAATGAGTTAGTGTTGCTTGCTGGAAGCTGCATTTATGTATACACACATGCATGCACAGCTGTATTAATATTATAAGACTTTTTTGCTTTTGTTAAGATCTTTGTGTATTGGAAGTGTAATCTCTTTTGTAGAATCCAGCTTAGCAGAAGAGAAGGGGGAGAGCAGGAAGACCCTCTGTCAGAGGCCTCTGGTCCTCACTTGAGAAGCAAGCCACTCTCCTGGCTCTAGTCAGGCAATTTAACTGCCTGGGGAGACTCCTGCACCTATGAAATGCCTATTTCTGTACCTACATAATTCTAAATGTGGATTACTTTCTTTTGTTTTTCACCCTGAGACCAACAGATTGGGGCTTCTCCTGTTTCCCTAATTGTAACTTCATAAATGAATGTCCACCTGGGCCCGAATTACCCACAGCACCTGGCGTCACATAAAAGATCCTCCATATCCCTCTAATCAGCCAACCTTGAGTGACCTGGGAAACACAGCAGTCCCACAGTCCTAGCGAGGTGCTGCTTTGGATGGAGCAATGGACCAGATCCAGCCTCAGACACGAACTAGCTGTGTAACCCTATGGATGTCACGTGGCCTGCCTCAGTTTCCTCATCTACAAAATGGGGTTAAGAATAGGACCTGCCTCCCAAAATTGTTGTGAGTTCAGATGCTGAAAATATGTCAAAATAATGGGGGCCAGTTTAATAGTCAAGTTTTTTTTTTTGACAAATGGAGAAGAGTAAGAGATGGGGATGGGGGGGAGGAAGGGAAGGGAAGAAAAGGAGGCAGGAACCCAATATACAAGTCAGACGTATACATATTAACATAGAATAAAACTCACATAAGGACTGCACTGCATTGTGGGGCACAGAGACTTTGGTCCATTCAAGTGGGAAGGCTTGGTTCTACCAGAGCAACATGCCCCCAGGAAGGGGAGATCCACTCCAAAGTACCCTTCTGAGCATGGCTATAGGACACATAAGTTCAAATGGCTTGTAGAGAGTCAGAAACATGGGTCTAGAGTTAGGGTAAACTATTAGAACTAGAAATATAGATTTTGGATTTAATGGCATAACCCTTCAATAAACAAGCATTTATGAAGTGCCTACTATATTCTGAGTACTGTGCTAGGTACACAGGATACAAAGACAAAAACAAAACAATCCCTGCCCTCAAGGACTTTACATTCTACCAGCAGAGAGAACATGTGTACAGAAAAGAGTAATTAGAACAAGAAATTTAGATTTGGGTCTTACTGGTATGATCAAGAAAAAAAGCATTTATGAAATGCCCTCTCTACCCCAGATCCTACGCTAAGTGAAGGGGATACAAAGTAGAAATGAAACAGCCTCTGCCCTCAAGGAGTTTACATTCTATTCAGGGAGACGACATGTACACATTTGTCCCTGCTCTCTGCACAGCGTACACTGCCTCTGTCAGCTGCCCTTTGCTTTTTTTTTGTACAACAACACCAAGTGACTGTATGGAGGGAGCTGGGCTAGAAAGGGAGAAATCAAATTTTCTAAGGCCACCCTACATATACAAAGTAAACACGAGGTTATTTTGCTGGGGGAGGGGAGCATTAGGTACTACGAGATATGGCTTATATAAAGGCATGGAGATACAATGTAGTATATGAGGGCCAGTGAGGTCACTTTGGCTGGATTGTAGACTGCTCTGAATAAGCATGGAAATATAGATTGGAGGCAGGTTGTAAAGGGCTTTAAATTACAAACATAAGGGGTTTGATTTGATCCTAGAGGTGATAAAGAAACAGCCAAAGTTGTGACAGAGGAGTAAGCAGAGAGAGGAAAGAGGGCTAATGTTGGAGCTTTAAGGCACAACAATAATCTAATTTATTAATTCATTCCAAAATATTTTCTTATGCACAAACTACATATAAGGCACTCTGCTAAAGTCAATTTATTTTTATGTATTCAATGCCTACTATTTGCTAGGTACTATTCTAAGAGTTGAAAGGTAAAAGAGTCTTTAAAGGGGATAAAAAGATTAGTTAGGAAAACCAAAATAGTTTAGTGGTAGTAGAAACCAAAAGAGGAGTTTTAAAAGGAAGTCAACAGTGTCCAGGGTTGCTAAGAAGGAGGAGTAAGATAAAAACTGAGAAAAGGCTTTGGATATAGTAACAGTGTGGTCACCAGTAACTTTAAAAGGCAGCATCTTAATAGAAGTTAGAAAGAAACCAGATTACAAAGCACCAGGAAAGGATTAGGAGACAGCCACATAGATCAGTCTTGAGAATTTTGGTAGTGAAGGGAAATAAAGAAGGGCCTCATGTCTAAATATGACTATGACTAACCGGAGAAGGTAAGGAACTTGAAAAGAACTAGGAAAAAAGATGTGAAGGAAGTCGATTCAGCAGGATCAGACCTTAAACTATGTTAGAAGGGAGAGTGTAAAAAGGATAATTTAAATGATTTTTAAATTAAAAATTTCTTGTATTAACTAAACATCTGTAGCCAAGAATAGAAGGAACGCAGAAAATTGAGGGGAAAAAAACTTTGATAACAGATTTCTCAGATAGGATGTAATTGGGTCAGAATACTGCTGTGGTGTAGGAAATGATGAACTGGTCCGTCTTGAAAGTCTTGGTCCAATGAAAGAAGATGCTATCTAACTTCAGAGAAGCAGATGACAGGAGGGAATCAGCATAAAACAGTCTTGTGTTTGTGTATATATGTGTTTATAGATATCTATGTATATACCCACGTTTAATTGCAGCCTTCTTTAAGATGGGGGGAGGAAGAGAGGGAAGGGAAAAAACTAAAGTAAAAAGTGCACAGCAGAGAACAAAAGAAAACCAACAAGAAAAGCTGGGCAGCTTTGAAAACAATGTGTAATATTTATTATATAGGTTTTCTTAAAATGCAAATTTATTGTTTTATATTGAATCCATTCTTTTAAGTTTCAAATTTAAAAATTTACCAAAAGAGAGGAGGAAGAGGAGGAGAGAGAGAGAGAAAGGATGACCTCGGTTCAAGTCCTGCCTCTGACACATACTGGTTGTGTGACCCTGGGCAAGTTACTTAACCTCTCAGTGCTCTAGGCAGCTCTCTGGGATTATGTGTTGCAAAGAAGGTGCTAGCCAGCAAAGGTAGAGAGAATTCCCTAGACCAGTGAAATCACAGGTGTAGTCTTTATCCCAGTATAATTTGTCTTTCACTTTCATGCCCTTTAGCTTATTAGCACAGAATGTCGCTGTTGGAAGAGATGTCAGAGGTCATCCAGCCCAACCCCAATCTGAACGGTCCCCTCCCTGTACAACCTAATCAACAAAGGGTCATTTAGTCTTTGCTCAAAGACCCCTCTACCTCCAGAGGCATCCCATTGCACTTTAATAGCTTTAATGCAGTGGTTTTTAAAGTATAACTATCTTCATAATAATACTAAGATGTTTTAATTTCTAATATAGCAAATATCAATAGAGCTAACCCACATAAACAAAGTCCTAAAAAATTTTCAAAAGTGCAAAGGGGGCCTGAGGCCCAAAAGTTTGAGCACCACCGCTCCAGTGGTTAAGTTTTCCTTTTGTTGAACCTTATGTCACTTCTTTACTATTTCTTCTGTTAGTTAAGCTCTCTGGAGCCAATCACACTAAGTCCAATACTTCTCCCATTTGTTGTTCATTTGTGTTCGACCTTCCATGACCCCATGTGGAGTTTTCTTGGCAAAGATACTGGGGTGGTTTGCCATTTCCTTCTCCAGCTCATTTTATAGATGAGGAAACTGAGGAAAACAAGGCTAAGTGACTTGCCCAAGGGTCACATAGCTAGTAAGTGTCTGAGGCTGGATTTGAACTTAAATCTTCCTGACTCCAAGCCCAGCCTCTATTCACTGCAGCCACCTAGCTGTAGGGGACTTAGCAAGGTATGAATTCCAGGACTGGGTTGAGTCCTGGGGCAGAAAATGTTCCTGGGGCTTGATAAAGAAAGTCTGGGAGGCCCAGGAGTGTAGCCAGTAGAAAGTGTCTCCTTTAAGTTTTCTCTTTTTCAAGCTTATTGTGGCCGATCTCTATAAGCTTCCATCTGTGGAAGTACTGCCTAGTGGGTAGAGCGTGCTAGACCTGAAATCACATGGTACTACTTCTGATAATGACTAAGTGTGGTGACCACATGCAAGTCACTTAACCTCTAGTGTCTATAAAATAGGGATGATAGTAAGTGTGGTACCAACTTCAAAGGGCAACAGCCAGGCTCAAATGAGATAATGCAGATAAATACTTTGCAGACTCTAAAGTATTATCTAACGCCAGTTATTGTAGCCCTTACAGATTGGGACCAGACACTATCACTTTACCCTTCTTACTCAAACTGAGAGAAAGCCTTTAATGTCCAACTTCTTGTGACCTCATTTGGGGTTTTCTTGACAGAGATACTGGAGTGGTTTGTCATTTCCTTCTCTAGCTCATTTGACAGATGAGGAAACTGAGGCAAACAGGGTTAAGTGACTTACCCAGGGTCACACAGCTAGTAAATATCTGAGACCAGATGTGAACTCAGGAAGATGTCTTCTTTACTCTAGGTCCAGAACTCTATCCATTGTGCCATTCAGCTGCTTGTTTTAACCATATTTCTATATAATTGGTTTCTTTTGTAACTCTGTATTTTATTTTATGCATTCGAAGACTTTTTTTTTTTCTGAGAAGGGACCAAAGGCTTCACCAGATTCCCAGGGCAGGAGGAGAAGAGGGGGTGGAGCATGAAACAAAAAAGATTAAGAAACCTTGATATGGGCTCTCTTCCATCTCTGAGATTCTGATCTTGAAAGATGGATATCTAGGGCTATGGTCCATCTACTCTGTATAGATTTATTTACCTGTTGTTTTCCATGCAACTCTGTCTCACTGAAATCCAGTTCATGCGCAAGTCAAGCCACCGCCCTGTGATGTCCTTGGCCCTCCTGGAAAATGAAGGACAAACAACAACATTCCCATTAAAATGTGAACTTGGGAGCAGAGACTGCTTT
>CM053622.1:440942857-440986184 GCA_028646595.1 Phalanger gymnotis
GCCGCTGAAGTTGTCTCCCGGCTCACCCCTCCTAGCAGCCGAGCTTCCGGCGTTCTCAAGCCCCGCCTCAATGACCTGAGACCATTGGTTCCTGAGCTGGCCCCTCCTAAGTCACCAATCCACACCCACACAGGTTTCACACCTGACAGGGCCCTGGGCCTGGGGCTTAGCACTTAACAGCTGAAAGTACTTCCACTCAAAAGAAACAAAAGCCATGCTAATGAGACAATTTTGCTTAACAACGCAACTCCCCCCACCCCCACCCCAGTCAAACTGGACTGCTAGCAGTTCTCTACACAAAACATTCATAACCTGCCCTCGATCCTGTGCATAGGTGGCCCCCAGTGTCTGGAATGCACTTTGTCTCTCTTAGATTTCCTCATTTCTCTCAGGAGTGAGCTTGGGCTATATGAGCCCTTTCCTTATTCTCCCTTCCCCCAAAGTGGTAGTGAAAGCTCCCTCCTGAAATTGCTTTGTATTTACTTGAGGGACTTCAAAGGCCATCCGGACCAAGCCCTCATCTTACAATTATAGGTAACTGGACCACACAGATCATAAGGGTCAGAAGTGGGATTTAAACCCAGGTCCTCTCAGTGCCCTTTATATAGTACCACATCTGCACCTGTATTCTCTCCCCTCATTCTTCCTCCCCCCTCCCCAACCAAGTCCAATAGAAGTTGTTTGAGGGCAGGGACAGTTGGTTTTTGATGTTGAGTCCCAGTGCCCATCACAATTAGATTGTCATTCAGTTGTATCCAGCCCTGTGACCCCGTGGATCACAGCACGCCAGTACTGTCCATGTGGTTTTCTTGGCAAGGAGACTGTAGTGGTTTGTCATTTCCTTCTCCAGCAAATTATGACAAATAGGTTAAATGACTTGCCCAGGGTCACGCAGCTAGTGTCTGAGGCTATATTTGAACTCAGATCTTTCGAACTCTAGGCCCAGTGCTGCATCCACTGAGCCATCTGTATGCCTCCCACGATTAGATAGTAGGTGCTTAATGGACATTTGTCAAAGAGTCTTTCCCCTTACCTTTCAACCATTCTACTTTCATGAAGGGGTATTTAAGGGTGTCAGTAATCCAGCTGAGGTTTGGCCTAATGTGTGTGGTATTGGGGTGGTTGTAAGTCACCCCAGATGCCATAAATTTGGGGATGCGAAAGGAAAGACAGTAGCTGTAGTCATGTATTTGAGAGAAGAGCTTGGGAGCCTTGGTGCTATAGTGGACCTTCTTCTCTTGTATTTGGGCAGAAGGAACTAAGAGTAGGGCTTGTGGCCTAGTTATTGGTATCCTAAAATTCAGCTTTTATACCAGTAATGATGAGAGGCCTAAGATCCCATGCTGTGCAGAAGAACAGGATGTCTTAATCACAGGCACTTCACATACCAGGCAACCCAATGCAAGATTTCAGTATATTCCTCTGGGAATTTTCCCCCCCTTTTTGGTGAGAATGGTAATTATTCAAGTTGTGACAGAGCTACAATTTGCAGATTTTTGCCAATTTATTAATGCAAAGTATAACAGATGATCCTGTGATCCTGTCTCAAGGTCTTATGCACAAAAAGTAACTTTAAGTCTTTGCCCCTTTCTCTTCTCCCTTCTTACAACTGATCACACTTCAACCCAGACCTCTTCAGTTAGCCTTTCTGCTGTTCCTGTATGTTTTCTAGCAGCTATGTGGTACAAGTAGATAGACTCCTGAGTCTGGAGTGAGGAAGACCCGAGTTCAAATCCAACTTCAGATCCTTATTGTGTGACCCTGGGCAAGTTACTTAAACCTCTGTTTGGCCTTGGTTTCCTCATCTGTAAGATGGAGATAATAGCATCTGACTTATATGGTTGTTGTGAGAATCAAACCAAGTAACTGTAAACCACTCAGCACCATGCCTGGCACATAGCAAATGACATATAAACATTAGCTGCTATTTTATTTTGGGAGCGATAGAATCAGAGCCCGAGCTGGAAGGGATCTCAGGAAGCATCTCATCCCACTTCTGAAGTGACTGTGTAAAATCGTTCAGTTTCAGAAGAGGTGCTCGAACCCGAGTCTTCAGAGTGTGGAGGCACTAATCATTTCATGGTGCCTCACTAGGAGTCTGGGAATTGGCTGCTACAAAATGAAGCTCTTTCCTATGGGGAAAAATATTTCAGAAGTATAACTCTTACTTCCATGAGAGTTCCAGCTCTCACACCTCTTGCCTGGACAATAACTTCTTCATTTGTCTCCCATTTCCAGTCTCCACACAATTGGCCAACATGCATTCCCAAGTCACAGGCCTGATAACGTCCTCTCCCTGCTTGCAGGGAGAAACGTCTCTCTTCTTAGGATAAATACAAACTCTGTTTGGCTCTTAAGGCCATCTATAACCTGCCCTTCCAGGATTATTGCATGCATGTGTTACTCTCACGCACACTTTAGGGGCAGCTGGGTGGCCAAGTGGATAGAGGGCTAAGCCTGGAGTTAGGAAGACTCATCTTTGACCAACAATGCATGGGGCTGCTAGATACTTCCCCTGCATGAGATTCTGTCTTCCACCTCCATACATGCTGTCTTCTCTGCTTAGAGTGCGCCTGGCCTTCATCTGCCTCTTAGAAGCTGTAGCTTCCTTCAAAACTCAGCTCACACACCTCCTCCCACAAAACACCTATCTAAAGCCACTCTCTGCCGCCCCCCACCCCAAATTCTATTAATTTGAGCCATAGACAAAGGAAACCTTGTGTTTTGCTGTGAGTCCCAAATATATGATTACTAACTTAAGAACATAAAATTCTTACTTCCCTTCTATCCCTGTAATCCAGCCGTGTTGATTTTTTTGCCTATTCCTATAAACTATGCTGGGCATCGAGAAATACTACATATAAATAGGAATTACAATGGATCCAAGCCAGAGCCAACTAAGTCAGTTGCCAATAGTGGTCCTAATTACCAGGTGAACTGCAGTGTAGCTGAGGGATATATCCCATAGTGGTATTTGGTTCTTAAAGGACTCAGCCCGCTTTAACACCAGTGTTAAACCTAGGCCAGGAAGGTAGGAATCAAGCACAACAATTCCAAGCAAAGGGCTAAGTAAAAAAATGGCATAGGAGTGCCTTCCCAAGGCAAGCAGACTGGGGAAGGGGACAGAAATTGGAAACCTAAGTCAGCACAGATGGCAGGCCACATAAACAGGTGATCAGGACCAGGAAATCTTAAAAGGTAAGCAAGGTGGCAATTGGGTCAAGGACAGAAACACCAGTTGCAATTCCTCCCAACAAGGGAAGACTGTATGTTGTGGCCGAGGATTTGGATAAATTCGTGAATGGCCAAGCCATAAATGGCTAGCACCTCACCGTAGGTTAGGAATTTATTTACTCTATGTGCCGATCCTTAGTTTACCTTTATCAAGTTCGAGTTAAACTGTGGCCAGTGTTTTGGAATTGATGTTCAAGTCCATATTTTTCTTTTTCCTTTTTAAAATTTCAATTATTTCCATATAACTTTACTTTTTCAGACTGAAGAGTCTCTAAACTCTGCAGCTTATGTGTAAAGACATAATTGGGTTATTCAGTCAATGCTAAAGGTCCATTTTGTGTGGCTTTACTGATGAGGCGAGACTTGCAGATATTTGGTGAACTTATTAACTTGGAAACATTACCCCTCCACACACAGACACACACACACACACACACACACAGACACACACACACACACACACACACACACACACCATGCTCCCTCCCCCTCACTGCCTCCAATCCTCTTCACATAAAAAGAATATATCTGATGAGCAGACTTTATTAGTCTCACTGGCTGTCCATTTCAACATGTCTTTTTTTACACTGCGGATAACCTAAACTTATTCCTTAAGCTAGAGTATTTGAATATGAAAATTATGAGGAAGATTTGCATTTATCCATTATTTAAATTTAAGAATGATCCTAACAGCTTGCTATTAAGACCAATCCCCTAGTACCAAAATTCAGACGCCATTATCACTAGGCAAAAACTATGGCTAATTTTGTAATAGGTCACATTTGCACAGGGTTTTTGTAGCTTATGTAGTTGTTGCCTCCTAATAACCTTCAGTGCAAGCATTACTAATCATCATTTTACAGGTGAGGACCCTGGACCTCAAAAAAGTTGGGCGATTTGACCACGATTACAAAGCTAGTGTTAGAAATCAAACCCATGTCACTTGACTCCAAGAATTGTTTTAACTGCACCATGACTGTAGAATCTTTGATAAATGTCAAATAAAAGTCAATCCTCTCTAACTTCCTCTGAACTTTAAACGTGGGGCCATCAATCACTTTTATAAGGCTTGCAGTATTCCATCTCGATGGCATCCTCCAAGAAAAATATCTCTAAGGCTTTGACCTTGGATTTTTACAAAGGCAAAGTGAATTATTTACTAAATGCAGAGCTAATACTTTTAATATAGCTGAGATTTATCTCTAATTTTAACAAGTGTTCATTGTCCTTTACATGTATAACGTGTAGCTGAAAATATAAATGACAACAACTAAAGGTCAGGCAAGAATGGAGTCACCTTGTTAACTTATTATATCTCTTCTCCCCTTTGTGGTTAAATTCCATAAAAAGGTGGTTTACAATATATGTTTCCACCTTCTCTCTTCTCCCTCTCGTCTTAACCCCTTCACGGTCTGGCTTCTGAAGCTGCTGTCTCCAAAGTAACCAGTGATTTTCTCAGTCACCAAATCCATTTGCCTTTTCTCGGTCCTCATTTGCCTGACCTCTCTGCAGCCTTTGATGCCAAAGATCACCCTCTTCTTGACACTCTTCTCACTAGGTTTTCAGGATACCGCTGTCTCCTGGCTGTCTTCCTGCCTGATCACTCCTTTGCTGGCTCTTCATCCAGATCACACCCTCTGAGCAGAGGCATCTCACAGGGTTGCGTCCTGGGCCCTCTTCCCTTCTTCAGTACTATTTTATTTGGTGATCTCATCAGCTCCCAGGAATTCGATTACCATTTTTATGCTGAGGATTTTCAGATCTACCTATCCAGCCCTAACCTCTAAATTGACCTCCAATCTTGGGTCTCCAACTGCCTTTCAGAAATCTCAAACTGGATGTCCAATAGAAATCTTAAATTCAACACATGCTCACGTTTTCCCCAAACCTTTCCCATTTCCTCCTAACTTCCACATCCCTGTTGAGGGCACCACCATCTTTCTCAGGCTCTGGATGTCATCCTGGAATCCTCACTGTCTCTTATCCCCCATATCCAATGTTACGAAGGCCTAACAGTGTCACCTTTGCAACATTTCTTGTATACATACCCTTCTCTCCATCGCCACTACTCTTGTGCAGGCCCTCATCACCTCAAATCTGGACTACTGCAATCGCCTACTGGTGGGTCTACTCACCTCAAGTCTCTCCCCATTCCAATCCACCCTCTATTCAACCATTAAAGTGATTTTCCTAAAATGCAGGTCTAATCATGTTACCCCCTACTCAATAAATTTCAGTTGCCTATTGCCTCCAGGATCAAATATAAAATCCTCCTCGACATTCAAAGCCCTTTATTATCTGCCCCACCCCACCTTTCTAGGATTCTTATACCTTACTCCCCAACATATTTTTTAACCCAGTGATGATGGGCTGTTCTGTAAATAAGACACTCCATCTTTCAGCTCTGGGCATTTTCTCTGGTGTCCCCCATACCTGGAATGTTCTCTCTCTTCATCTCTGCCTGTCTCCCTTGGTTGCCTTTTAAGTCCTAACCAAAATCCTATCTTCTACAGGAATTCTCTCCTAACTTTTCTTAATTCTAGTACCTTCCCTCTTATTTTCTATCTTGTATATTGTTTTTATATGTTTTCTTGTGGCTCTGCCGCCCCCCTCCCCTCACTGTGAGCTCCTTAAGGGCAGGGACTGCCTTTTGCCTCTCTTATCTTCAGAAATTAGCGCAGTGTGTGCCATGTAGTAGGCACTTAAAATGTTTAAACAGGAATAACACGGCAACACAGAATTACAGATTTCCGCACACAACGTGAAAAAGGAACCTAAAGAGGAATAATCTCAACTATTAAAGACTTAAGAACTGAGGATTATGGGAAAAGCTGGAATGAACGGGCTTATTGAGGTGGCTAGACTTGGATGATCTCTGATCTCTCAGCTCTAAATCCTATGAACCTGGAGGAAAGTTCATGGGCTGGTCATGATGAAACCTTTCATTTCATATAAAGGCATACTGCGATGCTATAACGATGAACAGTTAGGGATATTCACTGTGTTCACTACAGAAAGATAGATTTAAACTCTTAACTTATGGGAGATATGGCAGTCAATGGAGTGCACAATAATAGACTCTTTAAATCCTTTTGAAATTTTTTTAGAGCTTTTCATGAGATGGTGGAAATGCAATCCTGCCAGAACGTTGGGAGAAGAACACTGAAATGACAATCCATCCATCAACAACCCATAAGGCATCATAGTGAAATGGACATAGTGTGCTGGATACTCAAATTCATGGAGCCTCAGTTTCCAAATGCAAAATGCAGATACTTGTAGTACATCACAGCATTATGATGAAACTCAGAATCTAATAGCACTAGTCAAATGTGAGTTGTTTGTTTGGGTTTTTTTTTAGTTCTGTGATTATGTCTTATGAAAATAACTGGGGATAGGGGAGACTTTGAAAGAGAACAGTCTACCTCCTCCCATGACTGGAACTAAAAGCTAAGGTTTCTAAAGGTAGGGAGAAGTGGCACTTTGCACATGCTAAAAAAAAAAAACCACAATTAAAATTTTCACATCAATACTGACCTATTAGCATCCCATAGCTCTCTGCAACACTAAAAAAATACTACAAGGAGAGTCACATTCTGTCAGGGAGAGAAGAGCTCATATTTACTTCTGGACTTTAAAACAGGGGCACATTTTCAATAGTCGGTTTATAGTTAAAACATCTTCAGAGATTCAGGATTATTTAACATGAGTAAACCTTTGATTAAAAAAGACTACCTTAATACAGGTTAATCTGTAGGTATTGCTGACTTTACAGAAGTCCATGTATATGTATGTGGGAGGTATTTATCTAAAATTGACTAAAAGAAAAATTTAAAAAAAATAAAATTGACTAGTTGGGCAATCACTGATTGCAGACTTTGTAGCTTTCTATAAAACAATATTCTCTCTGCAGCTAACTCTACTCATTCCATCCTGATTCTCCCAGGTCTATCAGAAACAATAAATCCATAATAAATCTTTTCACCCAAGCACTTTGCAATTATTACCAATACTGATAATAAATTTTATCTTTTTTTCATCATGTAATAACCCTGTCATGCCAGACTCACCTTAACTCCTTTTTTGACAGGATTAACAAAAATGGCAGATGAGTGCAATGATGTAAATATAATTTACCTGTATTTTAACAAAATACTTGATAAGTACAACTAGTTGAATGTCAGGACCCCAACAGTAGTCATTAGTCAACTTAGGTGTCTCTAGAGCAGATTTCTCTTGAAAACTGAGGACCCCCTTCCCCTGCTCAAAAAGCATGTGTTTATGTGGGTTATATTTATTGATATTTACCATATTAGAAATTAAAATGCCTTAGAATTATTATGA
Organism: Phalanger gymnotis; assembly: GCA_028646595.1. NCBI lineage: Eukaryota > Metazoa > Chordata > Mammalia > Diprotodontia > Phalangeridae > Phalanger > Phalanger gymnotis. Next base: position 440,950,436 of record CM053622.1, read on the forward strand.
AAATAATTTTGATCTCACAGACCTTATGGAAGGGTCTCAGGCACACCCAGGGATCCCTGGTCCACACACTGAGAACCACTGTTCTAGAGTAGGGCCCTGGGAACTGTGTTTGGCCCTGTATTGTTTATTAATATTTTCATCAATGCCTTGGAGAAAAATATAGATGGGATGCTAATCAAATTTTCAGAATGGCACAAAGGTGGGAGGAACATCTAACACATTAGATGTCAGAATCTAGATTTAAGACTATATCAATAAGGTAGCACACTGGATCAAATCTGTAAGATGAAGTGTGATAGGGAGTAGTGAGGATGTCTTACACTTGATTTAAAAAAAAAAACCAACTTCCAAAAGCACATGCTAAAAAGCAATACCTATGAAAAAATATCTAGGGATTTTAGTGGATTACAAAGTCAATATGAGATACTGGTGTCATTTGGTAGCCAAGAGAGCAAATACAATCTTGGGCTGTGTTGAGAGGCCTGGCATTGAAGAATCAGATGATAGTTCCGCTTGTACTCTGGCCTCGTCAGGCCATACCTGGAGTATTCTGTGTAGTTCTGGATACCACACTGATCATCTGGATAGTGACCAACCCTTGGCTGGTGAAGAGCTTTGAGTTTTTGCCATGTGAGAAGCAGATGAAAGAGTCAGGAGTATGTAGGCTAGAAAAGAAGAGACTCACAAAAGAAATGATAGATCCTTTAAAGTATCCAAAGAGCTAACACAAAAAAGGGATTGGACTGGCTTTGCACTTGACCTCAGAGGGAAGAAATAGAAGCCCTGGGTAGAAACTGCAAAGAGGCATATTTGGGAATTGATGTAAGGTAAAAATTCCTAACAATTAGATATACTGGAAGAGGAATGGGCTTGTCTCAAAAGGTGGGGTTTCCCTCTCTTGGGATCTTTAAAGAACATACCCTTGTCAGGGATGTGGCAGAGGTATAATTGGACTCTTTCAGGTATAACTGGACCATATTACCTCTGACCTCCCTTCCAATTCTGAAATTCTGTGACATATTGTTATTAGAGTTTTTAGTCTATTTAACTATAGTACCTTGTTCTATACTTCTGTGCTATGTTAGTCAATTTTTTTTAAATTGTAGAAGTTACTTTAATTTAGAATTTCAAACAAATCAAGTTGTAATGTAACAAACCGTTTTATTTACATAAAGCAAAGAAACAAACCCTTTAACAAGAGAATCAGCTTACCTTGATGAAGGTATACTGACACTTTAGTGAAAGATTACACGCCACAATTACTAAAGTTGTATGTTCTGGGCTGTTACCAAACAAGTACTTTCACTTTCATATACAAAAGGTATTTTTTAAAAAAAGGAATCTCCAGTGCAGCCAACTTATCTCATTGTTCTGCAGCCTAACACATAATACTGATACCCTGATTAATGTCACTGATGCACATTCATGCACCTCCTGATTCTATTTTCAAAATGTTTAAGTCAGTGCTCACATCTAAAAATGATTCCCTCTAACTTAAGGGCTTCAGAATTTTAGGGGCAGCTTTTGTGCTCTTTGTTCCATATTTTCATTCTGATGAGGAATTATATTTTTACTATAGAAGCTATCAAGCCATATGGTCACAAGAAAGACCAATTTACCCTCTTGTAGAGATTTTTGCTTCCTTTTGATTTTGACTCATTTTTTACTTACTTTGATTTTGACTCACTTTTTTAAAATTTACAATCTTATAATGACTGTAATAAAGATCATCCTACAAGGACATGAGAGTAGAATCACTCTCCTGGAGAGCTTCTGATCACATTTACAATCCTATAAGAAATGCAATAAAGACCATGTTACAAGGACATGATAGCAGAAAACTCTCCTGGAGAGACTTTTTAAAAATACATTTCAATCCTTAATGATTGTAATAAGAAAAGATAAATTAGAAGAATTACTCTCCCAGAGAGATTTTTGGACAAATTTAAAAACCAGTAATTAACTGCAGTTGTGATTTCTTTTTTTAAAGTAAAGTTCTATGAAAAAAATGAGGATAGAGAAGAGCAATGAGCAACATAACAGAAAAGCAAGAAAAGTTCTAGAATGGAAAACTGTCAGTTTTTAAATAGTATCTGAGAGAAGACACAGCATGAAGATTTAACAGAAAGCACTAGACCCACGAAGCATGTGGAATATAAATACTGAAAAACCTTTTTTAAAATGTCTTAATAATACAGTTTTATGTATGTTTCAGACTTCACATTATTTCATTCCATCAGATGCTTCCTGAATTTTTAGACTGTTACTGAAAATAAATGGATGAATTTTCTAAAATAATTCTTTTATGAAAATAATTTTATAATCATTGTGGTTTGGTACACAGAATTCCAGCAATCATTAGTCATCTACAAAAGTTAAACGCCCAGGTCCCTCATTCTTCATCCATCTCCTGTATCTCTTCCATCGAGAGTCGTTTGCCTTTTTCTTCTTTAGCTCTTCCTCTTGTTCCTGTTTGTAGATCTGCACAGAAACACAGAATATGAGCCCTGGAACAGCCCTGGGACCCCTCCCCAGATGAAGTGACCTCCTTAATCACAAAGAGTAAGTAGGACACCAGTCTACTAACTCGAAACTCTCCAATGTATCTCTCAACATTTTGATATGAGTGCCTCCTCCACTAGTTCACATTACAACTCTTCCACACTTCTTTTGTATTTCTGACCATTTCATGGATCTACTAGAGCTGAGAAAACTAAAAAACTGTAGGCCCACGTGGCTCCCACCCTGAGGTAGTCTGGTTTTCAAAGAACAGAAGTAAGGTTGGTAGCGGGGAAGTATTTGAAGCCTCTGAAGTTTAAAATCCAACAGCATAGACTTTGAGAGTCCCGGGTCACATGAGACTTCAAAAAAAATTAGTCACAGTTAATTTAGCATGTTAAGAAAAACTAGTTTGCAAGAGACATGTTTGTGTTTTAAAAGACGGTCTAACCAGAGGTCATAAGTACTTCCAAAGTACATTTTAGCATTGTAAATAAAATGAAGGCAGGCTTTTTTTGCAAAAGCAATTCCCTAGCCAGAGGAACATAAAGCTTTCTAGCTTTCTTTGGAGACTTTTGTCTTTTGTTCACTAATAGAACATATGATCCAAATTTTAAAAGATTTAAGCATTTCCTTTTGTCTTGGCAAACAGCCACTAAAGAGCAACTATACTCTTCCCACCCAGCAAACCAATGACTTTTCTGTTTTAACTAGTGTAACAAAATGGCATTTTTAAACTTTTTTTAATGCTTTTTTGGGGGGCAGAACTAAGAACCCTTAATGAGACAAAGTAAATAAATCCCACATTAAGTTGAGAACAGAATGGAACAACACAAGCACAATGTATTTCCAGGGTACACTGTATAATATCTACTAATGTCAAAATTAAATGGAGCTGCATTCTTCAATTCTCCAGATATTTTAAGGTAGTAGCATGCACACTTTGAAATTTATCTTATATATTATTATATTAGACTAATTATGCAAAACACATGAGTCTCTAAAATCTTGGAAGCAGTCTATAAAACTGGGCTATGAACCACAGGTTTTCACAATAGCCTGAAAATTCTGACAAATAAAAACCTATCCTGGAAAGACCTCTAAAATTTAAAATGTAACAGTCCCCCTCTCCAAATCAATAATATACATAAGATTCCAGAACTGAGATGATTAAACTACTTCAGAGTAAGCTTTTCAGCTTAGAAAAACTCACTAATATACAAACAGTGAGCTAAACATGACTTAATTTTATCTGTTTGTTAAATAGGCTGAACACACATTTAACATGCACTCTATAGTCCTTGACTTGGTAAGTCCACTTGCTCTATACACTTAAAAATTAAAATATATTTATGTTAATGTACATAATCAGATTGCTATTTCACTGTATAAACCTTTTAGAAGACACTGCTGTGCAAATGGAGAAGTCACTGACAGTTTACTTAAATCAGGTTTTCCTATACTACATTCACATTTAAAATATAAATTTATTCGACCACTTAAAAGAACAGTACTAAGATAAAGAATCAACAAATACCAGAAATGGAAGGGACTTTAGAAATCATCTAATCTAATGAACTCATTTTATAGATGCGGAAACTGAGGATAGAGAAAACCACTGGTACTGAAGAAAACATGGGAGAGGTGACAGCTAGTTAGAAGCAAGCATTTCTCTTTTATGTATGAAACACACACCCATGGGCCCAATTATGTTCGGTATACTTTGAAGGACCATCATCCACAACGTGCCCCCATGCAAAGGTACACCCCACGGTTCTGTCCTGCACCTTTTCTACTTTTGGTCTACTTTCCTTAATAAAATGTAGATTTTCTTAAAGCCAAGGGCTTTCGCTTTTGTATCCCCAGGGCCTAGGCACAGTACTAGGCACATATTAGGAGCTTAATGAATGTCTGATGAATTGCATCTTTGATTCCTCAAAGAATGGTTATTACGTTACTGCTGATATCCATCTCTGGGGCTTTAGAAACATCTGTATTTGTAGGTATACATTTTAGAAGCATTAACAGAAAATTTATTTAAAAACACTTTAAAAACTAAGCAAGCATTTGAGCCACTTCTAACTTTCATTAATTCTGGAATGACAAACCATTTTTTTAAAATTATATTTCATTAAAAATGAACATTTGATATCAGGTTCCAAAACTGAAGCAGGTTAGGTAAAATGAACCAGACCTGGAAATCTGGTTAACTCACTATGCTGCACAAATGGTTAAGTAATATGGCTTTTACCTACCCAATACAGTTTTGTTACCATGAATGGCACAGAAAAATCAGATCAGACTGAATTTTTCAGAATCATTTTGGCTGATATACAGATAATGCCACATGAAAAGTCCTCTAAAATATTTGTAGATAATCTTGTAAAAAAAATGTAGACAGCAAAAGTAGCTTTTTCTCAATGACAAATATACTCACACCCTTCTTTTGCAATACAGTTACTCCTTCACATCACGCCTTTCCCCATCTTAAGTTTTGATATATCATGGACTGGCATAAAAAATTAAATGGGAATTCTGGGGGAGTTTTGCAGAAGCTGCAGATGACACGCAAAGGCCAGCAGACACAGAAAAAGTTTAGAAACTCAGAAATACATAAAATATATGTATAGTGCTGCATAATACCAACATATTTTATCATTTAACGCCATAATAATTTAGACCTCTGGTACAAGGGGAAGACTAAACAATTTTAGTGGATTTTCCAGATTGCAGGGCAGGGGTTCCATACCCCAACCCCCTCAATGTGGAAGAGATAACTGTACATTTTAAGAAAATTAAGCATCTTTTTACTTTTGACATGAAAGAATACACTAAATTATCAAAACAGTTCCAGCTACTCACTTCATAGTTCTCTTTTATCCACAGCTTCCGTTCAAGGAAAGTTTCTTTCTGGTGGTCTTCTAAACTGTCAAACTGAGATTCTGACATTCTCATAAATTTCCGTATGAGATAGAGCCTCTCTTCTTCTCCATACTCTTGACCTTTGATATTAAAATGATAAATCCACCGGCAATACCAGACTATGTATGCACACAGGTGATAAGGAGCTAAGATGATTTGGAATAGCAGAATGTCACATACTTTAGGCTTCTGATAGCCTCCTTTTATATCTATTTTACTTTTTATAATGTTTTTGATGATGTTTTCTTCCTCCTCACGGATCTCCTCCTTGGAGCGTCGGTTTTTGCCTTTTTCTTTGGCTTTGTTAAGTAGCCCTTGCTGCTTGGCAATTTCAGTAGCTTGAATACGATACCTTGGCACTGTGGCTAAGTAGTTGATGGCCTCATTATAGCTACTCCACCAGCTGAAAAACTACAAATATTTAACAAAGAAAACACAGTCACTTTTACTTGGAAATACGACTCCAAATTTAGCAACAAAAAGTTAGCTGGAAACCAAACCCACCCAACAACCATTCATCTGTATTAAAAAGAAATAGTCTTGCATACATGGGAAGACAAAATTAAAACTGATTTCAAACAGTCACGATATGACATCGACATTCAGTGGCAGCGACAATTCACCCTGATGTACTTTACAGTTACAAAAGCATTAGCTGGCCTTCCCAGAGCCAAGACTTGAAGACAGGTCCTCTGACTTTTAAGTCTGAAGCTCTTTCCACTACACCATACTGCCCCCAGATATTCTAGAGAAATAGTACAATAATAGTAATAACAATAATAGCTAACATATAACACTCAGCCTATTATATACACCTTATTTCATTAGCTTTGAGTGGGACACAATGAAGACTCCTTGGGGGAACCTAGACACATGGAACTCCCAAGATGCTGCAATACCCTCACCTAGCCCCGCTTTGACAATACACCCAACTTTACTGTGAGAGCAAGATTAGCTACAGAATGTTCCAAGCAAACTCCCAAGGCCAGTGGCCTAAAAAGGGAGAGATTAGAATTGTGCAGATGTTGTAGAATGATGATGGCCACACGGAATACTGATAACCGCACCTGTCTGTACTTTTTCAACATCACTCTGCACTTTTTCCATGCCATAGGAAGGCAGGGGGAATTCTGCTTTTAGATTGTACCCTCGAAAGCTCATAACTCTAAGCCAAGAGGAAGGAGGTCTGGGAAAGGGGGAGCTGTGGTCAGGGTCTATTAAAAAAAAGTCTGTTCTTTCTGCATATGGTTCAGTCTGACACTGAGAGCATTCTCTGTGAGTTGCCCTTTCTCGCAAGATCGTAATAAAATTCCTTTCTGCTTTCTACCTTGAGAAGCCTCTGATTTTAATTTGGGTAAGGGTCTCTGTCCCACACAGCTTCTTACAAAAGCTGTGTAAAGTGATCCCTGCTCTACAGATAAGAACCAAAGGCTCAGGGAGGTTGACTCAAGTTTGGGGAATCTGGTGCCTCGAGGCCACAAGTGGGCTTCTAGGTCCTCAGGTGCAGCCTGCTGACTAAGTCCCAGTTTTATCGAACAAATCCTTTTCTTAGGGGATCACATGTGGCCGTGAGGCCATAGGTTCCCCAGCCCTGCCTGACTAGACCATGGTCACCTAGGTATTAAGTGTCAGAAGCAGGACTTGAACCCAAGTTTCTCCTTACTCCAAATCCAGCACTCTTTCCAGTACACACCACGCCTCTAGATTTCTCTTTTATATCAAGAGTTCTCCTTTTCCGAGCATGGGAGAGAGAGGCTAAAAGGTAAAAAAAACTATCAGATCTTCTCTAGTGCACAAACAGCTCCATGCCATGGTGATAAAGAGTCTCTGAGGTTGAGATACCCTTTCAAAAACGGTCAACACAATGAACAGCCAGCTTTCACAAGAAGAAAGAGAAAAGAATGTTTCAGATCACCAAGAAGAACACACATTTTAAACTGCATGAAGTTTCAACTCATATCCAGAGACTAGCAAAGAAGACAAAATATGAAAATAACTACTGGGAGAAGCAATGGGACTACACTACACTAATGGAGCTATGAAGTCATCCTATTCTACAGCATAACTGGAAATCATGCTAGAAAGGTTACCATACATACTCCTTGCAAATATGTTTAGCATGATTTCACATGTATAACATAACATATTGCTTGCCTTCTCAATAAGTAGGAGAAATAAGTAGGAGAGAGATTGAAGGGGAGAAAATTTGGAAGTCAAAACATTTTTTTAAAAAAAAGGCTAAAAATAAATAATTGGGAAAAATATATAAATAATACAAAAAAATTATTAAGTGTGTACACACACACAATCTTTCACCAGGAATATTACTTCTGGGCAAATACTTGCTCAAGGAAGCAAAACGCACTGGGAAAGGCCTCACATACACAAAAATATAGCCACACTTTATATAGTAGCAAAGAAATGGCAGAAAAGTGAGTACTTCTGTTGGTGGAGTTGTGAACTGGTCCAACCATTGTGGAAAGCAATTTGGAACTATACCCAAATGGCTATAAAACTGTACATTTGATTCAGCAATACCACTGTTAGTTCCATATCCCAAAGATGTCCAAAATAGGGAAAAAAAGACATATTTGTACAAAAATATTTACATCAGCTCTTTTGGTGGTGGAATTGGAAATCAAGGGGATACTCATCAGTTGGGGAATGGCTAAACACACTGTGATATGTGATTGTAATGGAATATTATTGTACTATAAGAAATGACAAACAGGATGATTTCACAAAAACCTGGAAAGACTTATATGAACCGATGCAAAGTAAACAGAATCAGGAGAATGTTAGAAATACTAACAGCAGTATTGTTCAATGAACAACTGTGAATGACTTAACTATTCTCAGCAATACAACTATCCAAGACAATCCCAAAGGACTAATGATGAAGCACGCTATCTGCCTCCAGAGAAAGAACTGATATTGGCTGAATACATACTGAAGCATGCCATTTTTGACTTTCTTTCATTTTCTTTTATTCAAGTCTTCTTGTACAAAATGACTAATATGAAAATGTTTTACATGATTGCACACACATAACTTATATCTGCTTGCCTATTGTCTCCGGGAGAGGAGAAAAAGAGAGACAGAGGGATAGAATTTGGAGCTCAAAACTTTAAAAAATTTTTTTTGAAAATTGTTTTAATATGTAACTGGAGGGGGAATAAAATACACAAAAAATAAAAGCTTGTAACAAAGAAAAACAATAAAGAAAAGTGGGTGCTCAATGATGGGGGGTTGGAATCACTGAAAAATTGTGGTATATGAATACAATGGAATATTACTACACAATAATAAAAAACACAAAGTTCTCCACAAAACCTTGCTCCCACACCTTAGGGTTCTCAATGGCTGTGTCAGGAGACAGTAAATGCTGAAAAGGTTTTGAGTATGGTTCCAGCAACACAATGAGTTGGCTATCTTTGGATCGGCCTAGCCAGTTATAGAGCAATGAAATTATTTGTATGTGAACACAGAACAAAGAATTTTACAAAGTAGTCCTCAGTCTGATGTTGACCTAAGCAGGCTTCCAAAATGATGGATGAGAGGTAGAAAAGGGGGCAGAAGGTTCTAACGATCACATAATTCTTAGACCATTTATCAATATTAACTTGGCATTAGGTATTCTACGTGTGAGATCTTTGTCCCAAATACCAACGAATAGACACCAACTGGAGAAAATAGTGTCCTTTTTGACCTTCTTGCTATAAACAAAACAACAACAAACAGACGGAAGTTATAGCTAAGTAGTAGGACGGCTCATAGGTTATTCCAAGAGGATCAAATAAAAGAGTTAATCTTATTACATGTTCAAAGACACTAAGAAACACTGTTCTGTGGGACATCTGATCATCACATATTGCAGTGCTTCATGATAAATATTTGCAAAATGACCACTGTGAAAATTATTGCAGTATGTGCAGCAACACCTGTCACAAATGAACTGGCAGGGAAATTTCTATGAAGAATTCTCTGTAGGACCCTCCAAATTAAATCAGCATATACGCTGATATTCAGTGACTTCAATGCAAAAGTGGGAATAAGTTAGGAAGGTGACAAGTAAGGTTCAGGAACAAGGAGACATCTACAGTCACTTTACATTTTATGCAGACATTTTACACCTGTGCATCATTAAGATACTTTGTTGAAAAAGGAAATCTGTAGGCACCAGAAATGGTGAAAATCAAGTAACATCACAAATTTTAAACTGATTAAATTTTAACAAACTAAAGACTGATTTTTACTCACGTGGGGTCAATCCCAAGTGAGTTGTTAATTACGTGGCCAATTTGTTAGAGCAAAAATGACAAAGCTAAGAGACCAAAATGAAAAAAAAGATGTGTCATGAAGATTTTAAAAACTCCATCCTGACCTATTTAGATGCATAACTGATACAAAGGGAAAAAAGCATTGGAATCGATTATAATAACTTCATACATAAGTTTAACAGGTGTAAATCAATTGCTATAACAAAGAGAATTACCTTATGAAACAGAGAAAAATACTAAAGGGTAAAACTAACTGGTGACAGATCTAAGTGAAATCCTCCCAAGGGCATTTAAGAATTGTATATCCAATGCAAGACAGAAGGAATCTCAGCCGAACTCTAGTCCAACCCCCGCATTTTACAGATTAGGTAACTGAGGCCAGGGGAGGTTAAATTATTTGCCCATGGTCATATAGCAGGTAAAAGATCTGAACATCAGTGCACTCTTTCCACAATATATACCGCTGCCCACAGAATAAAAGATGAAAATGAAAAGACAACAAGCAATAAAAGTGTAATAAAGTTGCAAAGATTTTTTGGTAACAAATTTTTCAACCACAGACAACAGAGTCACCACACTTGTTTTCTAACCAAACTATCCTGGACACATTTAGGTTCTACAGTGAAGCAGATATTTACCATCAGACAACTGACTAAAAGATAAAGTGAATATAAAGTCTTCCTATATTTATCGCTTATTATTTTTAAAAACCTGATCTGGTAGAGCAGAACACTACCTTAAATGCACTCTTCCAATATGGTGTCTTCCATGCTTGCATCAAAATCATGCAAGATTCCTGGAAAGCCATGAGATCAGAGACCTCTGATAGTAATATCAAGCAAGCCGTAAAATGGGAAGACACGAGATTGCCAAAAGTCTTCACTATTGTCGTGGAGGACATCTAGCCCTGTAGCCAAGTTGAAGACTCATCCCCTAGAGACGGGAAGGTCCTCCAAACACTCTTGGTTGCTGATGACATTGTGAGTCTGACATCCAACTCTAGAATACTGCCAAACCTCCCAAATAAGATCTGGAACCACCCACAAAAAAAAAAAAACTCAGTTGTATTAAGAGTAAGTATACTATCTATACAATTATATGCAGCTACAGGGACAAGATATACCACACATACACTCACATCATGGGCAGGCACTGCAGATAGACAAAGAGTTAAGCCAGAACTGAAGAAAAGAAGGAAAGGGAGCTATTTTGGGAAATTACAAAGATTGTTTAATGACATCCCCTTCTCCCCCAACTTCTAACTAGAACAAAGGCCCATTTAAAAAATATTCTACTAGTGTTATATGGCTCTGACCTACAGTCTCTGAAGAATTAAAAATAAGTATCGTTCAGAGCACAATTGTAAAGGCCCCTGAGGATTGAGGAGGCTGTAACATATCAATTATCAACTATGAAGAAAAACTGGAGTAAAGCCTATCATTGAAAACATGTACCAGTGAATAGTCTGATCACATAAGGAATAGAATCGGGTAAGTGAGGGACAGACAGCTCAGGTGTTGAAGGAATCCTTAAGATAACACAGCATGGGCAAGAACTGCAGGAAATTGCCAAGTATGTGTGGGTTATGATCTCTACCCACTAGAGGTTAAGAATATTCTGGATAAGAATATTCTGGATAAGAATTCTGGATAAGAACTGACAAGATGTGAAGAATTCAGAAAGACTTGGTGTGCTGATACAGAACAACGTATGCAATCACCAAGCATTTATTAAGCACCTACTATATGACACCGTGCTAGGTGCTGGAGGTACAAATGTGAAAGCGAATCCTATCTCAAAGAAGCTTAACACTTTAATGGGGGAGACAACATGAAAGGAGGAGACTAATACGGCGCGAAGGATCTTTTTTGTTTTATATTCCCATCAACTCCCTTAGCCTCGATGTTTCAGGGAAGGAGAAAAGACAAGAGGCAGGTCCCAGGACTTGTGCAGGGCGGGCCAGGAGGAAGCTAATATGAAAGAAAATACAAACTAACTGGGGTAGGGGGAAGGCAGCAGCAGCTGAACAGGAAAGGTCTGATGCAAAAGCTAGTAGCCTATGGGCTGAGGAATGAAGGAGAAAACAAGGAGACGTTCCAAGAGGTGAGGAGGGAGTACATTCCAGGCATGAGAGACAGAGAGTGAAAAGGCATAGAGACAGGAAATGAACATTATGCATGAGAAAGACCAATGTCTGTTTGCCTGAACTATAGAGTTTTTGATGGGGGAGAGATTGCATGTTTTTTAAGGCTGGAAAGGTACCTTGGGACCAGGTTGTAAAAATTCATCATTTGATTTTTGCACTAGTAGTTAATCTAATACTCAGTTATAACATGAATTTTTTCCCTTGAATTTTACTTATGACATAGAATGTTTGAGTTGAAAGAGGCCTTCCTCTAGGGGGAAAAACTCTAATACAGAATTATAATAACTATCCCAATAATCTACTAATTTCTTGACACACCAACGTTCTCATCATGGTGGAAAGGTTTCTCTGCTTCGTTCCTTAGAACTGAGAACTAATGATCTTCGCCATACATTCCCTTCTCAATTCTGATAACTTTATTCCATATTACTGAATTAACTATCCAAAGAGGAATTTATCATTCAAGTTCTAATAGCTAAAAATGAGAGTTCCAAAAGAAGCATGAAGCAAACTGATTACAATGTCCTCATTGGCTATTAACTATTATATTCTTGTAATAGTTATTTAAAGCATACTTTAAAAAAAACAATCTATGATATAGCACAGCTAGACTCCAGACTAAGATTAAAAAAAAAAAAGTAAAATTCCTGTCTTGCTCAAATCATACTCCTGTGATGATTCATTTTAAAAATTAAGTGACCTCAGCACCCATAATCTAGGAGCAAAGAAACACACATTTCTATTACTGAAGTCAAATGGGCACAGATCTAAAGCTGGAAGGCACCTCAAAGGCCATTTAATCCAATCCTCTCATTTGATTGATACAGAAACCGAGGCCTAGTGAGGCTGACTGGCTTGCCTAACATCACACAGTTAAGTATCAGAATAATGATTTGAAACCAGGTCGTCAGAACACAGAGCCTGTTCTCTTTCTACTCCACATCACACTACCTCCTAGTTCCTAAATGGGTAGCTCCTCTACTAACATATGTCTCCTCCTGAGTAATTTCTTTTAAAATTACAAATGAATTCTATTCAGAAGTAGTTAAAAAATAAAAGCAAAGTCAATAGTAAGCAAGGAAATATTTTGAAATAAGCCAAAGAGTCAAGTCTTTCAGAAAAAAAAAATCCTTTCTAGCTTTTCGAGTTCTCCAAAGGACAAGAATTGGCCCACAAAAATTTCCTTCTTATCAGATATTCAACTTAAATGTGACTATTAATGAATATTTCATACAAATAAACAAGTGGCCTCTAAATTTGGTTTAAATTTGAATACTAGCTTTCTCCAAATTAAAAGATTTATCATCTGGCAAAGTAGAGTTGCAATTATATTCATGTATTCATATCTTGCCTTAAAAACTGTACACTTCATGACTGATTTTTTTTCCTGTGCTCAGAAGAAAAAAAATTTTGATGCATTTAAAAAAAAGGAGAAAAGTGTTAAAGATCAAAATTACAATTCAAAAACAGCTCTGAGAAAGGCAAATATTCATCTCAATATTATGAAATGAACACCTGTAAATAGTAACCATTTCCCCAAAGCAAAAGGGCTTAGAAACTCTCAGTACATCAAAATTTAAATTCCTTGACCTTCTGGTTAAAGATCCTAGTGTCTGCAAACTCTGAAAGACATGTTTCAATGGATTTACACAAAGCATGGTGGTGGAAGACATGAAAGAATGTATGCAGTGTGGTTGATACTTTCAAAGTATTGAGGAGGCTATACAGACCTCCTGAACAAAATATTCCAAATTGCAGCATACAGAGGCTGCCAGTTACAGAAAACAGAAGATAAAACACAGAGGAAAACAGAGACTGTTTTTCCCACCATGATTAGGAAGAAGGAAAGATGTTGTAGTTCTTAATGGAAAGAGAAAAACTGAACTTTCTGAAGTCTAGAATTTGGCATTAAAAAAAATAAACAGCTAAAATTTAAATGGATATAATAATTATTTTTTAAAAATTCTTTCACAATCACTTGTGTAGAGATATAATACCACATTATCTCAGGAAGGGATTTTAGAAGATCATTTAATCCAACCTGCTCATTTTACATGAGGAAGCTTAGGGACTCTTCTCTGTACCAAAACAAAATAATATCTTGACTTGCAATAATGATAAATTCATCCTTTAAAAGATGAAGGACCTAACAAGGGGATTTCTATTCAGAATCTGATTCTCTCCAAAAGGGAGAAATTAGCTAGTAGGGTAGAATAGAAGGCAATATTGGGGGAGGGAGGAAGGGAAGAGAGTAAAGAAATACTTAGAAAAGTAGAAGTAATAGAAAATGAAAAATGAAGGCAAAATTGTAGTACCATAGAGTGAAAATGGTATGAGGAGTATTAAGGCTCAGAATGAGCTGAGCCAAGTGAAGAAAGCTAATGACTGCAAAAAGGGCAGGGTTTTTAGAAAAGCTTTGAGGTTAAGTACAAAATTGGAGTCACCTCTACTTGGGATGGATGAGACAATGAGGACTGATAGAAACAAGGTAATTATTCAACCCTTATTCTGTTCCCAAGGAGAATGACTGTTTGTTTGTTTTTTTTTTTATCAGGAAGGAGACAGCAAAAATGACTAACAGAGTCGATACCCAGAATAATGAGACAATAAAGGAACATCTACTTGCCCCTGAGTTCAAGCCACCTGGACAACCTAACCTATATCCTGGAGCACTTAAAGAACTAAAGGGTGGGAATGCTAAGCTACAATCAGTCATCTTTGAAAGATCAGAAAAAATGGAAAAGGACCACTGAGAACAGCACTGGAGAAAGTTAACTGTCCCAATTATCAAAACAGAAAGGAATGTAGCCTGCTGAAAAAAAAAAAGTCAATGAACTTGATTTCAATTCCTGGAAAAATTCTAGAACATACTTTTTAGAAGGTTAGTGATCAACTAGAAAAGGAAAGGTGAACACAAAGATCAAAGTATAACTTCATAAAGATAAGGTCATGACAGACTAATCTTATTTCCTTTTGTAACACGGTTATTAAAGTTATAGATCAAGGAAATATAAAATACAATAATATAAGCAGATTTTGGCAAAAATCTCTCATAAAATTGTAAAATTATTCTGGCAAGCATTTGGTAAAATATAATATTATTTTATGGAGAAGATGGAGCTAGACAATAGTACATTTAAATGGACTCAGAACTTGTTGGAAGATAAGACCCAAAAGGAGTCATTGATGGTTGCATGTCAACTTGGGAGGATAGTTCCAGTAGAGTGCTCCAGGGATCTGGACTAGGCACTATGCTCCTTAAAATTTTTGTTACTGACTTGGATAAAAGGATGGATGGCATCCTGATCCAATGTGCAGGTGACACAAAGTAAAAAGGGCTAGCCAATGCACCAAATGACAGTGAGGATCCAGACATCTAGACAGGGTATAACACTAGGACAAATCTAGTAAGATTAAATTTAATAGGGATTAATGGGAAAAAAATCTCCTATTTAGATTCAAAACATGAGAAGAGGAAGGCATGCATAGCTAGATTGTAGTTGATCTGAAAAAAGTCTGAAGGTCTTGGTAGCTGGGCAGGGGTGCAATATGAATCAAGGATATCTCAAGAGTGATATATAGCATGACATATCCTGTGAGCTGCACTAAGAGATGCTGCTCCGGTCAGACCGCATTTGGAATTGAACTATAGTCAGTCCTCAAGTCCATATTTAAGTGCACTGATAATCTAAAGGTTCAGAGGGCGACAAGGATGTAGAAGGGCCTCAAGTTCATATGAATGATGATTTGATTTAAAAACAACAAAACTCTGAGGATGTTAAATCTGAAGAAGAAAAGATTGGGCAGGGTCAAGGAAGGGTCTGACTATAAGAATTTGAATATAATACTTAAAAACAGTCCAATCAGGATGACCTGTAATGAATAATGCTGGTCCTGGAAAACTGTTAAGGAGTCAAACTTCCCTTCTATCAGTATGGAAGGTGATATAAATTATCGGACACAGCTGCTGTTAGTTGGCTTTGTTCAATTTTTTTATGACAAAGAAGAGTTCAATGGGAGTGGAGGGGGGCAGGAGAAATAACTATAGTGTTAAAAAACAAAAATCAAAGCTCTCCTCATCAATTCAAGGACCTAAAACTTTTCCAAGCAACTCATGATGGAAGGTGCTGTCCACATCCAGAGAAAGGACTATGGAGTCGGAATGCAGAGTGAAGCAGACTCTTTTATGTTTTCTTTCTCATTGTTATAATTCTTCTATGCAACACGACTAATGTGAAAATATGTTTAATAGGGATGTATGTGTAGAGCACATATCGGATTGCATGCTGTCTTGGGGAGGGAGGGGAGGGGGAGAGAAAATTTAAAACTTATGGAAATGAATGTTGAAAACTGAAAATAAGTAAATTAAATATTAAAAAAAAATTAAAAATACAACTTTTTGGGTAAATAATACACTCCATTAGATAGTTGGATAAATGAAACTTTTCCCCACGAAGGCAAAATTTAATCTAAGGTTGAATACAAAACTACCTAATTTACATAAGCACGTCTGAGTCCATTCCAAAATGCAGACTCAGTGTAACAAAAAGTATTGTCTAAATGCTCAAAGAAAAAAAATGTACCTGAAACACGGAGATAGCACACACAGTGACTAAAATGACGATTCTGACATCCACTTTTGGGGCTAACCGCCTACTGTAGTAGTGATAATAATGGCTGTAGTACTCTTCAGGATGATCCAGCATATAATCATAATCTTTACGTGTTTCTTCATCCTACAATACGCAAGATAAGACATTTTATCAATTCATATCTTCAACTGTCTAATATGTGAAATCTGGAACATTTCATAACCTGGTATAAATGTTAATTTTTACTGGCATGACAATATTACTTTAGAATTTTAGAATTTAAAGAATTTTTTTTAGAATTTTTTAGAATTTAAAGCTAAAGCTAAGCCTCTGTTACAATTACAATTAAGAATTTAAGCTATCAATATCAAGCTATCAAGATCAGAAAACTTCTTTCCACAAAACCACAAAACCAAAACCAAAGAGCCTTCATCAATTATTTTTCTTAAAAACTGAATATTAAATACTGGGAACACAAAAATAAACATTCAACATTATTAACATAGGCTTCCCTTATAAATTTCTTTGAGGCATCATGAACACTGGATTTGAATTCAGAAGACTTGGGTTCAAATCCCAACTGTGCTATTTGTTTTATTCATCCATGTCCCTCAGTAGAATTCAAGCTCCTTGAAAGCAGGGCAATGTTCATTTTTTATCTCCATAGTAGCACCAAATAACACATAGGAAGGATTTACTAAAAGCTAGTTGAATGTCTCTGGGGCTACATGACTGGATTGTTCTCACATCCAAGAGTAATCTATAAGGTCAATTTCACAGCCCAGTCCATATTGCCCATGTAACACACATTAGAAAATGTAGTAAGAAAAACGACATTCTAAATGTTCCCCAATAAAGAAAAAATGTTTTAAGACTCTGAGATTCTTGTCAATTTCAAAAAACTAAAAGCAACAGGAACTGTCACAAGCTTGTATTACATACCAGTTTAGAAAATTATCAGTAACAGGTTCCAAAGACTGTTTTTTGTCCTTCAGCTAACTTCTTTCTCAACTTATTCACTGGCTTACAAAACATTCAAGATAAAGATGCCGAAAAAAATCTACTATTGTAAGTATTAAAAGAAGATTAAATAAGCAAATAAAAAGTACCTTATTTTATGGTTCCTTGCTCCCAAACTGGAACAAAAGAGTCTTTAATGCAAAGTTGGGCATATGAAAATGTGGTTTGAGGAAACTGAAACCATGTAAAAAATGCAGGGAATTTTTCTGGTGGGGAGGAAAGGAAATTCAGGGGGTAAAGATGCAAGTACTTTTTTTTGTTGCCTTTGCAATTCCAAAGCTCCTCTGTTAGTTTAGAAATGTAAGAATGTAGAGCTTATATGAGCAAACCAAATTGAAAGGTCTAGCACCTTACAAGACAATGAACAGAGTCAAAAAGACCTAAGTTCAAGTACCAGCTCTGACTCATGTGTGATCTGTGACCCTGGGCAAATCATTTAATCTTTCAGTGTCCCTCAGTAACTCTCTGAGACTAAAAATGTCTCCACTGGTAGAGGAAATTTCCTCTTCAGGAGTCTGAACAATGAAATCCCTGGTACAGCTAAAATATTTCTAAAAGTGTTATATATGAACAGAAAAAAGAGGAATTACTGTTCGTGAAGGTGCAGATAGTAAACAAATGAATGAATAAAAAAAATATCTATCTCAGAAATTTTATTCCAGTGCCTCACTGTGGCATGGTAGCAATCCTGTGTTCTTGAAAGCTAAGTCTTTGAGTATAATCCCAATGACAGAGGAAACACCTCTAAGCATACAGGGGCTCATCATCACTAGGCAACCATGGGATGAATTCTTCGGCCGAGAAGGCTCCCTCATTACTGAGGACCCTGTTCTACTTCTGCAGTGATGATGGCTGAATAGTGGAAGAGGGACAAGGAGGTACAGCAAGAATCACACAATTTTTTAAGTTGCTTCAAAATATTAACTTACTGCAGGTATACGTAATCATAGATTTAGAGCTGAAATGGATCTTAGAGACCACATAAAAAGGTAAAGACGTGCCAAAAGTCAAACAGCTACTAACTAACCTAGGATATTTGTGTGTCTTTACAGGAAGGTCTATCTATCCCATTATGGTCTATCTCAGACTCAATTCAGTGTAATTTGGTGATCCAGTAATTCATTGCATCATTCCAGCTGGTCCAAGGATGTAATAGTGATTCTCCATTAGTCTTCCTTCATGCTAAATGAATTAGTGTACCAAGCCAGTACACTTTAGAGTCATCATCATCAGACCTAACTGGGGTTAACGGGAGAAAATGCTCAAGGTTGTTACAGAATACAGGATAAAATATGGATTTCCAGATTCAAATCCAATATATTAACACATTAGTCCAAATACAGGCTGCCCTCAAATAAAAGACCATTAGCTAAGTAAGATAACATCAAAGGGGAAAAGGGGTCCATGACACATTACAAACCCCTGCTCTAGGCTGTTTCTAGAAAGGGCACTGGCAGAGGTGCTTTCATGTCCAGGTCAGACGGTCCTTCCCATACTCTACCTGAGCTGCCTAAGGTCATTTTGCAGGGGACAGACACTCTACTAACAGGAATATCCACTGCCTTTGTATATTTGGCCAAATTTTTCTCAACTCTAACACTAGGAAAACATGTCACTAAAAGATTTAATATTCACCTACTATTCCCTGCCAGAGATTCTTGGGGACCATTTATCCATAGACTACAACCTCATGCCCCAACTGGTTCAAGAAAACTCTCCTTTTACAATCCCTAAGGCTGGATTAAAATTTTTTTTAAAAAAACCCTCAATCCCAATAGCATTTATTGAAACCAACAATTCACCATACAGTGATTTCATTGTTATTTAAAGTAGGTGGTACAAATATTACTATTGCCACTTTATAAAGAAACTGAGGTTCAAAAAGTCCTAGGATTATAGTAAGTGGCTAATAAACACTATGAACTTGTCAGCAGGATTGCAAAGAATCTGAGAGTTGGAAGAGACTTTGAAGAATGCCCAGTCGAGAATCCCTAGGTCTGTTTCTTGCTAACCTGTGTGACTTTAGGCAAGTCATCTAGTCTCCTTATCTTATAAGTGGAGAAACTTTGTCCTGCTAAGTTCCCTAAAGTCACACAGTGAAAGGGCTGGAAATCCAGTGAAGTCAAGTCCAGAAGTCATTTGTTAAGCTTACTACGAACCAAACACAGAGCTGGAGGCAGCTAGGTGGCTCAGGGTATACGGCGCTTGGCTGGATTCAAACATAACTCAGTTCAAATCCAGCCTCAGACACAGAGCAAGCCACTTAACCTGTTCCCCGTCACCAACTGGAGAAGGAAATTCAAGCATCTTTGCCAAGAAAACCCCATGGGCAGTACTGGCCCGCTAGGATCCACAGGGTCCCTAAGAGTCGGACGCGGACCGACTGAACAACATAATGTTCGGGGCAGCGTTCTAACGGCTGGGAATAAAAAGGAAGGCAAAAAAAAAAGTGTCGCCTGCTCTCACGGATCTCAGTCTGACGAGGGAAAGACAACACCGATGTATAAACCAGATTTATACAGAATAACCTGGAGATCAGCATTTGTGCAATTAACCAGCCAATCTGGGGAGGTTCCTGGTCGCTCCCTGGTGACGAGGAGTTAAGACAGACTAGTTCCAGGTCCTCTGACTCCAGATGCAGCGCTCTTTCTACTGCCCCGAGTAAAGTCCAGATTGTTCCTCGCTCGAAATCGATCATCGAAAGAACCCTTTCATTTTTCAGGGAAAGACACTAAGGCCCAAGGGGGGGTGGGGAAAGACGTGCCTACGATTACACCCAGGGGGCGGGATAGTGTTTCTCTGCACGGATCCGACGCGTGACAAGAGGGCACAGGAACACGGAGCAGGGCAGGCTGTGCGGGCGGGCGAGCGAGTAGCGGCGTTACGCGGTATTCCGCGGCTCGGCCTCTGCCCCGCCGCCCCCGACTCTTCCTCCGCAGCCCCGCCCCCGCCCCCACTCACCTTCAGGGTCTCGTAGGCAGTAGCTACAAGCAGAAAGGCCTCCTGCGCGCTCTCCAGGCTCTCGCCGTCCGCGCCCTCGCGCCGCACCAGGTCTGGGTGGTGGCGGCGCGCGAGCTGCCGGTAGGCGCGGGCGATCTCCGCCTTGCCCGCCTTGCGGCTCACCCCGAGCACGTCGTAGCAGTTGTGCGAGCCGCAGTAGAGCCCCTCTACCAGCGCCCCGGCCCGGCCCGACAGCAGCAGCAGCGGCAGCAGCAGCAGCAGCCACTGCCAGCTTCCCGCCCCAGACCAAGCGGCGGGCGGGGGAGGCAAGCGGTAAGGTCCGCTCGCTTCATCCCAGCGCCCGCCGCGCTGTCCTACGGGCGCCACCGCCCCCATCGCTGGCTTTCACAGCCCCGACTGGCTCCTGGCTCGTCGCTTCCTTTATACGTCAGCAGCCTCGGCGGAAAGGCGGGGGATGGGGGAAAAAGGAGACACGTGGCGGGGCGGGACTTCCACGTCCTTAGCCACGGTTGCTAGGGGAGGAAACCTTACTACCTCTCCCCTGCCTTACCCGTCACGGTCTCCCCGGGTTGTTCTTGGGCTGTGATGTGGTATGACACCCCTACCCCTCCAGCTTTCTGGATTAGGGGAGGGGACTTTTAAATCGTTTAACAGTCTGACCCCCCTCCCCTTTCTAGTCTCACACCTGATTTCCCCCACACACACAAACTATGCAATTTAGTCTGTATGTGTCACCGTCCATCTCCCCACTCTGCACGTTTTCCCTGGTCGTGCCCCACGCCTGAAATACTCCCCTCATCTCCGCTTCCTGGCTTCAAGTGCCAGCTAAAATCCCACGTTCAGAAAGAAGCCTTTCCTGACCTCCCGGGATGCTTAGAGCCTTCCCAACATTGATTGCTATCTCCTATCTGTAGCTTCTCAATCAATAAACATTTTAAACAATAAACATTTATTAATCGGCTACTGTTTAGGAAGCTAGGTGGGGCAATGGATATAGTGCTAGTCAGAAGACTCATCTCCCATGAGTTCAATTCTTACCCCAGATACTACCTGTGAGACCCTAGGCAAGCCACTTAACCCTCTTTGCCTCAGTTTCCTCATCTGTAAAAATGATCTAAAGAACAAATTGGCAAAGCACTCTGGTCTCTTTGTCAAGAAAACCCCAAATAGGGTCACCAAGAGTCAGACAACACTGAAACCATCAAACTTATATAAGCTGTGCTAGGGATAAAAAAAAAAAAAGAGGCAAAAGATAGTCCCTTCCCTCAAGTTTATAATCTAATGGGGCAGACCAATGAGGTAAACAAATATGTACAAAGCAAACTATGTACAGGATAAGTAGCAAATAATTAAAAGAATGAAAGTGGTTTGCCAAGGCTTCTTACAGAAGGTGGGGTTATTAGTTGGGCTTCTCCTGGACAGCATGGACCATTGGTTGACTTTCTTTAACTCTTCAGTTTAGCTCATAATAAATACCTAATAAATTATTTTTGACTTGACTAAGAGAGTGCATTACCAGTCCTGTGATCCCTAAATCCTTCTTCAGACACTAACTAGCCATGTGATTTTGGGAAAGTCATTTAACTTTGCTTAAGCCTTGGTTTCCTCATGTGCAAAATGTGGGAGTGGGAGGGCGGTTCTGGCTGTACTTCTCCTGATTCTAGGCTTTCTCTACAATGCCCCAGAAATCTCTTCACCCAGGAAGCTCACTCTGCCCCTGGATGTCCCACACCAGAAGTATAAGACCCTTAGGCCTCTCCCTCTGGTTAGCTGGTTCCTCTAGAACCTCCATTTTAAGGAGGAGGCCTTGGCCAGCCATCTTCACTCCTTTTGCCTGATGAGTAAGTGACCAAGCCCAGCATGACTGAATGTCATAGTAAAATGGATAGTCCTCCACCTTCTTATCGTCCCTCCGTCCTTCAGCATCCTTCTTTATTGCCCAACATGGGGAAATGGCCACAAGCACTTGGCCCACAGGTGACTCTGCCCTTGCCCATCCTATGACCGTCAGCCCTGCCCGTTTTTCAGCCCAAGTAGGTGCTTTCTACTGGTCCTCATTGGCCCTAGACTGGACTGTAGGGTCTCCTGGAGGGTCAAGGAATAGGTCTGGCAACCAATGAGATTCTGTATTTTACTCTGCATCATCTATATCACTTCTGTATCATCTTACCAAACACCATAAAACCAAGGCCATGAGGTCCTATTGATTCTTAAAGGGTGAAGGGGCCAGGTCTCTTTAATAAATCGCTATTGGCTCAGAATTCTGCCTTGGTTGCTTTTGTTGTAGATTGGATATTTTGGGGCCTGCACATGTAACATATCAAACACATATATTTATATATACACATACACACACATATACATACACACACATACACATACCCATATACATATACATATACAAGTACATGTACATGATCCTAGCTGAGGATCACATACGCTTTCAGTGATTCTTTAAAAAGATTCAGAGACACATTCTCCCTAGGAGCTAGTGAGGCAGAAGATGCCTCTGAGGACTGTGACCTCTTAACAGCAGAGAAGAGAGAGAGAAAATTATGAAGAACACTCCCCCACACACCCCCTAATCACCTACCACCCCCTCCCCCCAACATACCCACACACACACACACACACACACACACCTCAGGAAGATGTTGTTCTTTGCCTTTTCCTTTGTGTCTTTTATAGAGTGTTGGGAAGGAGATTTCTTTACCTTGCCGCAACCTGTGCAGGGAAAGCTACCTCACCTAACAGGGAGCAGGACTTGTGAATCAAGGCCCAGGCCCTGAGACACTTTATGAGAGTTAGAACTGGCTGTTGGGTGTTGAGTTGCAGAAAGGAAGAGGCTCAGGGAATCAGGCTCATTGCCTCCGCCGAAGTGAAACTTAATGTCTTGCAATGACTGTTACAACTCAAAATACATCTCCAGAATCACATTCTTTTGGAAATTTCTTATGGTATATTCAAGTTCTATTGCCCTTGAGTTTTACTACAGGGGTGTCTCAGAGTACTATGAGAATATTCCCTTCCTATACCATTCCAGTAAATCTGTTTTCCACTTTGGAACAGTTCATGATGAAACAGCTCTCTGTCCTTCTTTATCTGGGTGGGATGCATCTTGCTTATGTCAGCTCTTCCCACTATGTATTGAATTTGAAGGCATTCCCACTATGTCCCTTGCTTATCTTTTCATCCAAAGATGAAGTTATCCCAAGTTTGCCTCTCAAAAAAAGATTCCCAGAAGGGAGGGGATAAGTCAGCTGATAGGTCAGTTCAGGAGTCTGTGAGGAGGGAGAGAGGTTCAGCACTGACAGCTGAGGGAAAGGAAAATGATGGGAGCCCTACTGTGTGTAACCCCAGTCCCAAAGTCTCTTCACTGGGGGAGGTGAATGTCCTGCCTCGAGTTCAAGAATGGGAGAGCTCCATCCTTCTTCAGTTTTTCTTCAGACCTCCTTCAAGCTTTGAGTCTCTTCTGGCTTCCAGCTTCTAGAGGGAAGATGGAGGAGGCCAAGCCCACTTCTGGTTGCTGTAGAAAAAGTCTGGGAAGACATGAGAAGAAGTCCCTGTCCCCAGAATGCTACATTAGAGACTTTAGGGAATTTCCCCTTGGGTGAAATCTGGGACTCTCACTTTTGGTTGAGTTGTGTTGTCTCACTCCTGATAGGAGAGCTCCTTCACTCTGTATTGTCTGGTGTATATTCTCCTATACATACCTTCTCTGATTTCTGTTTTGCTACCAGTTTGGACAAAAGGGTTTCTTGGCTATTCATGGAACTAGTATTTGGTGGGAAGGGGATCAAGCCTTGAATATAAAGCTCAGAATCCTCTGCACGGCCATCCCCTCAATAATGACACAGTGATCAGAAGTTAACCCGAACAATGGAACAAATAGATATAATTCTAGCCTAGTACTTCTCTCTGAGGAGAACAAAGTGGTCTCTGCCCCCAGCTTCCTGCTTCCTCTCCTGGAAGGAATTAAATTCTCCCTTGGAGAAGGGAGGAGTGGGGAGAAGAGATGTCAATTCTGCCTTACTTCAAGCCACACGTCACAACACCCCATGCTACATGTGAGGGACAGCCCTCCTTTATACACAGAGGCTTTCTACATACATTATAAAGGTGTTTACCAGACATGAAATGCAGTCAAGGTCAGTTTAGATAATATCACACAGTATTTTAGTGGAGATGATGAAGAAATAGGTTGCAACAAAGTGGAAGAAGAAATCCTAAGAGAATAGAAAAATGACTCATATGCTGAAAAGAAATCATTAAAACTTTGTTACACATTAATGGCATGTTTTTGTCGGGCCTCTGGAAATGCCAGCAAGGTTTTCCTTCAGAAGAATAAGCATCAATCTAGTTAATGCGAAAGTTCTGTGGATGCCTCAGGGCCTCTTTCTAGGCTATTCTGTCATCTCTTAATCACCCAGTTGGAAAAAAGAGTTGTCACAGTCTATTCAAATGATGTCTCTTTAAAAAGCCTCTGTCACAAGAAAAGATTTGCAAGACAAAATTGTTTTCTCTATCATAGAGTTCTGGAAGTAGATTGTGACCTTGGAGAAAGGAAGCTCAGGAAGCTCCATCCCTCCAATGTGCTGTTTTTGAGTTGTTCACTCATATCTGACTCTGTGACTCCATGGACCATGGTACACCAGGCCCTCCTGTGCTCCACAACCTCTCAAAGTCTATCCAAGTTCATGTGGGTTGTTTCAATGACACTATCTATCCATCTCATCCTCTGCCATCTCCCTCTCCTTTTGCCTTCAGCCTTTCTAACATCAGAGTCTTTTCCAATGAGTCCTGTCTGCTCATTATGTGGCCAAAGTATGTCAGCTTCAGTTTCAGTATTTCACCTTCCAGCGAATAGCCTAAATTAATCTCTTAAAGCAGGGCAGTCCAACTTTAGGTTTTTATTGAAACAAGCTCTTCAGTAGCTCAGCTTCCTTTACTAAAGCATTTATGCAAATTTCTATGCTTGTAGGTGGGCTGAATAAATCCCACTGTGGGCCCATTTTGGACAGCCCTGTCTTAAAGTATTGATTGATTTGACCTTCTTGCTGTCCAAGGGACTCTCAAAAGTCTTCTCCAGCACCACAATTTGAAATCATCCATCCTGTAGCATTTGGCTTTACTTATAATCTCACAGCCATACATCGCTACTGGAAAAAACATGGTTTTGACTATATGGACCTTGGGTGATGGCATGCAGGATTGGTGATTTTGTTGGCATGGAAACTCTCTACATCAATATAGATGGGCACCTCCTTTGTAATTTGTAGTCTTAGAGAAATGTCTTCCAAATTTTTTTGGTCATCTGTCCTGAAATATTTGTATATTTCTAAATTTCATTCACATATGTATGTGTGTATATCTACAACTGAACTAATACATATGTTTTAAGATAGAAATGAAGACAGAAATTAAAAAGGATGATAAAAAATGAAATAATATTTTAATAAAATTTTCTTTTTATTAGCAGTTCAAAAACATTTTTGCTGTCACTCAAATACATTTTGTATGTTTAGGGAGAACAATGAAATTGATATACTTCATTATTTTGAAAATCTTGGTTTAACATTTTGTGATACAGTAACTTCAAAAGTTTACTTTATTTATATACTTTCCCAGCCCCACTTAACGCTTCCTTCTAAAATTGCCTTTGGCAAGATGCCTTTGCTGATTCCCCTTAATGCTAGCGCTTTCCCTCTGAGATGACCTCCAGTTGATCCTTTCTATAGCTTGTTTGCACGTATTTGTTTACACATTGTCTCCCCAGTTAGATTGTGAGCTTCTCAAGGACAAGGATTGGGTTTTTTGCTTTACTTTGTAAATCCAGCATTTAGCACAATGCCTGGACCATGCTAGGGGCTTAATAAATTGATACTAACTAACAATTTGTAGATCCAAGTAGAAGTACATTTTTGGCTGATGGGCTCATTTTTCAATCTAATCTACCAACTGAGTATATGTATACACACACACACGTATATATATCTACATACACACACATATATATATTTTAATTCAGGTAGTAAAATTACTAAAAATCATTTTTCCTGATGTGTGTAATGTAAGGAGGGGACTAGGGGAATGCAAGGGGATCCAGGTCTGGAGAGTAGCTATTACAGATTGGGAGCAGGGGACGGCAGAACTGAAGATGGGCCTACAGAGTCATTTCCAGACTATTATGTCAGTCCCAGACATTCAGTGTGGATTGGGTTTGGTTCTGGGAAGCTTTCTTTTGGTTAGAAGAGGCTGCCTTTTCTCACACCTACTGAATAAAGCTCCACCTAGGGGTGGTTCTCATTATAGTTCCTTCCCTGCCAGCATAGCCCACCTTGGACAAGGTTTGGGGAGAGGAAAAAAGAGCCTCGTGGGCAACAAAGAACTTGCATACTCAGGAAGCATTTCCTCCCGCTAGGGCGACCCTCTCGGGCCCATAAAGGCCTCCCCCACCTCCCAATTCCAAGTGATGTATCATAAAACACCCATCTCATCCATCCCCTCCTGAAAGTGAGGTCCTAGAACGGTCCATATAAATGGGGAATCATGGTCTGTCTGTTCCCGGTGCAGTGTGGGCCAGCTCTCCTACCTCACCACGAAGTCAGGGCAGTGTGTGCCCTCAATCTCCATAGGGGTGGTGGACCTATGCCCATTGGAAATACATTTCCCATCTTTTCCCCCCTCACCCTAACTCCTAACAATCTGTAGATCCAGGTAGAAGAAGTACATTTTTGGATGATGGGCTTATTTTTCAATCTAATCTACCAATTAGGTATATGCATACACATACATATATATAATATATATATGTATACACATGCACATATACATATATGTATATATATTTTAATTCAGCTAGTAAAATTAGCGAAAATCACCTTTCCTGATGTATGTATATATGTATATCCTCAACACATATACTCAAGAGTAATACCCTGGAAAAATCCCAAGAAAGCTGCATCTGCCTGTTCTCATTGCAGTCAAGGCCCCAGATAGGTCAGAACTGTGTGCCCACTGTTTTTCCCAAGTAATAGATCAAGATAGATTAATTATTCAATTATTATTAAGCATTTACTATGTGGCAGCCACCATTAAGCACACAGGATACAAAAAGAGGCAAATAATGGTCCATGTGCCAAGGGGTTTACATTTTTGAGGGAAATAACGTGCAAACAAATATATACAAAGCAAACCATATATAGGATAAATGTTGTTGTTATTCAGTTGTTTTTAGTTATATCCAATTCTTTGTGAACTTATTTGAGGTTTTCTTGGCAAAAATATTGGACTAGTTTGTGTAATGACAATTTAGATTTGAAGATCTTTCCCACCCATTGATAGGCCACGTGACCTGCTTGTGTCACAGGAAGCCTAAGTCACATGTGGTGGGAGGAGCTTGCTGAGAGGAAAAGAAAAGTGTGCCACAGGAAATGAGAGGGCAGTTAGAACTGGGGAAGAGAGCAGATGTGTGGTGGCTGTGCTATGAGTGATCGTTGCTGGCAAAGCCCCAGCAACGGGCAGAAAGTTATGGGATGGCTTGGCTCCCTGCTGTGATGTCATGTTTTAGATTCTTTGCTGTTACTATAAAGTGGACCTACTGGTTCTGGAATTTGCTTGCTGCTTGGATGGGTCGGACTTATTGGTTTTGGGACCTGGTTCTCTGGTGTCTTAATAAATGGTTTACTTCTTCTACCTTCTGTACAGAGAGTCTCTTATATTTTGCAATATAGAACCACATAGGCATAGTGACAATTATCATCTATATTGTGATTATTGCCTTGCTAATACAGTTTGCCATTTCCTTCTCCAGCTCATTTTATAAATGAAGAAACTGATGCAGACAGGGTTAAGTGACTTGCCTAGGGATAGCTAGTTAGTGTCTGAGGCCAGATATGAACACAGGAAGAAGACTCTTCCTGACTTCAGGCCTGGCACTGTATTCACTTTACCCCCTAGCTGCTGCACAGGATAAATAGGAAATGTTTAAAGTATGGAAGACACTGGAATTAAGAAAGGTTAGGGAAGGTTTCCTGTAGAAGATGGGATTTTAGGTGGCACTTGAAGGAAGCCAAGGAAGTCAAAACTTGGAGATGACTGGGAAGCAACCATCCTATCTATATTCACCTAAGATAAGTTCTTGAGTATTCTTGTCTCTTAAGGAAGCAGGTCTCTGTTGCTGCCTGGAGCCCCTAGGCATCTGAGTAGTGTACAGGGCATACAGAATTGGGGGGTAGATAGGGACTGACAACAGGCCTGCCTGCACAGCTACTTGCCTACCTGGAGGAGAGCTAGATTGATATCCAGTGCAGACCAGATTTGCCCATATAGCTAGTATACATTAGAACTTGAATTTAGTTTTCCTTACCTCCACTGCCGGCCTTTTCCTTATCCACTATTCTCCCTTAATAACATTTATCCACCTCTTTCACTTAATAATACATAGCAGACATAGTATAAAAAGCAGTCATACTCTCTTGGGGAATCAGTTACATCATTGGTACAGGATGCTCATTCTTTATCTAGAGATCTCGTACTCTCTTCTATTCATCTTTTTTCTTGTCCCTTGGCTGGTGTCAAATCTCATTCAACTTCATTCCTTCTGGGTAGCTCCAAAGGCAGCCACTTTCTGCAACAAGTATTTATTAAGCATTCAGTACATGCCAGGCATCATACTAAGTATAGGTCTAGAAAAAAAGGCAAATTAAAACAAAACAACAAAACAGCCTTGCTTTCAAGGAGTGTACATTCTAATAGCAGAGACAACATCTAAATATATAGGTATATCAGTCCTATTCAGAGTATGTGAAGGTAATCAGAAAAGGGAAAATATTAGGAGCTAGGAGATTGGTGAAAGGCCTCTTGCAGAAGGTTGGATTTCAGTAGAGCCTTGATGGAACCTGGGCAAACCAAAAGGTAGAGGTGAGAGGACAAAGCGTGTCAGGATTGGGTGGGAGGGGGAAGGGTGCAGAAGGCAGCAAGCATGAAGTCATGGAAACAAGAAATAGGATGTTGTATTTAAGGACCTACAAGTAGGTCAGTGTAGCTGAATTATGGAGTACATAGAAGAGAGAGAGAGCTCCAAGAAGCCTGGAAAGGTAGAAAGGGGACCAGGTTATAAAGAACTTTAAGTGCCAAATAGAGCACTTTCTGTTTGATCTCAGATGTTAGGGAGTTGCTGGAGCACTTTGGTTGAGAGGTGTGTGGGGGGGAGGTTGACATGACCAGAACCATGCTGTAAAAAATCACCTTGGCAGCTCAATAGAGGATGAGTTGGTGAGGAAGGAGACTTGAAATAGGGAGAGCAGGTAGATGACTATTGCAATAGTCCAGGTAAGAAATCCCGAATTAGGATTGTGGCTGTATGAGTGTGAAGAGGACATGTGAGTGTAGAAATGACAAATGTGACAGTAGATTGGATATATAGTCTGAGGGAGGGTCAGGAGCCAAGGATAACACAATGTTTTGAGCCCAAGTGACAAGGGAGTGCCCTCAATAGTTATCAAGAAGGTTTTTTGGGGGATTGAGCCAAGATGTCAGAATAGGAACAGGGACTTGCCAGAACTCTCCTCCAAACCCCTACAAATACCTGTAAAAAAATACCTCCAAACAAATTCTAGAGCAGCAGAACCCACAAAAAGACAGTGAAACAAATATCCAGCCCAAGACAACCTGGAAAGTCGACAGGAAAAGTCTGTTGCACCAGGCTGAGAGAGGAGCACAGTCCAGTACAGGTTGCGCCAATACAGACCCAGGCACCAGAAAACCTAGAGCAAGCCTCAAGGGACTGAATCACTGGCAGCTGTGGCAGTTTCCAGAGTTCACAAACCACCAACACCAAACACAACTTAGAAGGTCAATACGACAGTCTATCAGACCTGGGTGAGAGAGGAGCATAGACCAGCCCCAGCCCCAGCACAACCCCAGAACAGCCCTGGCCCCAGCAAACCAGGAGCAGGCCTTGGGAGTGACTAAATCAGCAGGGTGGTGGTAGCAGTGGCTGTTTCCAGAGCTCTCAGCCCACAAATGGTAAGAGATCAAACAACTGATCAGGAGGAGATTACAGGGGTGTCTTTGCTGGCACTGAGGCAGGACTTGGTTACTTTGCCCATACTTGGATCTGGGTTGCAGTCCTGGGTGGCAGTCCTAGTTGAGCGGTCCTGGGGTGAGGAGGAGCACTCGAATAGCAGAGCTTGTGGCAGCAGTGGAGAGGGAACCTTCCTCATAGTTCCAAGGCAGAAAAGAGTGCTTCTGGTCCCTCGTAGACCAGAGCACAGGCCAGGAGAGGAGTAAACACTTTTCCTTAGATCATACTCTTTTAGAAGAACTGAAAACTTACAAGTCCCTAGAAACATCTCTGAAAACAGCTGCACAAAAAAATACTGAAGAAAATAACACTTTAAAAAATAGACTAGATCAAATGGCAAAAGAAGTCCAAAAAGCTAATGAGGGAAAGAATGCTTTAAAAAGCAGAATTGGCCAAATGGAAAAAGAGGTCCAAAAGCTCACGAAGAAAATAATTCCTGAAAAATTAGAATGAAGCAAATACAAGCTAATGACTTTATGAGAAATCAAGAAATTATAAAAGAGAACCAAAAGGAAGAAATAATAGAACACAATGTCAAATATCTCATTGGAAAAACCACTGACCTGGAAAATAGATCCAGGAGAGATAATTTAAAAATTATCGGACTACCTGAAAGCCATGCTAAAAAAAAACAAAACAGCCTAGACATCATCTTTCAAGAAATTACAGAGAAAACTGCCCCCATATTCTAGAACCACAGGGTAAAATAGACATTGAAAGGATCCACCAGTCACCTCCTGAAAGATATCCCAAAATGAAAACTCCCAGGAATATTATAGGCAAATTCCAGAGTTCCCAGGTCAAGGACAAAATATTGTGAGCAGCCAGAAAGAAACAATTCAAGTATTGTGGAACCACAATAAGGGTAACACAAGATTTAACAGCTTCTACATTAAGGGATTGGAGGGCTTGGAATATGATATTCTGGAGGTCAAAGGAGCTAGGATTAAAAATTAAGGATCACCTACCCAGCAAAACTGAGTGTA
This sequence comes from Phalanger gymnotis, assembly GCA_028646595.1. NCBI lineage: Eukaryota > Metazoa > Chordata > Mammalia > Diprotodontia > Phalangeridae > Phalanger > Phalanger gymnotis. The sequence continues at coordinate 440,981,929 of CM053622.1, forward strand.
ATCCATGAGGGGAAAAAATAATGTTCAATGACTAGAGGAATTTAATGCACTTTTGAAAAAAGACCAGAGCTAAATAGAAAATTTGACTCTCAAATACAAGACTCAAGAGAAGCATGAAAAGGTAAACAGTAAAGAGAAATCATAAAGGACTTATTAAAGTCAAACTTTTTACATTCCTACATGGAAAGATGATATTTGCAACTCATGAAACCTTTTGCATTATTAGAGTAGTTGGAACGAACATATATAGACAGATGGCATAGGGTGAGTTAAATATGAAGAGATGATATCTAAAAAATAAAATTAAGGGGTGAGAGAGAGGAGTATATTGGGAGAAGGAGAAAGGGAGAGATAGAATGGGGTAAATTATCTCACATAAAAGAGGCAAGAAAAAGTTTTTTACAGTGGAGGGGAAGCGGGGGGAGGTGAGAGGGAATGAGTGAACCTTACTTTCTTTGAATTGGCGTAAGGAGAGAATAACACACACAATCAATTGAGTATAGAAATCTATCTTGCCCTACAGGAAAGTATTTGGGAAGGGCATAAGGGGGGTGAATTTGATGGAAGAGAGGGCAGATTGGGGGAGGGGGTAATCAGAAGCAAACACCTTTGTGGAGGGACAGGGTCAAAGGAAAGAATAGAATAAGTGGGGGATGGGATAGGATGGAAGGAAATATAGTTAGTCTTTCACAACATGACTATTATGGAAGTTTTTTGCATTACTACATATGTATAACCTATATCAAATTTCTTGCCTTTTCAATGAGAGTAGGGAAGGAGGGAGGAAAGGTGAGAATTTGGAACACAAAGTTTTAAAAACAAATGTTAAAACTTGTTTTTACATGTAACTGGGAAATAAGACACAGAAACAATGAGTTATAGAAATCTAACTTACCCTACAAGAAAATAGAAGGGAAAAGAGATAAAAGAAAGGGGTGGGGGTTGAGAAAGGAGGAAAGGCAGATTGGGGAAGGGGTAATCAGAAGCAAAATACTTTTGAGGAGGGACAAGATGAAAGAAGAGAGAGAATAAAATAAACAGAGGTAAGGAAAATGGGATGGAGGGAAACATAGTTAGCAATAGTAATTGTGAAAAAAAATTTTTTGAAGCACGTTTCTCTGATAAAGGCTTCATTTCTCTAACATATAGAGAACTGTGTCAAATTTATAAAAAGACCTATTCCCCAATTGATAAATGATCAAAAGATATAATCAGTTTTAAGATGAAGTAATTAAAGCTATCTATAGCCATATGAAAAAAAATATTCTAATTCACTATTGATTGGAGAAATGCAAGTTAAAACAATTCTGAGATACTACCTCATATTAGATTAGATAATTGGACAGAAAAGGTAAATGACAAATGTTGGAGGGGATGTGGGAAAAATGAGACATTAATGTACTGTTGTTTGAGTTGGTAATTGATTAAACCATTCTATGGAGCAATTTGGAACTATGCCAAAGGGCTATAAAACCATGCATACATAGCAATACCACTGCTAGGTCTGTATCCCAAAAAGAGATCAAAAAGGAAAAGGACCTATATGTGCAAAAAAATTTTAGCGGTTCTTTTCTGGGGGTAAAGAATTGGAAATTGAGGGGATGCACATCAATTGGGGAATGGCTGAATAAGTTGTGGTATGTAATTGTGATGGAATATTATTGTACTATAAGAAATGACAAGCAGGATGCTCTCAGAAAAACCTAGAAAGACTTAACATGGGTTGATGCAAAATGAAATGTAATGGATACAAAGTAACAGCAATATCGTAGGATGACCAGCTGTGAATGACTTAGCTTTTCTCAGCAATACAACAATCAGAAGACAATACAGCAATACGACTCAGAAGGACTTGGGACGAAAAATGCTATCTATCCCCAGAGAAAGTGCTGATGGTGTCTGAATACAGATTGAAGCAATTTCAGATGATTTTTTCCATTTTATTTTTCTTGAATTTTTTATCTATGTTTTCTTTTATAACATGACTATTATGGGTATATTTTGTAAGACTACACATATATAACCTATATTGAATTGCTTGCCTTCTCAATTGGGGGCAGGGAAGAGAGACAGGGAGAGAATTTGGAACTCAAAAATTTAAAAATAAATGTTAAACACTTGTTGTTTACATGCAACTGGGGAAAAATTAAATACTAAATGAATACATAAAATAAGATGCTTAGGGAAAGATGATTTCTATTTTAGATATGTTGAGTTCGAAATACTCCAGTCTGAGAGGTCCAAGAGGCATGTAGGGATTCCTTACTGTAGCTCAGCAGAAAGATGAGGGAGGTATATATACATACATATATATGTATATATATATATATACATACATATATATACATACACACACATACATACATACATAGGAATCATGTACATAAAGATTATCATTGAACCAAAAGGAGCTGGAAAGATCATCAAGGAAGATAGTACAGGGTAAAAACAGGAAGAGGCCAACAATAGAACCTTGGAGATCATCTACCACATGACATGGAACCTTTTGTGAACAGGTGAAGTCACATGTCATGAATCTGTAAAGGAGTCTGAGAAGGATGGGTTGAACAAATAGAAAAAGAAGAGAGAGCAGTGTCACAGGACCCCAGAGGGAAAGTGCCTTATCCACAAATACCTGCTTGTCTTTTCTCTTTAAGTTTTTCTCTCTTTTTCTTTGCCTCCATTCAAAAAGACTATAAACTGTCAGTTTGAATAATAAATAACTCCCTTATCTGCCTCTTTTCTGATGATTCTAAATTTCTTTCACTTGGTGCATTTTTAATACCTTACCGTCCTCTTTGCCTCGATTTGAATTCTTTTTTTCTATGTTCTTTCATGTTTCAAATCATCTTATTTAAATTTAGGAAGCCAAACCTCTTGTCTTCTTTCAGATCTTCAGTTTGGAAAAGATTTTTCGATCATAACCTGTCATTGGCTCATCACCGGGTCAGTCTGCCGTTGTTCAGTCGTGTCCTATTGTTCATGACACCAGGCCCCTCTACAATCTACTATCTCTCAAAGTCTGTCCAAGTGCATGTTTATTGTTTCTATGGTAATATCTGCCCATCTCATGCTCAGCCATCTCCCTCTCCTTTCTCCTTCAATCTTTCCCAACATCAGAGTCTTTTCCAATGAGTCCTATCTTCTCATTCTGTGGCCAAAGTATTTCAGCTTCAGTTTCAATATCCAGTGAATAGCCTGAATTGATTTCTTTAAGTATTGACTGGTTTGATCTCTTTGCTGTCCAAAAGACTCAAAAGTCTTCTACAGCACCACAGTTCAAAAGCATCAGTTCTGTGGCACTCATCTTTCTTACAATCCGACTCTCCCAGACTCACATGGCTATGGGAAAAACCTTAGATTTGACGACATAGACCTTTGTCGGCAAGACGATGTCTCCGCTTTTTAGGGTGCTGTCCAGATTTGTCACAGTTTTCCTTCCAAGGAGCAAGTGTCTATTAAATTTCATGGCTGTGGTCACAATCTGTGCTCATATTTGAGCCCAGCAATATAAAATCTGACACTGCTTCCATTTCTTCTCCCTCTATTAGCCAGGAAGTGATGGGACTAGTTGCCAAAATCTTAGTTTTTTTTGATGATAAGCTTCAAGCCAGCTTTTACACTCTCCTTTTTAACCCTCATTCAATACAAGATAATATATTTTTGGACAATAGTAAGTCTCAAAAAACATCTGCTAGCTCTAAAGACAGTCAGATCCAGGTCAGCTGAAGAAGTACCCACACCAACAAATCCTGGATCTTTGAAACATCAAAGCCCAAGCTTGGGGACATGTCCCCAGTGGCAGAGGTATGAGATAGCCAGATAAAATCTGGAACTTGCAACCTGGAACCTGCTCCAAACCTGCTCCCAGGAGAGCTGATGGTTAAATCTTCAATGTGAGCACTTACCTTCAGATCAGGACTTGATTTATTGTTTTGTTGGTGAAAATGTTAATAATGCAGTTCAAACTTTAAGAGTGCAGAGCATTTTTGGTTGTTAAAAATTGACTGGGACACCTGTACCTGAGGGACAGGCTGTATGTGACCTGCTTAAAAACTGACTGAGAGAATCCTAAGATGCTTGAAAGGAGGAGTTTGGTTGGAGACACACTTCCAGAGGAGCCCTCTAGAAAGATGATAGAGGACCTTTAAAGACCAAGTAGAGTCATGAACTTTTGCATGGCTGACTAGAAGCCAGGGAACCTATAAGGGAAATTGGCCCCCATCATGTTCCTTGACTTCCACTGTCTGCATCCC
>CM053622.1:440992143-441007396 GCA_028646595.1 Phalanger gymnotis
CTCTAAGGAGAAAACAACAAGAAATTTATTTAGGCCCCACTGCAGCAAAAACTTGAACCAGCCTCCCCATTCCAACATCTTGACAAAAAGACTCCAGGCCCAGAAAGCCCATTTCACAAGGGCAACTAGGAGGCCAAAGAAAAGCAAGAGAGTATTTAGCCAAATCATGTTCACTGGCCTCACGTTCCTGCTCACACTCAGGTAAGCACCGCTTCCGCAGCTTCCTGCCTCCGCAGCTTCTGGCTTCTGCAGCTTCTGACTTCCACACCTTCCGCCGCCGCCGAAGTTGTCTCCCGGCTCATCCCTCCTCGCAGCCGAGCTTCCGGCATTCTCAAGCCCCACCTCAATGACCAGAGACCATTGGTTCCCGAGTTGGCCCCTCCTAAGTCACCAATCCACACCCACACAGGTTTCACACCTGACAGGGCCCTGGGCCTGGGGCTTAGCACTTAACAGCTGAAAGTACTTCCACTCAAAAGAAACAAAAGCCATGCTAATGAGACAATTTTGCTTAACAACAACAATTTTGCTTAACTGGGCTAGGCCAAGCAGGTGACTCAGGGCTTCAGGAGGCTCAGCTGCTGGAAAACTCTGGTATAGATTCCCATGGCGTATGGAGCTCTGCTCCTCTGACCTTTTGAAGGGTCGCAAGACCTTACAACAAAGGAAAGAAGGCACAAACAGAAGTCTTAAGCACTGGTTTGTGGGGGAGGCTATACATTCACAGGCTGATTCAGTGGGAGTGTAAAATATATCCCTTTTTAGTGGTTCTCTAGTGCTATACAAGAATCTCAAAACAATTGACCCTGCACAGATCTTATACAGATAAAAATCATGATTGCTTACTCTTCTAGACTAGACTTGACTCAAGCCAGACCCCAGATGGTTCAGTTTTGAAAATGTAACAAAACAAGATATTCATAGATCACTGAACAGTCAACTAAGAGATTTACATATCTGTAGCAGAAGTATGCACAACAGCTGAGGAAAACCCACATTGTGATCCACAAAACCAGAATCCGAGAGCCACCATTAACATCCCCCCACCCCCACCCCTGCCACCACACCCTTGTTGCTGTTTTGTATCCAGGTGATTAGAAAGCCATGTCAACAGTCTGAGCCTTTAGGCTCCTGAGCCTACCAAGTCTCAAGGAAAAACTAGCCTAACCTTCCATACCCACAAATATGTTATACAGATCCAATAAATAAATATTTCACAGTTGCAATAGCTTTTTTAGTTTATTAGCGATTGCTGCTCTCTTAGTACTTAACAACAGCCAGTCTTGGTACTTGAAGTGGCCTTCCCCAACCAAAAGGCAAAAAAGAAAAGAAATTCAGCTTCCTAGCTCAAAACATACTTGGTCTCTGCAGAGCTTCTGGGACAGCTTTGGTGGTATAAGCAAGGTAGATTTTTGTTATTCTTTCTTAGAGTTTACTTTCCCAGGATCCAGAGCCATAACTTGTTCCTAGGTATTAGATATGAGTTCTCACCGTTATGGTTCAAAACATCTCCACCATATTTGCACAGCATTATATAATGATAAATAATATAAACACTTGTGCTTAAATTGTAAATATCCACTGCGACTGTACAGTGAGATATAAGGATGAGGTAACATAAAATTGGAGGCTATTGCTGGCAATATGCCTTCTTTGTCTGTTGCCCTATAAATCGGGTGGGCACTGGTCAGTGAGTGAGGAACCCTTAGGGCTGAATGCACAAGCTGGAATGCTGTATGTGCTTTGATTGGCCCCATCAAGGCTTGAGGGGAATCTTTGTTTGCCTCAGCCAGCCTGTATTGAGGCTTGAGGGGATTTAGAGGAGTGCACAAGCTGTGCTTGTCTCAGTTGACCCCATCAAAATATAAGGGTAGTTGCCCCCCACCCTTTGAGAAGGATGATTAAGGAATATTGTCAAAGTTGGTACTTCCATTATCAGCAACCCTCTTGTGAGAAGACTAGACTAGAATAAAGTAAGATTATTAACCCCTCCAAAGCTGTCTTCCTGTCTGACCAGATCAAGAGTGAACCTGTACTAGAAGCTGTCCTGTGTGCTAGCATTATCTGTCTTATTAGTAGAGTAGTGGATAAAGTGCTGGGTCTGAAGGCAGGAGGACCTAAGTTCAAATCTGGCCTCAGACATTTAGCTATGTGTAAAGCCAATCGTGGCAGCACACCTGAGGACTGCTGCTGTGAATGATTTTAAGGGTCTAATCGCACAGTATAGTGAACTATCTACTTATTCAGAGCTAAACCATATTCAGGGAACCAAAGCATAACATTCACAACAACATAATAAAACATATCATTCAGTAGCATTCCCCAAAATATTTGTTTACACAAGCAGTGGGTCCCAGGCCAGGGTCTTCCCTATCACAACATATCACCCTTAAGGGGTGGCAGAAAATACAAACACCATCCACCCCTAGGTCACAGCAAATTACAATGTCCTCAGTCAATACAGAGTATCCAAGTAAAGTCCTTCTTGAGGGTGTGTCCTTCTCCCCACATTGCAGTTGTGGGCTTGTTCCTGGAATTCTCAGGTTCAGGCATGCTTTAATGAGCAAAGTTCCAACACAAACAAAAAAGTCCAAATAAAGTTCTCTTGGGGTGTGTCCTCCCCACACTGCTCCAGCCCCAGCTTCTAAGTCCTGAAGGGCAGCTGGGCAACAAAGCCAACAAAGTAGGTCCTTGGGGGTCCACAGCACTTCCCCCCACTCACCATAGACAACTCTACCCTCCCCCTGGGTCTCAAACCATCCCAGGTGGGTGCAGCAGAAAAGCACACTCAGTACCTTGCTGCAAAGTTTTTATCTTGCCCCAGTGCTGAATTCTGAACTCCTGAGTTTCTCCTTCTTCCAAAGGAGCTGCTTCTGACTCTTACCTAAGTCCTGATGCAGGCAGCTCTTTGTTCCTGCTCCAGGGCTCCATTCCACTCCACTGCTTCTGTTGCTTCCAAACACCGCTTCAGCCCCGGCTTCCAGGTCTGGGGGCAATGATCCTGCCTGGGCTCCACAGAACCATAGCCACCACAAGTATAAAGAGCAGCCCAATAACTGGGAAACATCCAACCACTATCCCAGTCCCCCAAAACCCAATGCTTTCCTATTAATTTATGCAGATACTACTGGCTACACCATTTCGTCACCCAAACACACTTCCCATGAGTGAGCCCCCTAGCTTTGAAAACCCAGATGTTGGTGCTTCTCTCTCTGGTAACTATGTACATATTGTCTTGGTCAGACAGAAGCTCTATCCATTGATTTGTGTTTATTTTCTCTGTTTATAATTTATGCTTGTAATTTCTGTTTGTGTTTTCTCTGAAGTTCAGGGTGCTGACTTTTCCCCCTGAACTGAGTGAATGATATATGTATGTTTAATTAGAATAAGATTGTTAGGGAAGAGTGTTTGTGTGATGTAGCCAGATGAGACTCTAGGTAGCTGTTAAAGAGCCCCCTGGCTTTGCAAAACTCAGATATTGGTGCTTCTCTCTCTGGTAACTATGTATTTATGTAATGGTCAGACACCTAGAAGTCCAGTCTGTTGATTTGTGTTATTTTCTCTGCTTGTAATTTCTGTTTGTATTTTCTCTGAAGTTCAGGGTGCTGACTTTTTCCCCTGAACTAAGTAAATGATATATGTGTTTGATTAAAGTAAGATTATTTACTCCTTTAAAGTTGCTTTCCTTTAGAAAAGCAGATCAAAGAACCTGTGCTAGCAACCCTTTTGTGTGCTAGAATTATTGGCCTCACATCTTGCAGCTACAAACAACATTGTTGTTACATTATGTGGTCCTGAGCAAGTCATTTAACCCTGTTTGCCTCAGTTCCTCATTTGTCAAATGAGCTGAAGAAGTAAATGGCAAATCACTCCAGTATCTTTGCCAAGAAAATCCCAATGGGACTCATGGAAAGTCAGACACAGCTAAAACAACTCAACAACAACAACACAGAGCTTCTTAGACCATGCAGAGCTCTCTCTGAAGATATTTAGGACATGGTATAGACTAGAAATCAGCCCCTGGCTCTCAGGTGAGAAACCAGATAATCCTGGGTGAAGCTGTTCCACAATTTCCTCTGTGTATTAGGCCATCCTGAATGGGGATAAAATTTCAAAGTAGAAATTTTCTTTCTGTACAGGGAACATCAAAATTTCTCCAAGGGTCCCTGTACTATAGACAACACCTTTGGTTACCAGGTACCTGAAATTTTCCCAAATGATTTCCTGCCACTGCAAAGACCATATTAATGAAATTCCAAAGTCACTCAACAATAGGAAAAGTAGGATAAATTTATACTCAAGAAAACAGGGTCAGGTAGATCCTAACAAATTCAAGGCTCCCAAATGTTATTGAGCATCTAAGGTTGATTATTTGGAGTTTTTAAGCCAGAACCTGTCCTTATGGATCCACAGCATCTAAGGATCTTAATAGTAAAACAAGCAGTCTAGGTCTATTAAAAAAGAAAGAGAAAAAACATGAACATATCAGCTAGGCACCATCATTTCTATGGGCAAAAATCTGTATTTCTCATGTAAGCCTCAGTACTTATAAGGGGTTCATTCATATAGTTGGTAACAATATTTTAACATTCAACTATGCAAAAGTTATCTCAAAAAGCTTATAAAAGAAATACAAGAAAAATTTGCTGTAAAACTAATTTAAAAAGAGAGAAAAATATTTTCAACTTTTCTCTAATGGATCACAAAATGAGAGAATCCAAAAACCAAAGCCAGAGGTGAAAAATCTCTCCAAAGGGTCCCTTCAAAGGCAAAGAGTCCAATCTTTTCCCCAAATAAGCCCCCACACATAGCTCTCCTAATACAGAGAGAGAGAGGGAAAGAGAGAGAGGTTACCAGAAGGTGACTAGATATATCTCCCCCTCATGGATCAAAACATAACCCCAAAAGATTATGGGGGTCTTTCTAAAATTAACCCAGATGATCTCCCACATGTAATAAGTTAACCAGGGCCACAGTGATCTGGGATGGCTCATATTGCAAGAATTTATTTAGCTAGATAAGATCTGGGACCTGAAATGCTCCACTCCAAGTCTCCAAGGGAAACTGCAATTTTCATCTTTAATTGGAGTGGGAAGAAGTCTATTCTCCTACCTCCAAGGGTTTATTAGCTAAAATTATATTTACTTAACATATATCAAATATTTGCAATCTATAGGGTATGATAATCCATTTTGGGCTACAGAATAAAATCATTTATTTCAATGAGGATGGTAATTGCTTATTCTCAACTCTTAGCTATCTCCCTCTAAACATTTTTCACACAAAAGACAACTCCCAGTAGCAAGCAAACATTTATCAAAGCAAAAAATAAATGAGATTGTAAAAGTTTTACAAATTAAGATAGGTGATAGAATAACAAGAGTAAATGGGCTCCAACTCAGGAGCAACATAAACTCTCAACTTTTACAAGGAAAGAACAATCTCACTGGAAAAGCCCATTCTTAGTGAGCTTTTGGAGTGCAGGGGCTGGAAATCAAGGGACTTGTTGAGGGGGTTAGCTTTCCCCACAAGTCTATGGATCTGGGGACTCCAATTAGTCATTAAAAATTCGCACCTTGCCTTTCACTTGTCTCTCAGTGTAGGCCTTTCTGCTTCTCTCTAGGTTTTTATCTTTGCTCTACACTATACAACAAGAACAATTCAGTCCTAGGCTCTGAGGTCTTTCAGCAACTCAGGAGGCATATTTCCCCACATGTACAAAGAATCACAGAATTGTCTTTCAGGGAGCCTGTACAACCTGTTTGGGTTAGGGGCATTATGGAGAAATGGAGCTTTGCTGTCTTCTGGAAGACCCCCCAGAAGTCTCACGAATAGACATGCATGTCTGACTGTCCCCTTTGGGGGACAGTCTTTGGCCATTAGAGCTATCTCTTAGCTAAGTATAGAGAGTATACCTACCCTACTCTGCGAATGTTCATACAAACCCAAGCTGGGATGTTATCTTGGCCTAGCCTTCACCATTCTCCACTATCTCCACTACCAAGGTCAAGTCTTTGGTCCTCTTTCTTGCCATTGTAAGACTGAAACTTCATGAGTCTCAAGATTAGTGAAACCTGGAAGTATTTCAGGAAAAAAGTACAAATTCTTTCCAGTTCCCAGATCTCTGATACTCTCATTTGTATATGAGAGAAGCATTACATATATTTGATTTTAGAGGCAATAGGGAGCCATCAGAATTTATTGATTAAGGATGTCAACTAGTAAAATCTATGTTTCTAGGGAAATAACTTTGGCAACTGTGAGGAGAATGAATTGGAGTAGAGGGAGAAGTTCAAGGTAGGGAGGCCATCCAGAAAGCTATTTCAACAGTGCAGATGAAAAGTCATGAGGGTGTGAACTAAGCTGGTAGCTACATGAATGGAGATATGGGGACAGATATAAGTTGTTAGAATAGAAATAAGAATTGGAAAATGATTGGACTGAAAGTGAGGAATCCAAAACAACAATGAGTTTGTGAATCTGGGGTGACTGGAAGAATTGTATTGCCTTCAGCAGATGTAAAGAAGTTCAAAAGAGGGGAGTAGGCTTGGGAAAAAAAGATGAGTTTTGGGTCTGAGATGCTTGGAGGACCTTCAGTTTATAATGTCCAATAGGCAGTTGGTAATGTAGGACTGAATCTCAGGAGTGAGCCCAGAGTCGTAGTCATCAGCATAGAGATGAAAATTAAATCCATGTGAATTGATATAGTTACAAAGAGAAAGACAGAGACAGAATGTAAACAAAAAAGAATGGATTAAAAAATCCACTAAAATGAAAGTGGGGGGGTCAACAATTTGCTACATAGAAGAAATATATCTTAAAAATATGTATGCATGCAGAAATAAAAGCAAAACTTGAAATAGCTTAAAAAGCATTCCACAATGTAAAAGAAATTTTTTTATTTTAAATAAAAATATATAACCATTCTCAATTCATATGAATCAAACATTTCAACAATTAAATTCATGAAAGAAAAATGAAGATTGATATGTGAGCTAGACAAAAAGCACAATAAAAGTAGGGGTATCAGAACATGGTGTCAGAATATGACAAATAAAATTTAAAAGATTAATAATAAGCAAACCAAAAGATTTCTCAGGCTAATCTCTGCCCATTCATAAAATAGAAAACTCCTGTCACTAAGTTGACTTTATTCAGCCTTGAAATGGTGCTAATGATGGTTTAGTTGACTCACTGCTATCACCCAAGTCTAGCATATTTCACTTGGTTGCTTTTTTTTCTGGTCTGTCTCTTCTCTGTGGATTTCGGTGGCCCCTTGGGTTGTTATTCTGTTCTAGCAAGGCCTCTAACTAGGATTCACACAGATACACTTAAGCCTTCACATATTTTGGGGTCTGGAAACAGTGGCCACTGGCAACGTGGGTTACTTCCTTTGAGAATGGAAATAGTGTACAGAGCATCTTCTATATCAGCCAATCTCTCTCTGGCTGACGATGAAGCCAAAAATGAACTCTAGAAAAAAACCATACCTAGCCCCTGACTGCCATTAGGGTCACAGGAATAAAAAGCTTCCTTATCTCCACCTGTGGAAACCCTACTAGACCCATGTCAGACATCATCTCTTCCACAAATCTTGATGTCTGTCAGGAAGTATTCCTCTAAATTCCCCTAGTATTTTGATTATACATCTTTTCTGGTATTTTTCAGTTCTAATTTGTATTAAAAATTATATGTACACATGTCTACTAGACTAAGCTGTTAAGGTATTGAATCTTATTCATCATTTTATCCTCCACAGAGTCTAGCACAGTACTGGATTTCATAATAAATATAGTCCTATGCTAGCCACTATGGGTCACAAAAAAATTGCTGAATGAATTAATCAACAAGCATTTATTAAGCACCTATTATATGTTATGCACTATGCTAATTGCTGGGAATACAAAGACACAGATGAAATAGTCTCTGCCCTGAAGGAACAAATGAATATACAGCAGGGCAACCTTGTGCTCAGTGTGATATATGGTAAGAATGCCAGACTTGAAGTCATGAGACCTGGGTTCCTATTCCATCTTGGAAACTTATTGGAAAGGATCCCTTAGCCTTTCTCGGGCTCACTTTCTTCATCTCTAAAACAGAGATGGATACTTGTACTACAGGTCTACCTCAGAGACATAGCAAGTTTGGTTCCAGACCACTCCAATAAAGTGAATATCAAAATAAAGTGAGCCACACAAATTTATTTTTTGGTTTCCCAATGCATGTAAAAGTTACATTTATACAATACTATAGTTTATTAAACGTGTAATAGCATGAAGTCAAAAAAATAATGTGCATGCTTTAGTAAAAAATAATACTTTATTGCTAAAAATTCTAACTACCATCTGAGCTTTCAGTTAGTTGTAACCGTTTTGTTGATGGCGGCTCTTGCCTCAGTGTTGATGGCTGCTGATTGATCAGAGTGGTGGTTGCTGAAGGTTGGGGCAGCTGGGGAAATCTCTTAAAATAAGACAACAATGAAGTTTGCCACACTGATCAACTCTTCCTTTCACTTGAACCCTTAAAGGCCATTATAGGGTTATTAATTGGCCTAATTTCAATACTGTTCTGTCTTTGAGAATAGGGAGGCCCAAGCAAAGGGAGAGAGCATGCAACATTTATAGATTAAGTTTGCCATCTTATAGGGGCGCAGTTCATGGGGCCACAAGACAATTATAATAGTAACATCAGAGGTCACTGATCATAGGTCACCACAACAGATATAATAATGATGAAAAAGTCTGAAATATTGTGAGAATCACCAAAACATGACCCAGAGAGACAATGTGAGCACATGCTGTTAGGAAAATGGTGCTAATAGACTTGTTTGACATGGAGTTACCACAAACCTTCAATCTGTGAAAAACGAAGCATCTGCAAAGCGCGGTAAAGCAAAGTGCCACAGGTATGCCTGGATTTCCTGCTTCTTGGGAAATTGCTTTTTTAAGCCTTAAAACATTTTATAAATGTCAATTGTTATTGTTATCCACAGTTGAGAATCACATGACTGGATAAATAAGCATTTATTAAGCACTTACTACATGCAAAGCACAGAGAATGCAAATCAAAAGCAAGACAATCCCTCTTCTCAAGAAGCTCTCCCATTCTAATGGAGGAACACAACGCTTATAGGAAGTTTCATCTATAAGTCACATTCAAAGGTCCCAGAATCCTTAGGGGGCAGCAGCAAAGCAGGTGGTAATGTGTCTTCTTTAGTGTCATTTTCATTAACAAAACCTTATTAATAGTTTCTGTTGTTAAACCATTTCACAGTAAATCTGCACGGGGGTTACTTCCCTGGGCCTTTGCTATGGCAGGCAAGGCTGGGTGTAGGGCCAGTCTGGGAGAATTGCTGTTCCTAGTGCTGTGGTGGCAAGGATGGTAGACTCTTTTTCCACAGGTGTTACTCCCCTCCAAGATGCCTGTAAGAACCAAGCTAGAAGCTGGACTGGTGGTCTAAGGGACATTACTATTCCTCAGCGGCTTAGACTCAGTCAGGGTCTTGGACTATCTCTGCCAGAGTCTGAGGAGAAGTGGTAGTTGAATAGGAGATGTTGGTTTGAACCAAAGGGCACAGGTCACCTCCTCTTTCTCCCTCAGGGTGTCTTACTGCTTCGATTAAGTTGACTTGCCTGTTTCCTGTATTCTAGTCTATAACAGCTACCTGTTTGTGTTCAGCTTAAAGTAAGAAATGTTTGTTGAATTCGGTTTGTGCATGGCAATGCTAGCTCCTTGGATCAAGTGATCATTAATCCAAGCAATGATATATTCCCTATTTTTATGAAGTTTATATTCCAAGAAGCATATATTGATAAATGCATACTTTTAATGTATCTATGATTTCATCAAAGTCAATTCTCTCCAAAATACAAATTATAACCCACCCTAACCTTTTCATTTAATCAGTCTGAAATGTGGTTTCAGACAGATGTGTTTTGATGAAGCTTATCTCAAAATGTTCTGTCATTCCAAAAGCCCATCAAAGATTTCTGGGAGGACTTAGCTGCTAGTTAAAATCACTTACTGATTGACTGTGTGCCCAGGCAAACACAGGGTGGGGAATATGGACACAAATTAATAAAGACAAGGGCATATAGTCTAGTCCTAATATGTAGGGTTTTATCATACTGGCATTTAGCAAATTTGTAGTGAATTCCACCAATGTATTGTTATAAAAAAAGTTGCTCCTGTAAGTGCAGAGGTCAAGCAATGGAACTACTTAATTGTGACTGAAATGCCTGATAGTGGGTCATTAAAGGGGTGGCTTGTTAACTGAGAGGAGTGCTGATGGTGTTAATCATGTGATGAAGTGGGGGAAAGGATAATTATTAAATAAAGATGATGTAAAAGGGAGTCAAAATGGCAGAGCAGTACAGATCAGTATGCCAAGAAAACAGCAAAAAAGACCAGCCCAGACCTTCTGTAGTGAAAGATCAGGGCCCAGCCCTAACATCAAATCCCAAATCAGGAAGTAGGATGGAAGAATGAGTAAACCAAAAATGAATCTCACCATAAGAAACTATTATGGTAACAGGGTTGGCCAAGACACAAAACCCAGGAGGAAGCAGCTCCAAAAAATCTACAAGCAAAGCCTCAAAGAGGGGACAACTCGGTCAAAAAATTCAATGATATTTCCCCAAGCAACAAACTCCATCAAAATTTGAATGGATCAAATAGAAGCCAATTACTCCATGCAACAAGAAGAAATATTAAAACAAAGTTAAAAGATTGAAAAAAATAGAAGAAAATATAAGGTATCTCATAGCAAAAACAACTGGCCTGAAAAATAGATGGAGGAAAATAAATTAAGAATTATCAAACTACTTGAATACCATGACCAAATAAGAGCTTAGACATATTTCAAGAAGTCTTAAAATAAAACTGCCCCAGATCTTTTAGAATCAGAGGGCAGGGGGCAGCTAGGTGGAGCACTGGCTCTGGAGTCAGGAGGACCTGAGTTCACATCTGGCCTCAGACACTTGGCACACTTACTAGCTGTGTGACCTTGGGCAAGTCACAACCCCAATTGCCTGCCTTCCCTCCTCAAAAAAAAATAAAAGATAGAGTCAGAGGGCAAAATGGAAGTAGAAGGATCTACTGGTTACCTCTTGAAAGAAACACCAAATGAAAATTCCCAGGAAAATTATAGACAAAATCCAGAGTTTCCAGGTTAAAAAAAATGTGTGCATGTGAATACAATATTACAGAAGGCAAAGGACATGCAAACTTACCCAGCAGACCTGAATACAATACTACAGGGAGAAAAATGATCTTTAGTGAAATAGAGAACTTCCTAACATTCTGGACGAAAAAAACAGATGCAGAGAAACTTTGAAGTTCAAACACAGGACTGAAAAGAAACATAGGAAGGTAAATATCAATAAAGTATAATGTGGGACTACTGCATTCTACTATGGTGATATGATCCAGCTGGGTAGTGCAGTGAATGGAATACTTGGCCGGGAATCTGGAAGATCTGAATTCAAATTCAGCTTCACATGCTACCTAGATGTAACCTTGGGCAAGTCATTAACCTCTTTCTGTCTAAGCTCCTTCAACTGCAAAATGGGCATAATAATGACACCTGCCTCACAGGGTTGTTGTATGGATTAAATCAGATAATATTTGTCAAGGGCTTAGCACTATGGCTGCCACCCCTTTCCAACCTCTGAACACTATCATCATTAGGGGTCATAGAGGGATTTTAATTAGAAAATGGTCCACGAGTGGTCCCATTATGTCTTGACAATGATCTTAAAAGAACAGAAAGGGAGGGGAAGAGGAATGTGTAAGGGGTGTTGAAGATAAGAAAGTACTGGACAATTTTTGTCATTCAATCGTTTCAGCTGGGTTAAACTCTTCATGACCCCATTTGGGGTTTTCTTGGCAAGGATACTAGAGTAGTATGTCCTTCTTCTCCAGCTCATTTTATAGATGAAGAAACTGAGGCAAACAGGGTTAAATGACATGCTTAGGGTCACACAGCTAGGAAGTGTCTAATGTCACATTTGAACTCAGGTCCTCCTGATTCCAGGTTGGGTGCTCTCTCTACTGCATCACCTAGCTGCCCAAAGGATGATTATCTCACATAATCACACAAGTAGACATGTTGACAAAAATACATGAGATGGAGACCACAAGTACACAAGAGGTAAATGGAAGTAGCTGATAGTTAAACCTCATTCTTGTCTGAACTGGCCAAAGGAGAGAATACACACACACACACACACACACACACACACACACACACACACACACATGCACACATAAGCATGCACAAACATGAGAGTGTACATGTGCATATAAACAGGCACAAAATACATTTCACTCAACAGGGAAATAGAAGAGAAACAGAGAAAGGTGAGAACAGAGAAGGGTAGAGGAAAAGTAGATTAAGGGAAGTCCTACACAAAACAAACTCAAGATATACAAAAATATTTCTAGCTCTTTTTAAGGTAGCAAAGTATGGGAATCTGAGGGGGTGCCCGTACAATGAGGAAGGGCTGAACAAGTTATGGTATATAAAGGGATGGTATACTATTGTGCTATAAGAAATGATGAAAAGGATGATTTCAAAGAAACCTGGGAAGACACATATAAACTGATTCAGAGTGAAGTGAATAGAACCAGGAGAACAATTTACACAAACACAACATAGTAAAGACAAACAACTCTGAAAAATTAAAAACTCAAATTATCCATGAACATCCATGATTTCAGAAGATTAATGATTAAATATGCTACCTCCTCCTGAAAGAGAGGTGAAAAACTCAGGACACAGGATAAGATATATTTTTTGGACATAGCCAATCCAGAAATTTGTTTTGCTTGGCTATACATGTTTGTAATAAGGGTTTTTCTTTCATTCTCAATAGGTGACAGGATAGGGTTGAAGGAAGAAAGGGTAGATTTTTGCAGACTGAAAAAATAAAATGCAATTTTTGAAAAAGGGGATGGTACAGAGGAGATTTGTAGGGAGGTCACTGACATTATGTTACTATATTTTATATAGCCCTTATTTGTATTGCCACACCCACAGTAGTTGTTGGTGGAAATGTGAAATGTACAATCATTTTGGAAAGCAAATTGAGTGGTCAAAGCCCATCTTGCAGTTCCTCATTGTGGTACCTTGTAGTGGAAAATAAGTTTTCATGGGAATGTTTCTTTTTTTATCATTTTTATTTAATATTTCAGTTTTCAACATTGAGTTCCACAAGATTTTGAGTTACAAATTTTCTTCCTATTTCTACCTTTACCCCCATTCCAAGATGGCATATGTTCTGATTGCTTCATTCCCCTGTTGCCCTCTCTTCTTTCACCCTATTCCCCACCCCATTCCTTTTCCCCTTACTTTCTTGTAGGGCAAGAAAGATTTCTATGCCCCATTCCCTATATATCTTGTTTCCCAACTGCATGCAAAAAACAACCTTTTTCGAGCATCTGCTTTTAAAACTTTGAATTCCAAATTCTCTCCCCTCTTCCCTTCCCACCTACCCTCCCTAGGAAGGCAAGCGATTCAACATAGATCATACATGTATCATTATGTAAAACATTTCCACAATGTTTATGTTGTAAAAGGCTAACTCTATTTCCTTCCCTCCTATCCTGTCCCCCTTTATTCAATTTTCTCCCTCAACCCTATCCCTTTTCAAAAGTGTTTGCTTTTGGTTACCTCCTCCCCCTGTCTTCCCTCCCTTCTATCATCCCCCTTTTTTAATCACCTTCCCCTTACATTCCTGTGGGATAAGATACCCAATTGAGTGTGTATGTTATTCCCTCCTCAAGTTGAATCCTATGAGAGTAAGATTCACTCATTCCCCCTCACCTGCTCCCTCTTACCTTCCAACAGAACTGCTTTTTCTTGACACTTTTATGTAAGATAATGTACCACATTCTATCTCTCCCTTTCTCCCTTTTACCGACAGTGGCATGAATATATGATGAAGTAATTGACACAAAGAGACAAAGACATGGGGCAAGGTGAGTCGTATAGTCAAGCTATAGACTGATTTTAATGGAGTTACTGACAGTATTTTATACAGGTTAATTGCTGAGTCATCCAGACTTCAAAGAAGAGTACAATAAAGTATTGGTTAAGTTTTTTATCTCCTTGTTCCTGGGAGCAAGACACTACTTTTTCTCCAGGCTAACCAAATTGAAACATTTATGTTCTCTTGCATATAGATAACCAGACTGAAATATTTCTGTCATCTCCAATGTGGATAATCAGCTACAAAGGTGGGTTTTCTTTGCCAAATCTTCTCATCCTAAAACTGGCCTTGCCATGAATAGACCCATTCTCAATTGACCCTGCCTTAGGTCTAAGAGGCCTAAACAGGATATAGCTGGCTCCCCACACTCCCTCTCTCAATATATTCCTTTCTCACCCCTTAAATTTATTTCATTTTTTAGATATCATCCCTTCATATTCAAGTCACCCTGTGCCCTCTGTCTATATATATGTATATTCCCTTCAGCTACCCTAATACTGAGAATGGTCTCATGAATTACACACTTCATCTTTCTATGTAGGAATGTAAACAAAACAGTTCAACTTTAGTAAGCCCCTTATGAATTCTCTTTCTTGTTTATCTTTTTATGCTTCTCTTGATTCTTGTGTTTGAAGGTCAAATTTTCTGTTCAGCTCTGGTCTTTTCACTGAGAAAGCTTGAAAGTCCTCTATTTTATTGAAAATCCATATTTTGCCTTGGAGCATGATACTGAGTTCTGTTGGGTAGGTGATTCTTGGTTTTAATCCTAGCTCCATTGACCTCCAGAATATCATTTTCCAAGCCCTTCAAACCCTTAACGTAGAAGCTGCTAGATCTTGGGTTATTCTAATTGTTTCCACAATACTAAAATTGTTTCCTTCTGGCTGCTTATAGTATTTTCTCCTTGACCTGGAAACTCTGGAATTTGGGGACAATATTCCTAGGAGTTTTCTTTTTAGGATCTTTTTCAAGAGGCAATCGGTGCATTCTTCCAATTTCTATTTTCCCCTCTGGTTCTAGAACATGAAGGCAGTTTTCCTTGATAATTTCTTGAAAGATGATATCTAGGCTCTTTTTTTGATCATGGCTTTCAGGTAGTCCAATAATTTTTAAATTCCCTCTCCTGGATCTGTTCTCCCAGTCAGTGGTTTTTCCAATGAGATAGTTGACATTGTCTTCCATTTTTTCATTCCTTTGGTTCTGTTTTATAATATCTTGATTTCACATAAAGTCACTAGCTTCTACTTGCTCCAGTCTAATTT
>CM053622.1:441007896-441086738 GCA_028646595.1 Phalanger gymnotis
TCACTCCTGCTCTGATCTGCCACTTAATTTCTCCCACCAGGTGGGCCTGGGGCCAGAAGCAACTGCAGCTGTAGTTCTGTAGCTGCCCCACCTCTGCTGCCCCAGGGGTGGTGGCCGAACTGCAAACTCCCTGTCCCCAGCAGCTTTTCCCACTAACCTTCTCTGGTTTTGCTGTTTGTGGGTTGAGAGGTCTGGTAACTGCTGCAGCTCACTGATTCAGGGTGCTGGGGCATGCTCTGCCCGACTCCCGGTCTGGTTGGTCCGCGCCGCCCACACTGGGCTCTGCTCCGCTCAGGTCCACTCCCCTCAGCTCCCAGCTCCGTGTGGGTTAGACCTTACCCAGAGACCATCCAGGCTGTCCTGGGCTGGAGCCCTGCTTCCCTCTGCCACTTTGTGGGTTCTGCAGTTCTAGAATTGGTTCAGAGCCATTTTTTATAGGTTTTTGGAGGGACTTGGTGGGGAGCTCACGCTAGTCCCTGCTTTCCAGCTGCCATCTTGGCTCCGCCCCCCCCCTTTTTCATTTTAAGCTTTTTTTTTCCCATTTTGGTGGATTTGAGTTGATACCTTAAAGTAGTTTTAGTTTACATTTATTACTAGTGAGGTTGAACATTTTCCAAGTGATTATTTACTTATTATTGTGTTTCTTCTTTTATCCTTGCCCCTCCCATCTATCCGTCACACAACTGCCAAATTGATATTTAAAAGGAGACACTCCTACTAAAAATTCTTCAATGGCTATCTTATTGCTTCTAGTATAAAATACAAATGTCTCAGTCTGATACTTAAAGCCCTTCAAAATCTTTCACCCACCTACCTTTTCAGCATAAAATTGACCTGCTAGCTGTTCTGTGCATTTGGTTAACCATGACTCGAATGCACTTACTTGTCACTTCTATCCCTTAGAATCCCTAGCTTCCTTCAAAGTACATCTCCTGCATGAAGATTTAGGCCTCAGCTCTCTTCTCTTAGTCATTAACTTTTCTACTTGAAATTACTTTGTAAACTTTTATATATGTTACATATTTCCTAATAAAGTATAAACTCATTGAAGACAGCTACTGTTTCCATTTTGTCTTTTTCTTCAAGCACAGTACAGTACTTTGTGATTGCTTAACAAACATTTGTTGAATTGAATTCACAATTGTCTGACTGTTTATCCATTGGTGATTGGGTTTTGTGTCTGAAGAGCTTCCTTGAGTTTTTGTGACCCTGTTCTATTGTGCTTTTCTGCCTACTTGTGTGTCTGATCCTTTTGAGTATCATCATCCATGTCTCATTGTCCATGAACGACTGCGCCCCAGGGATCACCCCTGGTGATCTTTTCACCTTTCATACATTTAACTGCCATCTCTATGCTGCTAGCTTCATTTTTCTTTAGAATTCCATTCTTATGTCTTTAATTACCTGCTATAATCTCCACCTGAGTGTCACCTAGAGGCTTCCCAAAACTGACTGTGCCATTCCCTTGTTTTTCAAAAAGTTCCAGTAGCTTGTTTTTGCTTCTACACTAAAAGAGAAATTCCTATGTTTACCTTCTAAGGCCCTTTAAAATCTTATTCCAACCTACTTTTACAAGCTTATTTCATATTACTTTGCTTAATGTACTCAGTTGTTGCCAGTGCATTTGTTCCTTCTCCTGGCTATCCCCCTATTCTTTCACTTCTACCTGGCTTCAGAATCCCTAGCTTCTGTCAAAGCTCAACTCAAATGATACCACCACTTCCTACTCAGAACCTACTTTTTTGTGTTCTTAATATGTATTTTTACTTCTTTATCTGTATCCATGTTGTTTCTTTCAATAGAATATAAGCTACTTGAGGGAACAGATTGTCTGGTTTCTGCCGTTGTCTCCCCAGTGCTTAGACATAATAGATGTTTAATAAAGGGTTATTTTTTTTTAATCTTCCTTCTGTCTTCCTCAGTTTATTTTGATATCTTGACCATGCTATGTTTTTGCTGCAAAGAACTTAAAACTTTAATGAAATTGAATATATACATATATTTGCCAATAATTTCTTTTGTTTGCTTAATACATTTTTATCTACCTTCCAGTAAGATATATAATGTATAGCTTTATGTAGTAAAGTGAAGTAAGAATATCTTGTTTTCTTCATTTTCTTTCTTTATATTTATTTCTAATCCAACTGAAATTTCATGTGTATTTTTCATGGTTTGAGATTTAAAAAAATTTTTTTTAATATTGCTAACTAGCTTTCCCATTAGGAAATAATGAAGCCCTTCCTTAGTTTTCATAAAAATCTTTGATGTTTTGATATTTGAAACTCATTTTCTGTTCAGTTGATCTCTTTCTGGCCCAGTACCAGGTAGGTTTGGTAACACTTTGTAATATATTTTAAAGTCTGGAAATACAAGTCCATTTCTTTTTTTTTCTGTTCAGAGTATTTTTGCTATTTAAAAAATTTTTAATTTTGTTATGATTTTAGTCAGTTCAACAAAGAAACTCATTGCTATTTTAGTATTGCATTAAATCTGTGTTAATTTGGGTGACTGCGTGTAAGGCAGTACACATAGGAATTTTTGGGCTCCGTCCTCTAGCAGGTTCACTCTTGATCTGGGCAGCCAAAAGTAAAGCATTGCAGACATAATAAGGGGTTAATTAATTTATTCTTCTCATTGTGGTTACTGATATGGGAGCACCAACTCCTACAGCATCCCCTAAGTCTCGATGGGGGCCAGTTGAGACTAGCACGCACATTCCACAAATCCCTCTAAACCTTGATAAGGGATGGTCAAGGCACACACAGCATTCCAGTATGTTCATTCCCCCTCAACCTTGATGGGGGCTGTTCAAGGCAGGCACAGCTTTCTAGCTTGTGCATTCCCCGCTTACTGAGCAGTGCTTACTTGATTTATAGAGGAGCACATGAAGGCATTTTGCCAACAATAGCCTCAGAAGTTTACATTAACTTTAGCAATATCATGGTGATGCAGCACAGAGCAAGGGCAGTGTGCTGTTTACAACTTAACTCAAATGTTTACATTATCTGTCCTTATATCTCATTGCACAAGCATGGTGAGAATGTTTACAAGCCTTGAACCTGGGAACTAGTAGATTGTTTAAGGCCATGGATCCTAGGAGCTAGTATCTTAATACAAATCCACTTTACATACACTGTGGGCATTGTTGATTCAGGCCATCTGTGCACACTGAATTTCCTTCCTATTGTGGAGTCATAGATTTAGAGCTAGAAGAGACTCTAGAAACCATCTAATGCAACTTTGACATGTTACAGATGAAGGTACTGAGGCATTTGTTAGTAACAGAAGTGCTGAAAGTTAGATTTATAGGGGATTTCCTCAGGGATCAATCAACAATCTAAGGACCTACTGTATGTCAGATACTATATTGTACATGGGATACAAAGACAAAAGGGAAAAATTTGTACCTTAAGGAATTTACTTTCTATTGGGGGAAATGTATATGTATGTAAGTGTATACAGAATAAACAAAAATAAACACAAGCTATTTAGGGGAAAGCATTAGCGGTTAGAAAGACCATGTAAAAGGTGGTGCCTCAGCTGAGTCTTGAAGTGTGAGGGATTCTGTGCAGTAGAGTTGAAGAGACAGAGGTGGAGAACAGAAGAAAGGGAAATGTTGCTGAACTTTAGAAATCCAAAATGGTAAAAAAAAAAAATGCATAATGAGGTTGGAAAGATAGGTTGTGAAGGTTTTTAAAAACCAAACATTTATATCTGATACCAAGGGGATTCACCTGAGTTTGAGTAGAGGAGTGATGTTGGTCACATCTGCACTTCAAAAAAATCACTTTGGCACCTGTGTAGAAAATGAGACTTGAGGCAGGGCGTCCAATTAGGAGGCCATTGCAATGGTCTAGATCACTGATGATGAGAGTCTGAACTAAGGTGGTGTGGCAGTGTGAGTACAGAGAAGAGAGTTAGAGGAAAGAAAATGTGGAGAGAGAAACAAAATTTGGCAAGCAATTGGAAAAATAGGGTGAGTAAGAGTAAGGAGTTGAGGATGTCACAGTTGCTAAACTAGGAAATTAGAAGAATAGCAGCATCCTCCACAGAGATAAGGAAGTTTGGAAGATGGATGAATGTGCAGAAGAACTCAGTTTTGAACATGGTGCATTTGAAATGTCTATGGGACATCTGGTATAAAATATCAAGTAGATAGTTGCTAATCTGCTGGAGAAGACTGGAAGGAATGGAATGAAGAAAATCACTATCAGACTTGAGGAAAATAGAAAAGTGGGAAATGATGTCCAAAGAGTTTTGAGATGAAGAAAAAACTTATGGTGAAAGGGTTCAGTTTTCTCAGTAAAGTAAGCTCTTTAGCTGATAGAATGGGGGTGAGAAGAGATATGGAAGGTTTGAGGACAGAAGAGGTGGTTTGCTGTACAGCCTGTGTGTGAAGGAATGGTAGGGAAGAGTAAAATGATTTTTTTGCTATGTTGAGACACAGTTAAAGTTATATAAACAAATTTGTGGTATAATCACCTCAGTTGTGTGACATCCTTCAGCTTTGTAAAGCAGTATGTAAGAGTGTAGGTGACAAAATAGTGGGATAATCCAAGATTGGAGTTTAGTAAAGTGTCCTAAATCAGGACTGTGGGGCAAGGGATTAGAGAAGACAAAACAGTGGAGTTGAGCTGGTTAACTATGGGGTTTGGATTAGGAGAGAAGAAGGGGATTATGAGAATGGAAATGTCATTGACAACCAAGAATGAGTTAAGGGGCAGTCCAACCCATTTCTGAAAGGAATCTCTCACTGTAATATGTTGTTTGTTGTTTGGTCATTTTTTAGTTGTGTCCAACTCTTTGTGACTCCTTTTGGCCTTTTTTTTTTTTTGGCAAAGATAATAGAGTGGTTTACCATTTCCTTATTCCAGATCATTTTACAGGTTAGGAACTGAGGCAAACAGGATTAAGTGACTTGCCCAGGGTCACACAGCTGGTTAAATGTCTGAGGTAGGATTTGAACTCAGGAAAATGAGTCTTCTTGATTTCAGACTTGGCAGCTGTCCCATTGACCGGTACTCATTTAGCTTTTGCTTGAAGACCTCCAAGGAAGAGAAAAACCAACACTTTCTATGGGTTATAGACCTATTAATAGTATCTCTGGGTCAAAGGGTTTAACAGGTTTTTGGGCATAGTTTCAAATTGTTTACCAGAGTGATTGGATCAGTTAATAACTCAAACTACCTATTTTCCCACAGCACCTTCAAGCATCTGTCATTTCCCTTTTTTGTCAACTTAGCCGATCTAATTGGTTCCTCAGTTTTAATTTTCATTTCTCTAATTTTTATTGATTTAGAGCATTTTTTCAAATGGCTTTTGACAGCTTGGATTTTTTCCTCTGAAAACTGCCTATTCATATCTTTTGACCCTTTTTCAATAGAATGGCTTATTCTTATAGATTTGCCTCTAACTTAGAACTGAGACTTTTATTGGAGAATCTTGTTGCAATGATTTTTTTCTTAGGTTCCCACATCTTATAATTTTAGCTGCATTGGCTTTATTTGTGCAAGAAATTTTAAATATCCTGTAATGAGAATTGTTTGTTTTATCCTCCTGTGAACCTCACTGTCTCTTATTTGGTCATGAATTCTTTCCATAGCTATAGATCTGACAGGTAATTTGTATGCCCAACTTAATTGTTTATGATACCACTCTTTATGTGTAAATCAGTACCTATTTGGAGTTTGTCTTAAGAATAATACACACACACACACACACACACACACACATATATATATATATATTCATGCCTAGTTTCTGCCAGACTACTTTCCAGTTTATGTGACAGTTTTTGTTTCTAGTAGCTGAGATCTTTGGGTTTATCAAACCCTAGGATACTGTTCTCATAATTTGTTCTGCTGATTAGGCTATCTTATGTTTTACCCAGTGTGTGGTATGGATTTACGAATCCAAGAATTAAAAACAGAGGCATCTCGTGGTGAAAGTAGAAAGGAAAATTTATTATGATCTGCGGGAAAGGGCAACTCCAGGCACCAAAAGGACCGGGGGTCCTCTCAGTGTCAGAGCGCGCTAGACACAGAGAATTGGGGTGTTTATATAGGTCCCTAACCGTAATCCCCACTCCCAACCTCCTTCCTCTCAGCTTGCAGACATAAGCTTTGAGGGTACAATCTGGACGCGATAAATCTACCCAGCGACAATGGCAAAGAACAAATAGTATGATTATTTTTGACAAGCAGGTGACAGACATAACCTTCCCACCATTCTTATCCCATTCTCCAATCAATCCGAAGTGATAAATCTATCTTAATGACAATGAACAAATGGTTTGGTTATCTGTGAAAGGCAGAAGCCAGTTGTTGATTACCTCATCTTCACATCTGTGGCAAACTAGCTTTTCTCATCACTCTTACATCTGTAATGGATATCCCCAGCACCCTTACACCTTGTCTCCCATCTTTCTTATACCTAACTGGTCTTGCACATCTACATTGCGTCTGGCTTTCCGGCTTTTCATCCATTCTTCTCCCAAGCTGGGGGTCCCTTATCCTGGGGTCAACATGCAGAGGGTGAGCATCCTGTGTCCTATCCTTACTCTCAGAGGATTTTATGGTTGCTGATTTATTCACCTCAACCCTTCTTTCTTTCAGGCCTCTCGCCATTAGGTAAATACACAGAATGTGAGCATCCTGTGTCCTATTCTTAACCTTGGAGGCCTTACGGTCACTAGCGTGGCTTATGGAGGGGAAGACATCTAAGTAGAGAAATGGCTTTACAGAAAGGAAAATATCTAAGTAGAGAAATGGGACTCACTATCCTACTTATTTCTATTTATCTAGTTTGTTCCCTTGTATGAGAGGCTTCACTCGTTCCACACACCCAGTATCACATTGTTTTGATGATACAGCTTTGTGGTATGGTTTGAGATCTGATATTGATAGCTAGGCCCCCTTCCTTCCTGTTCTTTTTTTCCATTGTTTCCCTTGGTATTCCTGACCTCCAAATGAACTTTATTCTCTAATGAACTTTATTTTCTTTTCTGGCTCTGTAAAGTAGTCTTGGCTAATATAATTGGCATGACACTGAATAAGCAAATTAATTTAAGTAGTATTGTCATTTTTATTATGTTGGTTTTGCCTATCCATGAGCGATGAATATTTCTCCAATTCTTGAAATTTATTAAAGTGAAGAATGTTTTGTAATTGTGTTCACATAGTTCCTTGGTAAGTAGACTCCTAAACATGTCATACTGTCTGTGGTTACTTTTTTTAATTTATAATTTATTTTTAACTTTCATTTAAAAATTTTAGTTCCAGATTTTCTCCATTCCTCTTCACACCTGCCCCCTCACCCACTGAGAAGGCAAGTAATATATCAGCTATACATGTGAAGCCATGCAAAACATATCTCCATACTAGCTGTGTTGCTAACAAAAGAAAAAAAAAAGCAAGAAACATAAAATGAAAAGAATGCTTTCATTTGTACTCAGAGTTCATCAGTTCTTTCTCTAGAGGTGAATGAGCATTTTTCATCAAGGGTCATTTGGAATTTTGTCTTGGATGATTGTCTTGGTTAGAGTAGCTAAATATTTCACAGTTGATCATTGTTACAGTGTTGCTATTGTTTACAGTGTTCTGGTTTTGCTCACTTCAATTTGTATCATTTTGTATAAGTCTTTTCTGGTTTTTCTGAAACCATTTGCTTGTCATTTATTTATGTGAAAGTTTTTGTATATTTTTTTCCAAGTTACGTAAAAATTTTAACTTTTTTTAAAACTTTTGAGTTCCAAATTTTCTTTCTTCCTCTGTCCTCTGCCCCCTCCCTGAGACAGCAAGAAATTTAGATATAGATTACACATGTGCAGTCATGTAAAACATTTCTATGTTAGCCATATTGCAGACCAAAAAAACCCAAGAAAAATAAAGTATAAAAAGAAAAAAGTATGTTTCGATCTGCATTCAGACTCCTTTTCTGGAGGTGGGTAGCATTTTTCATCATAAGTCCTTTGGAATTGTCTTGGATCATTGTATTGCTAAGAACAGCTACGTCATTCACAGTTGATCATTGTACAGTATTGCTTTGACTGTGTATAGTGTTCTCCTGGTTCTTCTGATTTCGCTTTGCATCAGTTCAAGTGAGTCTTTTTACGTTTTTCTGAAAGCATCCAGCTTATCATTTCTTACAGCACAGTAGTATTCCATCACAATCATATACCACAACTTGTTCAGCTATTCCCCAGTTGACAGGCATCCCCTCACTGTCCAGTTCCTCGACACAACAAAAAGAGCTGTTAGAAATATTTTTGTGCGAATTGACCCCTTTACCTTTTCTCTGATCTCTTTGGGACGTAGACCTTGTAGTGGTATTGCTGGGTCAAAGGGTATGCAGTTTTATAGTCCTTTGAGCATAGTTCCAAATTCTTTTCCAAAATGTTTGGATCAGTTCATAACTCCATCAGCAGTGCATTACTGTACTATTTTCCCACAACTCTACTAGAATTTATCATTTTCCTTTTCTATCGTGTTAGCCAGTTTGATAGGTATGAGAGGTGGTATCTCGCAGTTGTTTTAATATTCATTTCTTTAATCAGTAGTGATTTAGAGCATTTTTTCCTGTGACTATTGATAGCTTTGATTTCTTCTTCTGAAAACTGCCTGTTCATATCCTTTTACTGTTTATCAATTAGGGAATGACTTTTGTTCTTTTAGATTTGACTCAGTTCTCTATATATTTGAGAAATGAGGCCTTTATTAGAGAAATATGGTATAAAATTTCCCCCTAGTTTCCTGTTTTCTTCCCTAATTTTAGCTGCATTAGTTTCGTTTATGCAAAAGCCTTTTGCTTTCATGTAATTGAAATTATCCATTTTACTTCCCACAATCCTCTTTATTTCTTGTTTGGTTATAGACTTTTCCCTTGTCCATAGATCTGACAGTTACATTTTTCCATGCTCCCTGAATTTACTTATGATAATACCCTTTATATCTAAATCATTTACCCATTTTGATGTTATTTTGTTATATGGTGTGAGATCTTGGCCTACCCCTAGTTTCTGCCAAATTGCTTTCCAGTTTTCCCAGTAATTTTTGTCAAATACTGAGTCCTTCCCCAAAAGTTTAGATCTTTGGGTTTATCAAACACCAGATTACTATGGCCATTTACTACATTATTTGTATAACTAATCTTGTTCCATTGATTTACCACTCTTTTCCTGAACCAGTGTCAGATTGTTTTGATGATTTTTCTAGTTCTATAAAATAATTCTTTGTAGTTTGATTGGTATGGCACTGAATGAGTAAATTAATTTAGGTAGAATCTTCTTTTTTATTATATTGGCTTAACCTACCCATGAACAATGAATATTTCTCCAATTGTTTAGAGCTATCTTTATTTGTGTGACAAGTGTTTGTGATTGTGTTCATACAGTCCCTACGTTTGTCTTGGTAGGTAGACTCCTAAGTATTTTGTACTGTCCACAGTCATTTTAAATGTGATATCTCTTTCTATTTCTTCCTGCTGTGTTTTGTTGGTAATATACAGAAATGCTAATGATTTATGTGGGTTTATTTCATGTTCTGCAACTTTGCTGAAGTTGTTAAAATTATTTTGATTGGTTTTTTAGTTGAAGTTAGAGTTCTCTAAGTAAACTGTGTCACCTGTGAAAGGTCTTCCTCTTTTGTTGTTGTAGTTCAGTCGTTCCAGTTGTGTCCAACTCTTTGTGACCCCATTTGGGGTTTTCTTAACAAAGATACTAGAGTGTTTTGCCTTTTCCTTCTCCAGCTCATTTACAGATGAGGATACTGAGGTGATCCTTGTGATATGTTGCTGTAGTCTCCTTTCTAATATTTTAAAATCTGAAGTTGATATTTTTGAACCTAAGTGTTAGACTTGAACATTTATGTTTACTAAATTTCTAATTAGACTTCTGCCAGTGTCCTAGTCTTTCGAGATCTTTTTGCATCTTGACTTTGTCATTGTGTTAACTATCCCTCCCAACTTATTATCATCTTTAAATTTGATAAGTGTAAGTCATTGATATAAAAATGTTAAACGGTGCAGGGCTAAGCTTACATGATACCTGGGGTACTTCACTGGAGGCCTGCTGTTAAATTGATATTTAAATATTAACTACTCTTTGAGCCAGTTCCAAGTTCATCCTGTTTTATTGCCAAATGTCTAATCCAGTGGTCTTCAGAATTTTAAAATTGTGTACCCCATCAGTAAAAATATTTGAGCACTTTCCAATGTAGCTGTATATGTAAACTATGTACCCATACTCTTGCACTGCTTTTTTAATGCATGTCATATGACTATACACTAATAAAAGTTTTAAAAGGATGAGATAAAGATTAAATAAATAATAAAGCAGTTTCTCTTTTTATTAATAATTCAGACCTTTTGTTCACTAAATACTAGTATTTTCAACAAGAAGAATGTGATTGAATGTGTTCATTATTTTTTAAAACTTGGCAATTCAGAGGTCTGTTTCTAAGATCATTTTTTTTTACACTATTTTTACACTATTTTAATGGCTGTCACAGTTGAAAAAGATACTTCAGAAAGAATAATAGAAGAAGTGCTTCATTGGCTGCTTTTACTAAATCGTGATGTCCTTTTCTTTACGCCATGTTCCAGTTATTTAAGGGTTTTTGTTCAAATTCATTTAGTAAATTTCCGTCATTCCTTGATATAAATCAGGTTTTTTTTGTAAATTAATTGAAAGGTGCTATATTTTTAACAAATGAGTTTAAAACTCATGCAAAATAAGTATTTGAATGATTTTGAAACAGGTTTGAAAATAGTTTCCACATTTTAAAAAGTTAGCAAAAGAGAAAATTTTTGCAGATGACACACGTACATCATTTTGGGCAAGAAAATCCTAGTTTTTAAATATAATTGTAACGACTTCACACTATCATTAGCTAATGTCTCAAGAACTGGGCAAAGGCATTGCAGCAGGAGGTAGAATTGTTTCAATACATTCACTCTCTTAGTTATTTTATTTTATAAAATGTCTTAAAAGTAATTTTTTAGAAATCTTTTTTCAGTGTCTTTGTATAATCAAGGCCATTATGTCTACAAGGAATTTTGATTAACTTAAAGATATCCCTCCCCTCTATGGTTTTAAATATGTATCTTATTATTAGCTACAATAGTAGTTGTTACATAAAAATGTTATTGTTTTTATTATTTGTTTAATATTATTTCTAACTTTTATCTTTTATTATTTATATGTAAATAATGTTATTATGTTTAAATTATTACTAATTTATTATTTATTATAATATTTATTATTTAATATTATTTCTATCTTTTATCTTTATTATTTATATTTGTGCTTCCCCTCTCCCATCCGCACGCGGGTCAGTCATGCTATCAGCAGCACCTGCTGTTGCTACCACTGCTGCCACCGCCGCTGCTTTTCCCGCCTTCACCCCATCTCAAATCTCCAAGCTGTGTTCTCTCTTTTTATACAGTTTCAGACGTCATCAAAAGTCACCTGAATGACCAGAACTTAAGCTCCTATGATTGGCTCTGGTCTTAGCACCTACCCTTAGGACCCTGGGGACTTTGTGCCCACATCGGCTTAGCACCTAGTAATTAGGGATTTGGAGCAAACTTAGGAGCACAGACCTAATCTGACCTCCCTTAGTTGGCCCCAGTTGGGGCCCCACCTTAAGACTATTCAAATGGGTGAGAAAGATCTTCTCATTTACTGATCGCCTTAACATCACCTTGATTCCCTTTACCCCTTTACTATTGCCCTTCACTCTCTGTAAGTCCATCCTTGGAGTACCTCCAGCCTTCTTTGCTTCTGCTCTCAAGCTATTGATCATCACTAGAAAAAGCCATACCACAGTGCTGACTGGTTGTACTACAAATTCATGCCATCCCAACTAGATCTTCAGAGCTACAAGGAAAAACATTCTTCTGCTGTTTCCTACTTTTTATTCTTTCAATCCCTCATCATCTTCCCCATACCACTTTCTCTTTCTGCACATCTTACCTCCCATTTGCTGAGAAATTTTAGCAGACTCTTTGATTTTCAGTACTTCCTATCTCAAAAGTTATCTATATCTTTTTTCTCTTTAGCTTTTTCCTACAAACATTTTCAGGTCTACTACCATTCTTTAGTCAGTCAATCAACAGCCAATCAACAACAGTCAATCAACAGTGTATTAAGCACTTACTGTATACCAGACACTCTGCAAAGTGCTTTAAAAAAACCTACTTTACTTGAGCTTACCATCCCTTTATTTTTCCTTTTTCATACGCACACCCTATTTCTGCTTAGTCATTTCCAACTCATTTTTCGGTTCAATCATACTTGTGACTCCATCACTGAGACTGTTCTTTCTGAGGTTATGAATGGTCTTCTCACTGCTAAATTCAGTGGCTTTTCTCAATCCTAATTCTCTTTGTAGCTTTTGATAGTGTCAACTGTCCCATGTTCCTGGACATTTTTCTTATTTCTTAGCATTGCCTTCACTTGCGTGACTGTTCCTTCATCTCATTTGCTTTTTATCATGTCTACTGTCTCTTCACCATGTGTTCCCCAGAGCTTTGTCCTGGGCCCTCCTCTCTATTCATGGTGATTTCATTTTCTTCTGTGAGTTCAAATATTAGCTCTTTACGGATACTTCATCTCATGCATCATTAATCTCTTTTCTTACTCTAGGCTAGAACTTTTAAAGTTAGATAGATATAGATTGCTATTAGAAATATATAAATAGATAGTTGTTGGACTTAATTGTTGAAAAAAAAGTGAAGCTGTTGGTCATGAGAAATTTTCTAGAGTTATATATAATAATGATATTATATGTTATAATATATAAAATATAACATTAGATAACATTATAATAACTATAGCAATATAACAATATAATTTGTTAGATGATGATCACGATCATATATCTTATAGTATAAAATTTTTTTTATACAACTCAAGAAAAATTCCTTCACCTGTTTTTCACACACACACACACACACACACACACACGCACATGCGCGCGTGCGCTTGCAGATTAATTTACCTTTGTAGATGATAAACTTGTACTGTGTTCTGTGCCTTGCTGGCTTAATGCTTACTAGAGAACTGAGTGGACCTAGATAAGAACTAGAAATCATCCAAATTCTGACTGTCTTAGGGAAATCCTTGGTAGGATTATGAGCCCAAAAGATGAATTATTTTTGAAAAGTCTCTATTAGGTTTGTGTAGCTAGAGCTTTGGTAAGAGGTGATGGGTTATGTAGTAATGGGGTGGTGCAATCCTTTATTAAGGGAGTGGAGCCTATATTTTTGTAATGGGGGTGGTACAGGCCCTTCCGAAGGCTGGAGACCAAGCTGAACAGAGCAGCAGAGGTTCCCATTTAAGCTAGAGCGGGAAGAACTATACCTTGTAGCCCCTTGGGCAGCAGCGGTTTGAAGTTCGCAGCTTCTACAGTTTCTCCTGTTTTCCTGTCCTCTTTTTGTTTCCCCTACTTCCTGGAGACCGATTTTAATCTTTTTTTGTTTTATTTTTGTTTTGTGGCATTTTTATGTTACTGAGATACTAGATCTTTTACTTTACTGAAGGTTTGTCATAACATTGTTGAAAGGATCATCTTTCTGTACAGTTTAAAGATAAGAATTGTAATAAGAATTAGGTCAGAGTAATTTAGTTAGCAATCACAACTCCAAATGACTGGTGTGCTGGGGGAATAATGTATTATTTCAGTGAATATTCTAGCTATTTGAGGATTAAGCAGAAAAACTTTTCATTTCAAACTTTATTAAAAATATTTTTCAAGTGTAATCTTAGAATATGAAGTACAGTTTTGAAGTAATGTATTATTTTGAAAAAATGTGTATGTTTTTTTTTTGAGGGGGGAAGGCAGGGCAGTTGGGGTTAAGTGACTTGCCCAAGGTCACACAGCTAGTACATGTGTCAAGTGTCTGAGGCCAAATTTGAACTCAGGTCCTCCTGACTCCGGGGCCAGTGCTCTACTCGCCGTGCCACCTAGCTGCCTCCCTATGTATGTTATTTTTCAGAAGCACTCATATATACCTTATTCCAATGATGCCACTGTTCAGAACATTTTTGTTGTTGCTTTTGGAAATATGCCAAGAACCTGAGACACCTTAATTTTAAATATCCTCAGCTACTGTAAATAATTATCCTTCAGAAAGAGAATTTGGTTTTTTGAAGCAACCATTCAGTCATTAAGCAGTTAAGTCATTTGGATTCAAGTCTAGTGATTACATTGGATGATCAGGTTGGATAATACTCTTTTTTTGTTGTCAAAAACGAGGTCTTATTAATGAAACTCATGTTGTGGGGTATTGCTTCTTAAGTAGTTATATTTCAGAGAGGAGCTCAAAATATTTTGAACAGTAGCAGCATCATTAAGGAGAAGCTTGGTGGCGTAGTGCATAGAGTGACAGGCCTAGAGCAAGAAAGACTCAGACACTTAGTAGTTGTGTGACCCTGGGCAAGTCACTTAACCCCATTTACTTCCATTTCCTTATCTATAAAATGAGCTGGAGAAGAAAATGGCAAATCACTCCAGTATCTTCTCCAAGAAAACTGCAAATTGAGGTCACGCAGAGTTGGATATGACCGAAATGACTCAACCAAAGTAGCATGATTGGAATAAGTGTTTCCTTTCAAATTGACTGCTTTGAAGGAAGCATTAATTTGTTTCTGTTTTTTCTTCTGATTTGGTCTAAGGAATATTAAAAGTTATCTAGAAAATTCTCTTCTTACAGACATGGAGCTGAAGAAATTCAAGTTTTTGGCTGTCCGAACTAACACTAGTTAATAATAGTTGTGGAACTAAAGCCCGTTTTTTCCTATCAGTCTAAAGCTCTTTCTACTAAACTATACTGTATTTGCTAAGATTCAGTATCATTGCTTTGTAGCCTTATGTAATAAACAATGTTACTGGGACAATTGAAGATCTTGGAGTCCCTGTGGATTCATATGAGACTTTACTAATTTTTTTTAAAACTGTGATGAACTTTTCTATTTTCTTGGTTTTACCTCTTTTCCTCTGTAGCCTAAATACAGCATAAAACTTCAGTTATTTAAAGAATGTGGCTAGTTTGGTTTCTGTTAATCACAATTGACTGTATGCACTATTGAGAAAAACACTCAGCAGCCATAATTAGGAGTTCTATCTTCTTCTGGCTTGAGCCAGGTTTTCTGTCTTAAAGATTTGTCATGAATTAGAAAGGAACACATGATATTTGCTTGCTTAATATTTTCATACCTCTTCTCTTGTCAAATTCCAATGTAAAGGAACATTTGTAATTCTTAGAAAAAAGGGTACAAATAAACTTTCACATCAGTGTTAGGTTGTGGTTCTCCCAGACCTTGCCAAGAATATAACTATCTAAATATACATATTTACATAATATAAAAATACATTTTAAAGCTCAGCATCAGGTTGTACTTACCACATACTTTTGCTTTTGACGTTCCTTAAGGCAATGATTCCTGACCTTTTTGGAATTATGACAGTGACTTTGCGGGAAACACCTGGACAGAAGACCCTGGGTTTGAATTCTGACTCTGTTACTTTATTTGTGAGTGACCTTAAGCAGGTCATATAACCTCTCTAGCCCTCAGTTTTCTATTACATAAAATGAATGAATGGAACTAGGTAATACATGGGATCTTTTCCAGCTCCAAATCTTCTATGATCATTTAAATGGCCAGTAGACCTCAGCTCTAATTCTGATTTAGTCATCAATAAGTGGTGTGATTTTGAGAATTTCCTTAAATTTTTCAAAGCTTTTTCTTCAATGTTAATGAAATTGGTGGACTGTTTGATTTCTGTGGCCACTTTTGGATCAGAAATTTAATGATTCTTTGATTCTCCACTTGAGTGGAGGAGATATATTGCTGTCATTTTTAATTTCAAGTAAGTTCATTTTAATTTTGAGAAATTTGTGCTGCTGCTTACAATAATTGAAGTCATTTTGGTTGGTCATAAAATTCAATTCAAATAAACATTTATCAAGCCTCTAATTTGTGCCAGTTGGAGTTAGAAGTAAGAAAAACCTAGCCAGTCCTTGCCCTCAAGGAACTTACACTCTAATGGGAGAAGACTACACTCAAAAGGAAGACTGGTAGTGGTAGCGGGGGGTGGTTTGAAGAAGGTCAGCCTTGTTCCTATAAGTTGAAACCAAGTAGAGCTGTAGATGAGAAGTAGAGAGAAGAGGCTGTAGGAAGGCGCCTAGACATCCCAGACTGAGCTGGCAGACTGGTGATGCATTATAAGTGATTGGCTTATTCTGGGAGGGACATCTAGATTTGGCATTGTTGCTATAAGATATGTAAATGATGGGAAAAACTGTTCATGTATTTTATTCAAAATAAGAATGTCGGGCAAAGTAGTAGTAAAATTTGATAGAGCCCAAGTTTTTCTCACATTTTTGGCTCTTTTAAAAATTATGATCATTTATCGAAAGCCCACATTTGAGTTCAATACTTCAATACTTTAATTTTTTAAATTAAGAATTTGTTTTATTTTTATATTTCCTCTCTATTGGAAAAAAAAGTAAAACAAAACTTATTATAAACATGTATAGTTAAGCAGAACAAATCTACGAATTAGACCTGTTCTCTATGTGTGTATACATACATATGTCTCTATATGTATACACACATACATATACACACATCCATGTATATGTATTATGTTTGTCTGTGTTATGGGGCTATAGAATGTAGATAATTTTGAGCCCTGCTTTCTTAATTTGTTGACATATCAACACTTAAGGAGGGATAGTGTAGAGAAAAGAGGTTAAAAATAGAGTTTTCAAGTCATCAACTAAACTGAGATATTCAGTTTCCTGAACCTGACCAAGGTAGTGCTTGATCTGTACTTTAAGGGATAGTTATTAATTCATGCACATCAATGATAGTTAACATTTAGATACCCCTTTGTGTGTGCGTGCGTGTATGTGTGCGTGTGTGTGTGTGTGTGTGTGTGTGTGTGTGTGTATGTGTATACATACAGTCATCTGATCCTCACAGCCACCCTGTAAAGTAAGTGCTATTATTCACATTTTACAGATGAGGAAACTGAAGCCCAGAGAGTTTAAAAGTGACTTGTCCTGGGTCACACAGCTGTTAAGTTTATTATATTTATTAGGGTCCTATTGTATATACCTCAGAGGTACAGAATTCTTGTGATCTCTGTCTGTGACACACACAGATGAAATCATAAGTCCTTTAAATACTAAAGAATAAGTATGGTTAGCAATATATGTTTCATATTGCTATCATAGAGTAAACTTCATGGAAGCAAAGCCCTTGTCTTTCTACATAGGCCCATAATACATGTTCAGTTGAACTGGACTAATCTCCTGTTACAAGGTTCCTCAGAAATCTCATTCTTACTTAAGTAATACCAACCCAGATTCTGGAGCATGGAGTCGTGATTGTAGTGCTGGGCTTGAGAATTAGCAAGATCTAAGTTCAGATGTGTCCTCTGACACTTAAAATAGCCCTGTGACCTTGAGTGATACTCATGAACATCTATGGACAAAGGACTTTATCAACGTTTTATGTGCCAGTGCAAAATTAGGCTGATATTCAGAAAAAAACCCATGGTCTTTTCATGGAGCCTCTATTCAGAATGTTTTCAGCTTGATGGTAGGCTCTGTAAGAATTTGCGTTCTGTTGACTTTCAGGAGCTCAGAGTCATCTCTATTTCACACCGGGGTATCAGAGTAAGACTTCATAGGACAACAAAAGTAACTACTAATTAAGTAATATAGCATAAATGCGCAAGAATGGTACAAAGGGCTATGAGGAGTATGTCGAGAAAAAGAATTATGTGATGATCTGGGAATCAGGGAAAGTTTAGTGATCACATACAAGTCGAGTTGTTAACACATTTTTTAGAATGGATCAGGAGGAAGGCATTCCAAGAGTAGGGAATATGGCCATGGATTTGGGAAAACACATAGCGGAGAGCAGTTAATTTGTCTGAAGTGAAATAGTATACCTTACATTACTATAGGATTTAGGACGAAGAGCTATTGCAGGTGGAAGGAACTAGTAAGAGACAAGATCAGAAAAAGAAGGTTGTGGAAGGTTAAATAACAGGCTACAGAGTTTAAACTTTGGTAGGAAACAGATTCTTTCAAAAGTTTTGGGCAAGAGTGATAGACCCATATCTATGTGGAATGAAGATCAGCTTAATAATGGGGGGAAAGATATTTTTGGCGGAGGGAGGAAGAAGACAGTTGGCAAGACTTGCTGGAAGGTTAGTGTCATGATCCAAGTGGATGGCAGTGGAAAACAGGGACACCACACATGTGAAAAAGGTAGAAATGATAGGAGTTGGTTACTGAGGAAGAAATTGAAGGGAGGGGGAAATAACAAAAACCATTAAGTTCCTGCATCAGGCTTCTTCCCTGTTTTCCCATCCCTCCATAAAGCTCTTTTTCAGAAGGCATCTTGGCATAGTAGAGGTAGTGCGGACAGCTGAGTCAGGAAGAATTGAATTAATCCTGCCTCTGACATAAACTGGGTGTGTGACTGCAAATCTTTTAGCCTCTTTAAGACTCCAGGCAGTTCACAAAACTCTAAACTGTAAATTGCAGTGCATTTGGTAGAGGGAGCCCTTCTTTGGTAGCTCATTTGCCTGTTGAAATCACAGGTCAGGTGAAAGAAAAGAAAAAATCTGAGATATTCTACTGATTTCTTGGGATACAAAGGCAAAAGCAAAATAGTCCTTGACTTATGTGAGCTTCAAGTGTCCCTGGGGAAACAATGTGTACACAAGGAAATACAAAGTATATGCAGAGTAATATATGTTAATTACAAGAGGAAGAGAGTAGTAAAAACTGGGAGGAAGATAAACTGACATTTGTATTGTACTTTTAAGATTTTCAAAGAACTACCCATATCTCAGTATTTAAACTGATCTACCCAACAGTCTTATGAGGTGGGTGCTACAGGTTAAGTGACTTGTTCAGGGTTGTATAGTATGTAAGAATTAGAGACAGGGTTTGAACTTGATCTTCCTAACTTCTTTCCAGTGTGCCTGGCGTCAAGAAAGTCCTTGTGTGGGACATAATGTCTGAGATGGGCTTTGAAGAAAGGCAGGAATGCTGCATAACAGGTGGGAAGAAGTACATTCCAGAAATGTGAGATCACTTGTGCAGAGGCATAGAACAAGCCAGTGGGAAGGAAAGTAAAAACAGTGAAGTTTTGAACATGGAAACTTTGTAAACTTTGAAGCACTATGTAAATATTCATTGCTGTTACATGAGACTGGGTGAAAGGTGATGCCAGTCACAGGGAATTGTAAAGTCAGGACTAGGGGAAGGAAGGAATAGATTTGGCAGGGGAGGGGAAGCTAGGTTCTTTTTTAGACATGGGTTTGAGAGGCTGTTAGAGATATGGATCTTGAGCTCAGGAGAAAGGTCAGAGCTAGAGAACATTGGGGAGGCTTCTGTATACTGGTGCTAATCAGAATTATTACAGTAAATCAAATTAAAAGGGTAGAGAGTACAGTATAGAGAAAGAATGAACCTGAGGAAAGACTGTTGGGGAGCATCTCATAAGGGTTCAAGAACATGAAAAGTAAGAGGAAATTAAAGAGGTAGGAGAAAAATCAAGAGTCTATCTGAAGGAGGGGTTATTAGGAGATCCTTTTCTGAAGAGAGGTGAAAGGAGGATCAAGATATCCATGACCTTTTTTCAAAGCTGGTTCAGGAGAGTGATGGGTAATACAAGCTAGATATGCAAAAAGTTGAAATTGTAGTGGAAAAACATAGGTATTGGGCATAGGACAGTTCTTGAAGAGATTGTGGCTGTGAAGGGGACAAGAGAAATGGGGAAAGAGGCTGAAGGTCAAGGGGAAGCTCTTTTTAGGATTAGGAAAGATAATCTAAGCAAATTTGTAGGTAAGATGAGAAGGAGCCAGTGGAGAGGGAGATTTTGGAAGACTTTTGTGGTGATGGCTAATGACTCATGAAAATGCTCTGTCATAGAGAGTCAGGGTTGAATGTGGAAATATGCAAAGCCAGACTGGGGTGATGGACCAGGTAAATTGAGAGGGACTAAAACTAGGTTATCTGATCTTACCATATCTCCTAGAATAAAGAGAGGTTGTGGCAAGCATGCTGTTGCCCCTGGCAGGGAAGTTCTTGGCCATCTCTTCATTTTGCTGGTGCCTTTTTCTCATCATGGTATGTTCCATTTTACTTTCTGCTCACTTCTGCAGCTTCAGAATGCATTTTTGGACTTAGTTGGTTTCCTGTTCCTAGTGAATTTTGGCTTGACTGGGTGCGGCTTGTTGTTAACTTCCTCTGAGACCTTTTTTCATGCTTGTGTCTTCATCCACC
Organism: Phalanger gymnotis; assembly: GCA_028646595.1. Lineage (NCBI taxonomy): Eukaryota > Metazoa > Chordata > Mammalia > Diprotodontia > Phalangeridae > Phalanger > Phalanger gymnotis. The sequence continues at coordinate 441,028,210 of CM053622.1, forward strand.
TCTGCTGCTTTTAGGGGTTAGGGTTATAATAGATTGATTTGATATCTAACCTCAACAAATACTTTTACTACACCCAAGATTTAGTCAGTGGCTAAGCTACTGCTATCTGCAGGCTCTCATCTAGGCGCCCCAAGAGAATGACATTGCAGTGCTCCTTGGAGCAGATACTTCTCAAAGCATACCTATCAATTCTGTGGAGATTTGCAACCCTGAAGGAAGTGAACTAGTGACTTTCAGGAATAGGTAAGATCAATTGCCTGGCACATAGTAGGTGCTTAATATTTTGAAGCATTTATTATTAGTAACAATAATAATATGTAATTATGCAGCTTAATATTTTGGAGCACACTGCTGCTCATAGGAAAGAAATTTGCATCAGAGAAGGTTATTTCACCAGCACCTGCTACTTCTAATATTATTTTCTGTCTAATTGCAATTTAATCTCCTTGGACTCAGACCATTGCTTTATACTCTCTTTCTTGTATGACCAGTAAGATTTTGTTTAATTCCCACTGAACTTTGATTTGGCCTAGTCTCATCTCTAGAATCATGTGGGAAGGGCTTTTACACCCTTTTTCTCTAGTCAGTAAGTTCTTATTAAACTTATTAAGCACTTACTGTGTACCAGGAATCATATGAAGCACTGGGGACACACAAAAAGGCAGAAATAGTTTCCTATCTTCAAGGACCTTACATTCGAATGGAAGAGACAACATACAAACAACTATGTACATACCAGATAGGAATCTTCCCTTAAAAGCTGGTCATTTGCATTTTGTCATCAGTATAGTGAAATGGAAAGAGTACTAGATCGCTTGTAGTGACCTGGGTCATGTTTTGACTATGCCATGTTCTACCTCTGTGACTTTGGAAAACTCACTTAACCCCTCTCCGGACCACTGTTTCCAAATCTATTAATGAGGGTATTGGGCTCTGTGATTTCTAAGGTTCTTCCTAGCTCTAACACAGTAGAGGTTTTGTGAGAGTAAGTGATTAGTAGGTATGGCAGGAGGTCAGAGTAGAATTTTGAAGTTCAGGATATTGGAAGTGATGTATTTTTGTGATAAGAGGAGGCCGAGGCAGTTGGATAGCGCAGCAAATAGAGTGTTAAGTCTGGAATCAGGATGACACAAGTTCACATTTAGTCTCTGACACTTACTAACTGTGTAACTCTGGGCAATAACCTCTATTTGCCTCACTTTCTTCAAGTGTAAAATGGAGATAAAAGCAGATGCCTCTCAGGGTTGTTGTGAGGATCAAATGAGATGGCACAGTGGATAGAACACTGGGCCTGGAGTCAGGAAGACCTGAGTTCAAATGTGGCCTCCAACACTTACTAGCTGCAGGACCCTGGACAATTCACTTAACCCTGTTTGCCTTGGTTTCCTCACCTGTGAAGTGATCTGGAGAAGGAAATGGCAAACCAGTCCAGTAACCTTGCCAAGAAAACACCGAAATAGGGTTATGAAGAGTTGGACGTGACCGACGTGACTGAACAATAACAGTGACTGGCAGGTAGTAGGCACTATGTAAGTGCACATTACTGTCCCTTCTCATCGCCTGTTCATACTGCTTTGTACTTAAGTGGCAGTGGTGAAAGAGGTCACTTGAATTAAGGAGGCAAATGAATGTTAACTAGGGTGTTGGAAGAATGGTCAATATTGGGAATATTGAAGTTCCAGAGTATATTGGAAGAGAATGCTCTGAACCACCTACTGATTCATTGAGGAGTTTGGTAGATAACAGCGATAGGGATAGAGGTACAGTGTAGGGTGTTATATTGAAAAACAGATGTAGAAGAGTAAATAGTCTGGAAGGGGCAGTGGGTATCAAGGACTCTCCCAACCTTTCCTTATGGCTCAGAGATTCTGGAGGGATTAGGGGAATGTGTGGCCTGAGGTAGAGAAGGTTGCAGAATCTTAGGGAAAAGTCAGGTTAGTGAGGAGGGGGAAAGAGTGTTTGGAGAATTTGAGTCTATAATAGGGCATTTGAAAATAGGGCGGTATTCCAAAGCACATACTAGATGATGGATTAGGAGCAGTAGGGGGAAGGCCAGGTTTGGAGAGGGCCAGGAGTTTATGTAATCAGTCTGAGCATGATAAGGTAAAAGCTTACCTTTTACAGCCTGGCATCCCAAGGGCAGAAGCCAGAATGGGGGAATAAATATCATAGGATGTAAATTGGCATGGAATGTTAGTAGTTGAGGGGGAATTTGTGCAATTGGCAAGAACTTGAAGAATTTACTGCTTCCTAAGTTATAAAGGGAATTCGTAACCCTGGTTTATGTCTGGGCTGAATGCATGTGAACAGGATCTTAGTCCTAGTTCTTTTTCTCATAATGATGGCCCTGGAATATCCTGGTTCTTAGAAGCATCATGAAAGGATTGTTGCTCTATTCCATGCTTTCTGTGGTCTAGTGATCTGGTCTCCTTGCTTTTCCTCACACAAACCATTCCATCTCTAGTTTCCAGGTCTTTGGATTGGCTGTCCCCATGCCTAGAATGCACTTTTTCACCTCTGCCTCTTGGCATCCATGGCTTCTTTCAGGACTCAGATTAAATGCTGTATTCTAGAAGAGGCCTACTTGGTACTTACTCCCAGGCAGTTGAGCCTTCCTAAAGTTAACCTTCCTTCTACTCTGGATTTATGTGATGCGAACTTCTTTACCTACATGATGTCCTTGCCATTAGCCTGTAAGCTCTTGAATAGAGATTATTTTTGCTCTTCTGTGTATCCCCATGTTCAACATGCACAGTGCCTGGTATATAGTAAGCACTTAATAAATACTTGTTGATTGATTCTAACTTTTCCATTCTTCATTTATAAGAAAAGTTTTCTATTATTTATGGGAAAAGTTAGAGCTATATGGTGTATTTCTAATAACCATTATTTATATAACCACTGTTGCTTAAAAGTACATTTTCTGTAATAGTACTAGGTTTTGTTTTTGCCATTAACTAACCATTTTGTGAATAAAGTGGAAGAGATTGCAATATTTTAAATTATGTATGATGCAAAATGTGTCATACAGAAATTGTGAAAAACTTCTCGCGTAATGAGACTTTTTTCTTTTTCTGCTTTAGAAGATGCATTTTGTTCATTCCAAGGTCATTCATTGTTAAATATAGTGCTCTTTTTTCTTTCCATGTCTTTCTGTGGCATTAGAAAATATTAAATACCATATTCTAAAAAAAAAGTTTGACCAAAAATTAATGGCGAACATCAGCACAACTAATTAAACTTGCTTATTTATATTAAACCAACCTAGTGTTAAAAGACCTAGAGGACAGCTTTCTGAATGTCACGTGGCTTTTCAATAGTGGATTCATCAGAACACTTGAGCCTAGAGTCTTCTCATAGGAAGAAAGTGTGGCTAGGAATGATGTTTACTTTTGGATGGGGTACTCACACTGGTGAGATCACAGATAATATCCATTGAAATAAGGTTAAAGCGATGATTTTTGAGGATTTTATTAAAGGGATGATTTGTAAGCATTTAGAAAGGATAGTAGTGATCATTATTAAGATTCATCCTGGCTTCACTAAGAACAGGTCATAAGCAGACTCAACTTATTTCCTATTTTATTAACTAACAACTTGATAAATTGTTTAGAGTTATACTATAGGTATAATATATGTAGATGTAAGCAAATATTCATAAAGTTTCTTATGGACAAGATGAAGAGATGTGGACTAAGGTTGATAGAGATAGGTGGAGTCAGAGATGGATCCAAATATGACCTGATTGACAACTTCTTTATTGTTTCCATGGTATCTATTTGATCATGCCAAGGCCTTGTCCTTGGCCCTAACGCTGTTCAGCATTTTTCTTGGTGACTTGTTTGAAGCCATCGGTAAATGCTTGTCAGATTTTCAAGGACACACAGCTGGTAGCAGAAAGCTAACGTTGAATAACCAAATCAGGATTTCAGAAGATTTTGGCAGTTTAGAACAATGGGTAAAATCTAGTGAGATGGAATTTAATCGAAGTAAGTATAAATATCGACAATTGGGGTCTCCAGATTACTTTCACAAGTACAGGTGGGGAAAGTATGAATAGACGACAGTTCTGGGGAAAGATGACCAAAGTCTTTTAGTAGTTTCATAAGCTTTGCATAAGGGTCAGTAGTCTGATGAGGTAGCCAGAGAGCTAAAGTGATTACATGATGCATTAATAGAAGTATAATGTTTAGAAAAGAAGTTATAACAGTTAGATTTTGCTCTGGTCAGACCACATCTGAAATATCAATATTCAGTTATGGGCCTGAAATTTTAAGACGGACCTTGACAAGCAGTGATCATTCAGAGGATGCCAGCCAAGATGATGAAAAAACCTTGAATTGTTGTTCCATAAGAATCAGTTCAAAGAGTTGGGGATCTTTTAAGTCAAAGAAAAAAAAAACCAAGAAAGTGCTAGTAGCAAGTTTGAGTATTTGAAATGCGATAAGGTTGAGAGGGATTAGACTTGCTTTAGATTAGTCCAGAGGATAGAAGAACATGGAACAGCAGATGGAAATTCCCGTGTTGAGTATTTTGCCTCAATGAAAGGAAAAACTTTCTAACAATTAGAGATGTTTGTAAGTGGAACTGCTTTCCACTTTTTTTAGTGGTCTCAAGCAAAGGGAGAACGACTTCTTGTTTGGCATGATTTAAAGGGGATTCTTCGCTTATGTTTGGGTTTGGCTAGGTTACCTCTACTGATATCTTTTTTAACTCTTTAAGATTCTGTGATTTGAGGTTGATATTAAACCCCCAATTTTGTTTTCCATGTAACCTGGGCCGCTATTAAATCTTCTGAATTATCTGAGGTTTTTTTGAGCTTATCTTTAGGGAGGTTCATATTTCTTAAATTCTACCTGTTGTGGCTTCTAAAGGATCAGCTTAATTATTAAGATTACAGATTTTGGCAGAATAATTAATTTTCCATTAATAATAACCCTGTGTGTTTTTCGTACATGGATAACCAGAATATTAGGATATTTCCGAAGCCAGTTACAGTTCTTACATTGCATTGCATTGACTAGCCTCAAAGCTGGAGTTTCTAAAATGACATAGATTAAAGTAACATTTTGCTATTTGCCTTTATCCATTCTTTTTTTCTACTTATTCGTTTCATCAGCTTTACTTATTGGCACATTTTAAAAACTATTCACTTGGATTCAAATAGCAGAATTAGTGTTCACTTTGAGCGTCTAAGTCAAAGTCAATGTTACATTATCTGTGGATAATACTTTCATCAAACATTTAATCCCATCAAGGTTGCGAAATGATTCTTACTTAATAAAAGAATAAATTATGTTAAAGAATTTTTGTAGCACTCATTTCTATTCACTCAGTCAGTCAACTAGCATTTATTAGGACATTACTATGTGCCAGGCACTGTGTCAAGTGCCCGGGATATAAAGGCAAAAAATACTATCCTTGCCCTTACATTCTAATGGGACAGAAACATATAAATAATTATGGACATACAAGCTATAAGGGACATGCAAAATATCATTTCAGGCTGTTCATTTGAACAAGATCTCTTTTTGGCACCTACTTCTTTGTGTTCTTTAGAGTATCAAAATAATTTTTAATTGAATTGTGGAAAATTATTAAGAAATCTCAGTACAAATGAGTAAGTACAAATGGATGAGGAATATATATTGACGAGTGATTAGAATATGAGATTTTCTACCGTTCTATGGCTTTACTCATTCATTCCTGTATCTTTTTTTAAGTAACTTTTTTATTAACTAAAAAAACCCTTTTCCATACATATGACAGAACACAAAAAGAGGATTTTATATGAAATCGTTAATCTCTATTTTACACAGCTTGCTTTAAAAAAAATTAGATAATTCTATGTTACTCTCAAACCTCTTGTTGCTGATTCCATCTGAAATTTCTTATGTACATTTAAAAAGTGTTATAATGGTCCTCTTTTTTGTTATCACCATTGGCTGACTTAAGAGTTTACTATGTGCCAAGCATCCACCAGATACTCCCTCCCTCAATTAAAAACCAAGAGAAAGAAGAAACTCTAAATAAGTATGGTCAGACAAAGCAAATCTCAACATGTACACAAATGTACACAAATGTTTGGCCATGTCTAAAAGTATTTCCACACATTCTCTTTTAAGAAATGAGTAACATGTTTCATCATAGGTGTGATTGGTATACTCTTGCCATGTACCCCAGTTATGAGGAACAGTTGGTGAGTTTCACCCCCTTCTTCCTCCTTTCCACATACTAATATGTTCCTTTTATCCTGCCTTAATCTTTCTCCTCATAAAATGCTCTGAACAGAACCGGTCTGCCCCCAGAACCTCTTTCCTGTTGAACACCTTTTAATGAACTTTGAAGACATTAAGGCTCTGAAGAGACACTCATTTCTTCTCTCATGAGGATGTTAGTGGTATATCATCATATGGTCTCTTTATATTGTTCAAATTTACCTTTCTAGATTTCTCTTGATTCTTATGTTCTAATATTTCTTGTTTTGTGAGGTTCTATTTGGTCTATACAAAGGGAAAAAGTACTTTGAAGAAATTCATTTCTTGGGTAAGATGTCTGATGGTTTTTCTTGTAAGTACTTTATTTGCCTAGTTCCTTCCCTCAAGAGCTTTTATTTCATTATATTAATGTCTTATTTCTTTTCTTCTCGGTATGTAGTCCTCATGGAGAATCCATTTTTTTCCTTTTAGTCTCTGATTGCAGTTACAATTTACAATGTCGGTGTCATACTCCCATTTCTTGCTTTCCTTAACTATGGCATGTGTCAGGTTGGCACCAAAACTTGCTATTCTTTCTTCTTCTCTTACCTGTCATCTATGTTCAGTTCACACAGCCACCATTTCAGTTGAGCTATTTCAGAATCTCTTGCCTAGACTATAACAATAGCCTCCTTATTGGTCTCCCTACCTCAGGTCTCTCCCTTCTTCACACAGCTGCCTAAATAATATTCCTTTTTGGGGGGAAGGAGGGAGTCTCAAAATCAGTAAAACTTTCTTCCATTCTTTCATCATTAACAGAAAATCAGAGAAAGTAAAAATCGTTTTGTGTTCATAAAGTTAAATGTAGCCTTGTCCTTCAGAGCAGATCATAACCTGAAAATAGGATGGGGAAAACATAGACTATAGGGTATTCCCTCTTCCCTTCCCCACCCCCACCCTCCAATCCACACCAGGCAGGTCTAGTCATCCATTGACCAGTCTTTCTTCCCAGGGCCTTGTATGGCCTCCTGGGGATGAGAAGACATATCCTAGGATAGAGAAAGGGATGTTCCTGAAGTCCAGGTTTGACCCTGTCATTCTGTTTTAGTGAATGAATGAAAGAAGTATTTATTAAGAGTTTACTATTTTTCAAGAACAGTGATAAACTGTCAGGATACAAATACCAAAACCAAGACAGTCCCCTCATTCAAGCAGCTTATACCCACTATAAGGGGGAATAGTGGCTAGGGAAGCAGGAACTGTTTGATCTCATAAATTAGAGGGGTGGTGAATGAGGCTCTAGGGCATTTAGGAACAGTGGTACAGTTAATTTGATCATAGTCATAATTCCAGAACAGGAGGGGTAGGGAATGTGAGGAAAGGGTAGTTTTCAGGGACAAAAAAAGGGGGAGATGGCTGGGAAGTGAGGTCTGGTGGCTGGATCTTTGCCAAAACCTATTTTGGGAATGGCAATCAGCAATTCAGACAGCTGGTGCCGCAGAGCAGAATTTTCTTTAGGATGGCAAGACTGTTGTGGTTGTTCTGGAGAGTAGGGAGTGAGTTGGGGCATGATAACTGCAGCTTTTCAGAAAGTGGTAGTTTAGAAATACCAAATGCCAATGGTGGTAGACAAGGTAGTTAATAAAGAGACAGCTAGACCTTTTTGAATCTAGGATCAAGTATCATTTATTTTTGTCTTTTATTAATTTCTGTTTTTTCCATAAGTTTTATTATGCATATTACTAGTATAGTAGTGCATGCATGTGATTTATACGTAAGTATACACAATGAGGTTATGTGTTAAACTGTTTTGTTTTTCTTTAACTAATGATGTGTATCAGGGCTATCCAACCTTAGGTTTTTATCGAAACAGACTATGTAGACTATGTTTTGATTTGCCATTTTAGTGAGAGCTCTGTGGTAGCTAGGCTGCATTTACTAAAGCATTTGTGTAAATTTCTATGCTTGTAGGTGGGCCACATAAATTGCACTGTGGGCTGCATTTTGGACAGCACTGATGCATATGACCAAAAATGTTTGGACACCAGTACCCTAAAACTCAGTCTTAGGCCCTCTTTCTTCTTCACATTCATTTTAGTGATCTCACTGGTTCCCAGTGACTTCAGTTAACCTATTTTCATTTAGATGATTCCTAAGTCCAGCCCTGAGCTATAATCTCACCTCGCCAGCTGCTGTTAAACACTTCTAACTGGATATCCCCATGGCATCTCAAACTCAGCATGGACAAAAGAGAACTAACTATTCTTCCTTTCCTCTTCCCCTGTCCCCAGCTGCTATCCCCCAATCCAATTCCACTCCAAATTTCACTGTGTCTATTGAAGACACTCAACTTTATAACTTTAGAGGCACTGTTGTTAACTTTTCCTCTTTTCATATCCAGTCAGTTGTAGAATATTGAATAAAGACTCCATCTTCACAGCATCTCTTTCATCTGTCCCTTCGTGTACACTTACAAGGCCTCCACCATAGGCCAGGCCTTTATCATCTTGTCTGGACTATTGCTATAGCTTCTTTATTGGACTTGCTTCTGTCTCCCATGTCCGTCTCCCCCCCCAAAAAAAAAAATCCTTATCTGCCCTCCACACAGTTGCCAAAATCTTCCCAAACTGCAGGTCTGACCTTGTCATTCTTCTGTTTAAGAACTTTTTGCCTGTAGGATAAAATGTAGGTTCCTTAGTTTAACATTTAAAGCCCTTCTCATTCTGTCTTCAGCTTACCGTTCCCATTTGTGTTCTTTTACCACCCATCACATATTGTGCAAGCTTGTCAAACTGGACTACTTACTGGTGTCCAAACTTGGTAATTCATTGCCTTCCTTAGTGCTTTTGTACAGGTACCGGAATGTACTGGAATGTACATGCCTGGAATATGCTCATTTTTTTCCATCATCTATCTTTTTCACGGGTCACTTCCTTCTGCATCTTTTGTCAGTCCTTTCCTAAGTTGTTCTCTGGTTGTTAGGAGAGAACTATTCAAATTATTTATATAAGCTTTGTATATATATATGTGTGTGTATATATATATATATATATATATGTATACACACACACATATACGTACATGGAGGAATACAGGGGAACAGAAAGAAACTTTGATTTGTATTGCCAACACTTTGCCTATAGTAGGCACTAATTGGTTGTTGGATTGGATGGTTTGATAGGATGGGTTAGAGGGCATATTTAGGAATCTCAGCCTTAAAATGGCTGTCTGTAAGTCCTTAGAGCAATAATTCACAATTATAGTTGAATAATAGCCCAAGGCTTCAACAGTTTTCTTAAGCAGTATAATGAAATGCTCTCTCTCTCTCTCTTTCTCTCTCTCCCTCTCTCCCTCTCCCTCCCTCTCTCTCCCCCTCCCTCTCCCTCTCCCACTCTCTCTCTCTCTCACACACACACACACACACACACACACATATTTGTGTGTATATACAGGATAGGATAGAGACTATGTACTATGATTCGTTGGTAGAGAGAACTGGAAGAGGAAACATCTACCAATTTAAGTCAGTAGTTCTTTCTCTGCTGTACCATGGTATAGCTTCTCATTTGTGTGTATTCTGCTAGATTTTTGTTTCATCCTCAGACCCAGTAAAAGAAATGGCAGGAACCTGCATATGTGGTTGTGTGTGTGTTCACACATACATGCATACTTTTTAGCACAGGGAGAGAGTATGAGGGAGTCAGAGAGCTGCTCTTGAATGGCATGGTTCTGAAGAAGTTGGAAATCGCTGCCTCAGATCCAGAGTAGGTAGGACTGTGGGACTGTCAGTTAAGTTTTCTGTGAAGTGGCTCAGCTACCACTACTCCACAGTCTTGGTGAGATGTAGAACTAGGTTTAAGGTTCTAAGGCTGTTTTAGGGGTCTTTGTCATCTTTCCCAAAGGACAATAAATCTCTCTTCTTTTCTATCATCTCCTGAAGTTAAGGGTTATATTTCACAGAATTAGAAGACTAATCACAAAGGGTTCAAAGGTCCCTCAGAGTTCAGAGTAAAGAAAGAAGACTGGGAGTTACCCTTTCCCTCTTCCTTTTTAAAGAGAATTTAGTGACTATGTTGTACCACTCTTGGATGTGAAAGAATCTTAATAATTGAATTGGAGACTAGTTATGTGGTTATGCTGAATCATCACATTCTGACCATTTCTCTTGCTGGCTTTGAGAATGAAGTAGAGCTCTACATTGGTTCTCTCTCTTGTTATTTTGGTAACGTGTTAGCTTTGCAAAATTGTAGTGCCTGGGTTCTTGCACACTTGTGTTTTTTAGACTGACACTCCCTTCCCCTTCTGCACTTGTGTATATGTATTTTATCAGCACTCCTAATTGACAATTCAGATTCTTTATTAATAGTTGGCCTTTGCTTAATTATTAGTGATATTTGGTAACTTGATGAGGAGGGTTAGGGAAAAAAAAAAACCAATCCTGACACTTGAATTTGTGATTTGCTATGTTTTCATACTTTTTTTCCTTTTCAAATTACAGATCAACTTGAGCGAGTCTTCTTACGACTTGGTCATGCTGAAACAGATGAGCAGTTACAGAATATTATCTCTAAATTCCTTCCTCCTGTTTTGCTCAAACTGTCTAGCACACAGGAAGGAGTACGCAAAAAAGTAAGTGTGCTGTACCTGTTGGTAGAACAGCAGATCTGATTTGAGAACTTGATTAAATTGATATGTACTGTGAGATTACTTTTTCGGGTTCTATAATTGTCTATTCTGTATGGTCTTAGTGACTTGTCTAAACTTTGCTTATTTAGCAGGCACTTAGTAAGTATGTACTACAGGTTGAGTTGTTACCTTGTGGAATACCTCTACTCCAGTGGGCATGCCAACATTCTTACATAGAAAGTAGTTTATTCTGGAAATGATTCTCCCTGCCTAAAATTGTTTCCCTATTTCTTCAAACAACCAAAGCAAGCATGCTTTGGAGGAAACAGTTGTAGTCCCTTGCAGTCCATGATAAGCTGAACTCTTTATACAACTTGGACATTAGCCAGGTTTTAAAATTTGAGATCATTTTGAGTTACCATTTTGATAGTAAGTGATAGATATATTTTACCTGCGAAGCAGGATGTTGCCTTATAATTTGTAATGTATATGAAGTTATATTAAGGAGTTATAGATTCTTGAATTAAGGCCAAATCATTTAATTTTAAAAAATCTTTTTAATGTGTATATATATGTATATATGTGTGTGTGTGTGTGTATATATATATGTATATATATATATTTGCTTCTCAAGGGTTAATACTTTACAATATATAGAAAGAAGTTCAGAAGTGATCTAATCCAACCCATACCTGAAGAGAACTTTCTTTTCTAACGTCCTTGACAAATGTCATTAAGTTCCACTTTAATATTCTAGTGATAAGAAAATCACAATTTTTGAAGACAGTTCCAATTTTGGGTGGCCCTGATGGTTAGGAAGTTTTGCCTTAAACTTCCAGGACCTGTCTGGAGCACCATGCTATCCCTCACCTGTCTCTGCTTCATTTTCTGAGATTTCCAAGGCCATCTTTTTGATAACAGGTTCTGGAATTTTGACAGGAAATTGAAGTCCAGAATATTGGCGTATGGTTTGAGAGAATCCCTCTTCATTTGGCGTTTTGAATGTCAGGACATTTGCCTCTAACTATGTGTCACATTTCTTAATTTTCATGATTTTTCAGAATGTTTTTCATTGGCTTAGAAATTTCATCTGCTCTTTCTTTCAGTGGCCTGGGATTCAGTCCATCAGAATAGGATGGCTTGCATCATTTGGGTGGCTAGGTGCTCTCTTACAATCCCTTTACTTACCTCAGACTTAATTCTTTCTTAATTTTTATTCTCTTAGTTAGGGTAGCTAGGTGACACAGTGGATAGAGCACCAGGCCTAGAATCAAGAGGACCTGACTTCACATCTAGCCTCAGACATTCACTAGCTGTATGAGCCTGGGCAAGTCACTTCACCGCTGACTGCCTCAATTTCCTCATCTGTAAAATGAATATAATAATGATTGTTGTGAGGATCCAATGAGATAATCATTATAAAACGCTTAGCACAGTGCCTGGCATGTAGTAAGCACTGTGTAAATGTTAGCTGCCCTTATTATTGTTACCGTTAACATTAACCATTTCTGTTCTTTTTTCCCATTCTGGAGATTGAATTGAATTTGACAAACTTTTGAAAGCATTTACCCTGTGCAGGATGCTGTTGTAAGTGCTGGGGATACAGAGGTCTCTGACCTTGAGGAGCTTATCTGCTCTTTGAGATGATATTTCATTTGTACACCCTAAACAAATAAAAGATGATTTGAGGAGGAAAATAGTCCAAACAACTGAGATGTGAAAAAGGTTTAACATCAAAGGTGGCAGAGCTTTAAGGAACCACACGATGGTTCCTTTGACTATAGCAACCATTGAAACAAAGCATCATGCCACTGAAGAATTTTGCTGGAGGAGTGGCATAAATGGTATTACCAAAGAAATGTGTGACTGGAAAAGGAGAGCAAGTGATAATCACTGAGTGGTTTTTGCTTCATTGGTATCTCTGTAATATCAAGAGATTTAGAGGTGCCCCCACCCCCCAGCACTTCTGCTGTCTTTTATGGGGAATTTACAGCATGATAGGGACAAGACTCTCACAAAATGATAAGATGCAGATAAAATTTGATTTCCACCTTTTGAAGTGCAGTATCTCTTCTCCAGGATAACATTCCTAGTTCCTTCAACTGAATCATCTTTTGAGGCCCCTTTGCTTTCCTGGTCTCCCTGCTCTGGACTTAGTTCAAATTATCAGTGTCTTTGCAAAAAGACGTTCTGGGCAGCCCAGCCTAGAATGGAGCATAATATTCTAGATTTAGTCTAAGGCAGAGTGCGGTGAGATTATCATTTCTGTAGTTCTGGATGTCATACCTCTCTCTGCATCCTGAGGATTGAACAATTTAATAAAGAAAAATAAATCCAACCATAACAGGTACAGTTGAACAAAACAAGTTGGCCATGTCCAAAAATGTATGTCTCATTCTTAATTTGTCTGTTGCTTCTAGCAGGAGGATCAATGGAACAGACTAGGCAAGGGAGAGTGAGAAATAGTGGAACTCAGTATCCTGGTGTTTTATAAACCAGATAATGTGAATTACATAGGAAACTACTCTTTGTTCAATAAAAACTGCTGGGAAAACTGGTAAGCAGTCTGGCAGAAATTAGCCTTAGACCAACATCTTACTCCATGTTCTGTAGGATAGGCAGCGAAGTGGTACTACTACGAGTGGGTAGAATACTGGACCTGGAGTCAGGAACATGTGAGTTCATATCCTGACTGAGGCATTTACTGGCTGTGTGACCTTGGGAAAGCCACTTAACCTTTGTTTCCTGAACTGTAAAGTAAGGATAGTAACAATACCTACCTGGCAGGATTAAATAAAGAGAATTGGGAAAGCTCTTAGCGCAGTGCCTGGCACATAGTAGACACTAGTAAGAACGCTGGTGGTAATAAAAGTGAGTCCATCATCTCAATATTAAATACCATACCATTAAAAAATCAGAAGAGAAACATCATATACCTTTCATACCTATAGGTAATAGGTGTATTCTTAACCCAATAAGGTTTAGAGATAATTATAAAAGATGAAAGATAAACATGTATCTTTGAGAAGATGAAATGGAAAAGCTTCTGTACAAACTAATTTAATGTGCTTAGGATAATAGCTAGTCAGATTGGAAACGTCTTTGTATCATATTTCTCCAAAAACAGTTTACTATTCAAGATATGTAAATAGTTAACATGCTTATGACTTCAGAAAAGCCTTAAGTGGTCAGAGGATGTGAACAAAATAGTTTTCAAAAAAAATCGCCAACTATAAACAACCTTGTGAAAGAATGCTTCAGATCAGTAGTAATGCAAATCAAAACAGTCTTGAAGTTCCATCTCGCACCCTGAAAGTTGGCAAAGTTTGAGGGATTATGTGAAGGCAGGTGAATCAGTCCTGCCATTTTGGAAAGCATTTTGGTATTATGCAAATAAAGTGACTGCTATCCATACCCTTTGGCCCAGAGATTTTATTACTAGACTTACATCCCAGGGAAGCTCCTGGTATGAAGAAAGGCCCCATATCCACATACACCCCCCCCCCAAATACCTTGTACTTCTGTGTGTGTGTGTGTGTGTGTGTGTGTGTGTGTGTGAGCATTTTTTATAATAGCAAAGAATTAGGGGAAAAAAATTAGATGACCATTGACTGGGAAATGAATGGCTAAACAAATTATGGTATGTAAATGTAATAGAATATTACTATATTGCAAGAAAAAAATTAAAGAATATAGAGAAGCACGGGAAAAAAGTCTGATACATAATGTAGTAAGCAGAGAGCTGAGTAAACAACATACACTATGACTACAACAATGTAAATGGAAAGAAAAATCACCAAAACATTAAAACTTGAGTTTTGCAGAATTATAGAGAATATGTGTCTCTTAAAAGAAGTGCTCTGAAGATGATGCTGCAAACCCACAGCCATTTGCAGAGGTGGGAAGTCTGCCAAAGTTGTATATTACACAAGCTTTCAGACTTTCTGATATTTTGATCAGTTTCTCTGTTTTGGGTTTTTTTTTTACTTCCTTATTAAATAACCCTGAGCAGGGAGTCACTAACCACCATCGTTCTTTTTATACCCTTACTGAATCTTTTACTGAAAAACACCTATGTATCTATTATATCATTTGTTGAAGGATAAACAGTTTACTGATGTGGGTGTTCCCTCTACTATTACAGATCACAATTTATCCACCCCCCTTCCCATCCTGTACAACTCTTACCTATTTCCTTCTCTGAATTCTTTAGTATCCAGTGAAATGAGAGCCTTCCTCTAAATTGCGTGCATTAAAAACTCTCCAATTTCCAAAATGTTAACAGCCCATCTCTTAAATTTCAGGCCAGGTTCATTGTCCATTTAGTGTCTGACCAAGGTATATGTCACCTAACTGCATATCATAATTTGAGCAATAGTCATTTTCCCCTCCTCTTGTTTTTTTCTGTGTAAATAGTTAAGCTTAATTTTTCTGAATGAATTTAGCTTTTGTCTAGTAGGCTCTACCATGTGCCAGAGCTTGATCTAAATTTAAAGTCATTTGCCAGCAGGAGCACCTGAAGGACCTCACTATTTATTGGGAATCTTTCCATTTGATTCTCTTTGGACATCTTCTCTGACAATGGTAAACACGCTTCTTGGACGTATATCTCCTTGTTTTATGTCATATTAAGGATCAGTCAGTTGAACAAAGTTGTTTATTGTATCTTGCAAGGAATCTGATAGGATTTTCGTGTGAGATACTAATAATATGAGATTATTATTTAAGGATATACAAGATCAAATGCTCAAAGTATAAAATTACTTTATTAGACCATTTAAAGCCACATTTTGCTTTGCTTTTTTGTGTTTTGTATTCTGCATTATATTCTGGCTTTTTATTATAGTTAATAAGCAATATGGAAAATATAGAATCTAATAAGATATGGTCTACTGTAGAATATCATTTGTGAAAGCTCACCCATCCTTTTCTCAAACATTCAGCAAGGTGTTTTCTCAACACGTGTGCAGATTATTCTCATAGGCTCTTATAGAGGTGGGAAAATAGGCCTCTGAGCCTTAGGTACTGATGTTTTCTCAATTGCCTTTTCCCAGTTGTAATGAAGTTTGCTTTTTCCCTTTCTCTTTTGATATTTCCTTCTTTTTCAATTATCTTGATATTCTATCCACCCAGAATTCTGTATTCCTCAGTGAATCTTCTTGTGTTTGTTTACTTTAGTGCCATTTCCACTTCCTCATACACCATATATGGGATTTTGATGTTAGATTACATATGAAATCATTCCACATAGTTTGCTATGATAGTTCTGCAACATCTTTTCCATTTCTCATCCATTACTTTAATAGATTCGGTTTAGATACTTTTTTTCCCAACCCTCGAAAAACCTGATGTACGTGGTTTAACTTCTATGGACTAGATTAAACAAAAATTTAATCAAATATTTGTTGAATATTTGCAGTTAATAAATTTTAGTTCCTATGTTTTATTAGCTCCCCTAGTTTGAGGCTGTACATATAAAATCATAGTTGTGGTATTGTGTGGTGATGAACTAGCAAATTGGGATAATAGAAGAATATTCTCCAGCTCCAGGGGGCCATTGCTTCTCTGGTTGAATTCATTTCCCATTTTAAAATGAGAGTATGTAGGAAAAAAATTTTACATAGTTAATTTCATTTTATATCTTATCTGACAAGTATTTTGTATATCAAGCAGTATTTATACACAATGACTCTTTGAGCTTCAGAAGTAGGTATTATAATAATAGTACTTCCCTTATGGGTATCAAATGAATTAATATATGTAAGTCATCTTGGAGACCTTAAAGTACTCTTTTGACATCAGAATTAATATTTTAGGTATAGCTTTGCACATGCCCCTTCACCTTGTCACCCATCTGTATCTGGTGTCTAGGGGAGCTGTCTAGTTCAAATTTCAGATGAGGCTTAGTGCTGTTGTTTCAAACCTTTTCTGCTTTCTTCAGGTTCCCGTTTTTTCCTCCCTTTCTTTCCCTTCAATAGACAAATTAAAAAATATACCAGTCTTAACATAGTCTCTCTTGGTAGTGACTTATTTTTTTTTTATTCTTCTTTGGAAATTCTAGGTTGATATCTACTCCTTTGCTGTTTCTACGGCCTCCATTCTAGTTCAAGTCCCTAATTTATCATGGCTTATTTATTGTTACTCGTCTCTCTGTTTCTAGTCTTTCTCTGACTGTTGCCAGATTGAATGACTTTATGTTTCTTAGAAGATAAAATCCAGTTTACTTTAGTTAGCATTCAAGAACTTTTATAGTCTTGTCCCATAGTATAGATATACATATATCTAATGTTAGCTTGGGTTATATACGTTCTAGTCCACTTAGGCTAATATTTTAGTGTCCTTCAAATATATTGTGCTGCTTATTGTATCTGAAACTTTAATATGATGTTTTTTTCTTCCTGAGATTCCCTTTCCTTAGGCTGCATCTATCTTAAACTTATTTTAACTTTAGAGTCCAGCTTAGATTCTTTCTGTTTCATGAGACCTTCCTTGGCCACTCAGAACTCACATTGATTTATTTCCTGATTCCTATAGAATGTATTAGGTGGATAACCAATATTTTCACTTAATTTTTTTTGATTTGTATTAATTATTTGCATTTTTTCTGCCCAGTGAGCTTGTGAGTTCCTTAAAAGTCAGGACCGTTTTATGCTACTTTAGTAGCCCTTATATTGATAGTCTGTTAGTAAATTTTGTTAAATATATTTTCTTCTTGTGTATCTCCTCTTGTGATCTAGGAGGGGTGTAGCCCTTGAAAAAGGCATGTGGAACTATATGGACACTGTGATTAAAATTAATGTGGTGTCTTTTGAAAGGTCTTAACATTTGAAACATAGCAAAGACACTAACAACTCAGCAACAGAGAGACATTTGTGTAGTAATGACAGTTTTAAAATACGTGTTATCTCTTGCTTGTGACGCATGAATTTTGGCTTCTGTCAGTTGTTAGGTTTTCTGATATTGTAATGGTTTTTATTCAGTCCGAGAGTTGGTATGGTATAAAGAGCCCTGGATCCTATGCATAAGAAGGTCTGAGGTCAGTTTTTGCTCACTCTGTGATTGCAAATAGCTGTCTTCTAGGACTTAGTTTCCTAATTCATAGAATTGTTGATAATGACACTTGTACAATTCATTACACAGGATTTTTGTGAGAAATTTGTTTTTTAAATTATGAATTGTTATGTAAATTTAGGCTATTATTCAGTCTTCTAGATCAAGGTTCTTAAATTGTATGGAAGCTAGCTAGGTTTCCTTGCAGTTATTAGTTTGTAAATTAAGCCATGATTTAGGTTTGTTTATGAAATTTATTAAAAATTGAATTAAAATTTTATCTCTAAGTTTGTATAACACTATTCTTTCCAAATCCAGTCCCATTCTCTTCTGTTTCTATTTGTACCCTCCAAACTTGACTACCACATAGTTTGTTTCTAAAGTGCAAGGATAGTAACAGTACAATGCTACAGGTCTAAAATTTTTTTTTTTTTTTTTTTTTTTTTTTGCTGTGGTTCGGGAAAGAAACCACACAGAAAGGAAAGAAAAATGTTAACACCTATAAGATTCATTCCTAGTTTGAATACTATAATACTTAGCTATTATTACTATTATTTAGAACCCCTCACTCACTTTAATTGAGTTGTCGGCTGATAGGCAGACCAAGTGAATTTTTTGCATTAAATTTGTTGATGATGTAATAGTTGAGAATTTGAGAAATTCACTGTTCTTTATTCTAGGTCATGGAGCTATTGGTCCACCTGAATAAACGTATAAAGAGCCGTCCAAAAATACAGCTTCCAGTAGAGACTTTATTGGTTCAGTACCAGGATCCTGCTGCAGTTTCCTTTGTCACAGTGAGTGGGCTTCTTAGCGTATTCACTGGCTAATAATGTTTCCTTAATATCTTACAAAACCTGAAATTTGGGCTCAGATTTTTTTTTTTTTTGTTAAAATTTACAAGATACTTTCTTTTTGAGCAATATCTTGTTTTTTGATAAACACTTCCCTGGAGAGAAGACCTTAGAGAAAACTCTGAGATAGGTCATTGAGGGGTATTATACAGCAGAAAAGGGAATTTTAATAAAATGGGCTAGAAGATTCAGGAGAATGATATATTAGTCATAAAATAAGTTACTTTTTCCTTAGCAAAAGAGAAAGTATAGAAAAGGTCTTAGAGTGTAAGTATGTTTAAAATAGGTGACTGAAAATAATAAAAAAAAAAAAAGAACTTAGAGGGAAAAACAAGAAAGGCACACTTTGGTTGGAAATTGTTTTTTGTTTATATATCTTCAATCTTATCTTTTTAGTATTTTAGGAGATTTTTGAAAAACTATCTCTTACTTAAATAAGAGTAAAGTATGCAAAGGCATACTTATCAAGAAAAGTTCTTCATAATGAGATTCAGATAACACTAATGTTTTCTATTGAAAAGTTAACAATTTCCAGGGTATGTCCGTGTAAACAGTTTTGATACCATACAACAATGCCTAGTCTCTTTAACAAATATCCTTGCTACAGATGTAGTACCTTTTTTACCCAGGAAGGTCCAAGTGTTAAGTGATGTTCTTCTACATGTTTAGTCAGATAAGCTGCTCACCTTTCACCACATTACAGATATATTTTGCTCTAAGTACTAAATGTTGCCAGAAAAATGTGTCAGTTTAATTTTGATAAATCAAATGGTCATCTTTGATTCCTCCCTTTTTCTCACTTCCCACATCTAGTGTTTCACAATGCCCTACTGACTCTGTGTCTGGAATACCCCATCTGTTTCTTTCCATTACCACCATTCTAGTTCAGAGTATCATTACCTCCAAGATGGCTCTAGTTTTTCCTTTCACCAGTTCACCCAACACACTCTATCAAGTTCCTGTACAGAAACATCTTAAGCGCTTCCCTGATGCCCGCCATAGAGAGCTCCTTTGGAGCCTCATTTCTCATTTATGTACTATATATTTCAGCCAAACTGTAGCACTTCGTATTTCCCAAATAAATCTTGATATTCTTGTTTTTTGTTTAGGTACATTTATAACTTAAAAGTATTTTTAAGGTAGGCCTCTTTACCTGTTTCAGAAACGAAAGTAAAAATGTCAGCTTTATATTGCAGAAATTGAATACTATATGTTTAGATCTAGTAACAAGAGTTTTTAAATAATGTTAGAAGCAAATTATGTATGAAAAATTGCTTGACCTGGAAGAGTTAATGTAGTTAACAAAGATCTAATGAATCTGCCTCAGTTTTACTGTGCAAACAAGCTGTGCGTGGACAAGGTGTCCCAAAAGTCATAGTCTAGTTTAAAGCTGAATTAACTTAAAACTGTGTAAGAAATTTATAGTGTGTAGATGTTTTTTTCATTGTCAGTGAAAATCTGATGAAAGCTTCAGATTGTAATTCTTCCTCAAAACCAGTAATCCAAGTATCTACATTTTAATTCACTGATAGATTGGTGTTTTTTTCCTTCAAATTTAATAGTTGACTTAAAGTCTAGAAGCAAAAATATTTAGAGAAGGGAAGATGTGATGCTGTCAATTTCCAACAAATTTTAAACTTAGATTTACTGCCAAAATTATAAACCATCTTTTGGTTAAAGTCAGATTTCATTTATTTTGATGTTTGGTTTTCTCCTTTCCTTTATAGAATTTTACTATAATTTATGTTAAGATGGGCTATCCTCGCTTACCAGTGGAAAAACAGTGTGAACTTGCCCCTACACTTCTTACTGCAATGGAAGGGAAGCCTCAGCCTCAGCAGGATAGGTATGGTTTTTCTTGATTACTTCTGTCTGTAATAAACTAAAGTACTAACATTCATTTAAAATAAGAACTGTGTAAGTTTGGTTTCAGTTAGGAAAATTTGAACCCCCTACCTCTTTAAATGTCTCACAACTATATATTAACCTTTCTTACTTCTTAATGTTGTTTACTAAAATTCTGAATGCCACCGTAATTGGAAGTGTGCAGATTCAGCATTCTAGTGATGTGTGTCTTTATATAACTGTGCTAAAATTATACATGCAGCGTGGCATTTCTTCAACATATTAGTCATTTATAAGACAGTTTGTTTCTGAGCGTGGCGCTTTTGAAGGATAACATACTGAGAACATTTTAAATGTGGGGAATGAGTTGCCTTTTCATTGTCACTTATAGATCTGAGTTAGATGAATGTTGAAATTTACGAAGGGAAAATGAAGTTAAATAATGCTTTTAACAGCTCTTCCAGTAGACAGCTGACTCACATGAGTCTTTAAAGGAAAGACTATATGTGTAAATGTAACAAGTAACAGATAGTCATCTCAAGTACTATAGGTCTATAGTTATTTCAGGACTGTCAGAAAATACATAATAAAAGGGAAATCTGTCTGTCTGTCTGACAGTGTGATTGATATAAAGGATAGAGAGCTGGCTCCCCTGTTAGCAAGACCCACCCAGTTTAGTCCCAACCCTAATGTGGACTTTCTGACTCTAGGCAAGTTACCTAATTTCCTTTAACCCCAGGTACCTCCCTTCCTTAAGAGGAGTAGTCTTCAAAATGGTACTACTCTGTATTACTAGAGGAAATTCCTTACTGGAAGCTCCTCACAGTCCCGGTACATCAGAGGCCCATTAGGCCTTCCCAGCTGACCTACTCCTGCCCGTGAATGTCACTTTGCCATCCACCTCACCATTGAACCCTTAGGATTTTCAGGACTTTCCTTCTGATCTTCTGTTGTAAGCATTCATATGTATTTTCTTTCCCAATCACATTGTGATCTCTTGGAGACCAGAGAGTGTTTTTGCCTTTTTTTCCCTTAAATATCCTCTAAATATCACACTGTGTTTGACATACAGTAAACTCTTAGTCAGTGGTTTTGTTTTCTTTCATACATCAATGAAATTAAAAGTTTGATCCAAAAATATTTGCCCATACATGTTCTTACATGTTGCTAATGTGTGTAATGTGTCCGTGTATATGTTTATAATTACATAGAGTTTTTTGCATTAAAGTTATATACATGATAAACCATTGATTTTAAAAGACATGATTTTTAAAAAACTGATCACTTACATAATAACATTTAATATTTTATAAAAAAGATACTCATTTTTTTCTATGAAAAAATTTAACTGAGAAAAGTATTTTGTAACATCGCTATCTGAAATTTTTTAAAAAATCTTCCAAGGATGACTTTTAAAAGTCACTAAAAAATGACCATATAACCCTGAATGCCCTCTTCAGGTTGTTGGGGGTTTTTAAAAGTTTTTTATAATATTTTTAGTTGCCTAATACTAAGTATAGATGAATATATTATTTTGCATGAACATTGCTAGTCTTTATAAGAAGAATGTCTATTGCCATAATGGTCATTTATTAATATTCTGTTTACTGCTTTGTATCTTACACACTATGTATACAAAATTAATTTTAAATAATTGTGGTAAACAATTATCTTTTCAGCTTAATGCATCTTCTAATACCAACCCTTTTTCATATGAAATACCCTGTTGAACCGTCTAAAGCAGCTTCTCCGTTTAATCTTGCTGAGAAACCAAAGACTGTACAGCTGCTTTTGGACTTCATGCTAGATGTCCTCCTGATGCCTTATGGGTAAGTTAAAAACTCCCATCTCATTTTTTATTGTTCCTTCTTTAAGTATCATTTTAAAAGAATAAATCGAACTATTCCTGCTATGTGGATTACTCTTACACCTATAGAGCTCTGACTTCTTCCTTTTGAGTTCCACTCCTTATATTTGCAACTCCAGCTCTGCTGTTGCCTCAAACTCATTCCATCTACAAAGGAACTCATCATCATCTTCAGACCATTTCTGTTTCATAATTCATTATTTCTGTTGATATCATTGTTCTTTCTATTATCCAGGGTTGACAGACTTATGCGTAATCTTTGGTTTCTTGGTTTACTCCCATATTCAGTCCATTTCCATGCTGTATTGATTTTCATAACCATCCCTTTCTACACCATAATATACCTATATTACCTTCTTCATAGAGTTTGTTTGGAAAGTACTTTAAAAACTGCAAAGGACTATATAAATTCTAGTTGTTAAGAGATTTGTAAGTATCAATACATTCACAACTATTTAATAATAATATAACTTCATATTATAATAATATCATGTACTTTATGTACAAGAGTGACATCAAGTTATATGGCTACCCTGAAAAATACATTAAACAGCTTCTCCATGTTGTGAGATGTTTCTCCATTGATGTCATAATGTCATTTGGACTTGATAGGTAAAAAATATTTAATGTATACCAAAGAAGGAGAGAGACTCAAGATGTTCAGTTTGAATCTAGAGGTCATGTTAAACCAGTGAATGAAGTTGATACTTAAAAGTACATTGGTCTTCTACAGGCAAAATACAGCAAGCATAGAGCTGTCAAGGAGAAGACTGGTTGTTTCTGTCTAGTCACAAGCTCAGTGGGAAGAACGTGCTTAAATCAACACCTGGCGTAGTCTTAACACACACTTTCAGAATGATAAAATGGACTGTAATAGATCTGGGAAAGTAAATGTTGATGATAGGTACACATCATTGGATTTATGGAATGTAACTAAAAGACTGCCTCAAGAAGGAACCTGTGAAACAGACAAGTTTCAAGAGTAGAATCAAAAGTTTCTCCAAAAACAACAGCCGTATGAACTTAGCCAACAATTGATTCACAAAGAAATATACAACAAATAATTGAATCATGTATATTTGTCTAGAGAAAGAGGTATTTGTGGTGGCAATTCAATACCAGGTTATCACCATCAGAAATTACTGATAAATTGTCTCCAAGGATGTTGGCTTTAATGAGCAATGTAGATTATGCAAAGGAACAGCAGGATTTGTAATACATCACTGCAGGCTGAAACTAGCATCTAGTGGTACCTTGTAGGTACCACCTAAACTCATATCAGAAACTCATTCTCTTTCATGAACTAACAGATGTCAGATCCGTATACTTCCCATATAGGCCTCAGAATATTTTTGAGAATTCAATAACCAAACAGAACTGTTTGCCACAGTTGCTTGAACATGATTTTGACCCATAAAATTTGTATTCAAATTATATTTTTTTCAATCAGCAAAAACTTGCTCTCTCCATTACCCCCACCTTAGCACCAATTGAGAATGAAAGAAAAAACCCTTGTAACAAACATGTATAGTCAAGCTATTGGCCATGTCCGAAAGAAAAAATACGTATGTATGTGTGTATGCATATATACATGCACATATCTACATTCACATGCCCATCTTATTCTGCACTCTTGACTCTTTTATCTCTTTAGTCAGAGGTAGTAGCATGTTTCTTCCTTAGCTCTCTAGAATGTGGTTCATCGTTAAACTGATCAGAGTTCCTAAGTCTTTCAGAATTGTTTGTCTTTATAGTACTGTTGTCTTTGTAAAAATTGTTATCCTGGTTCTGCTCGCTCCACTCTATCAGGTCATAGAAGTCTTGCCTGGTTTCTTTGAAACAATCCATATCATCATTTCTTTTAGCACAACAGTATTTTATAACATTTATATGTGATATCTTGTTCAGCCATTCCCCAATTGATGGGTGCAGTGCCCTATCAAGTTTCTAATTCTTAGCCACCATGAAAAGAGCTATTATAACTATTTTTGTACATCCTTAGAATTTGTTTTACTTAGGACTGACCTCTCCCTTAGGCTCTTCTTCCTCCAGTTCCCCCTTTTCCATTCTCATTTCCTTATTGAGTGAAATACAATCCTGTACCCACATGTTTGTTTGTATGTTCTTCCCTCCTTTAATCAGTTCAGATAAGAGTGAGGTTTAGGTGTCAGCTGCTACCCCCACTTTACTTATACAACCTAATTATGTGAGAGAATTTTCTCTGACTTTCTTTCTGTACCTTCCCCCAGTATATTTCTCTTCCCCTCCCTTTCCATTCTTTTGAGATCATCAAGCCATAACAGTACCACTCCCAGGCCCTCCATCTAATTAGACTCCCACTATGAGTCTTGATGATATTAGGGTTGAGAGGGGATATATTATCTCATATTAAAATATATTACCTCATCTTAAAATGTAAGCAGCTTATCCTTGTTGTAATTCAAGCTCTTTTGCCTTACAGAATCTCATATTCCATGCCCTCAGATCTTTTAATGCAGAAGCTTTGAGGTCCTGTGTAATCCTGTAATTCCATGTTTCTTGCTCTTTGTAATATTCTCTCTTTGTACTGGTAATTTTGGAATTTGGCTACAATATTCCTTGGTATTTTCAACTTGGGATCTCTTTAAGGAGGTGATCAGTGGATTCTTTTGATCACTATTTTACCTTCTGGTCCTAGGACCTTAGGGCAGTTTTCCTAAATGATTTCTCGAAAGATGCTGTCCACACCCTTTTTTTCATCATGTTTTTCAGGTATACCAGTAATTTTTAAATCGTCTCTCCTGGATGTATTTTCCAGGTCAATTGTTTTACCATTGAGGTATTTCATATTTTCTTCTATTTTTTTTCATTCTTTTGTTTCTGTTTGACTGATTCTTGATTTCTCATAGACATTAGCTTTCACTTACTCAATTCTAATTTTTAACAGATTGTTTTCTTCTATTAGATTTTGTGCCTCCTTTTCCATTTGGCCCATTCTACTTTTTAAGAACTTGTTTCTACAGTCAATTTTTGTCCTTCCTTTTCCAAGCTATTGACTGTCTCTTGCATACCTCTCATTTCTTTTCCCAGTTTTTCTTCTACCTCTCTCTTATTTGACTTTTAAAATCCTTCTTGACCTTTTCCAAGAAGTCTTTTTGGGTTTGAGATCAGTTCATATTCCCCTTTGAGGTTTCAGATGTGAGTATATTGACAACAATGTTGTTCTCTTCTGCATTTGTGCCTTGATCTTTCCCATAATAAGAATCTACTGTCAATGTCCGTTTTTGCTTTTTGCTCATGATGTTTGCCTAATTCCTGGCTTTTAGAATTGCGCTGTCTTGATAGAGTGCAGGGGACATTGCCCCAATCTTCTTGTGCTTGGGCCTCTGGTGCTGGCAGCTGCCGGCTGTAGGGATCTGGCAGCATACCTGATGGTGCTGAGCTGGAGTCAGCAACACTGGAGCTCTGGGGGAGGGGTGAGGAGTCTGGCCTCTGGTGGATGCCTGCTTGCTGGGGCCTTGCACTCGAATGTTTGGCTCCTGCTTACCTGGGCCTTGCTCTTGAATATTTGGCTGCTAGAGGATGTCTCCCAGCCTAGAGCTGTGCCTCCTGGAGTTGTGCAGAAGCCCTGGGAGATTTGGCTACTGGAGAATGCTGACACACATGGTGGTTTTCCAGGCTGGTGTCTATTGGTTCCCCTGCCTGTGCTGAGGCACTCAGGGGGTCCTGGTGTTGACACTTGCCTGCTCTACCACCCTGGGGCTCAGGATCTCCCCCTGCTTTGCTGGGTTGGGGCTTGCTGCTGGCTTTCTGGGATGCCTCCTGTCCTGTACTGCTCCCCGTCCCCCAGAGTAAGAGGGGCCTTTCTTGTTAATCCCTCAGGCTTCCTGGGCTACAAGACTGCTGCACCCCTGCTAGCTCAGCTGTTCAGGGTTTTTCCTGGGGCTATATTTTCTGGGCTTTCCAGGGGCAGAAGTGACTTCTTACTCTGCCATCTTGGCTCCCGGTAGCACAACTCCCCTGTTGCTGTTTTCTTAGGATATTGAGTGTTTTGTTATTCTAGGCTTCTAAGGGTAGCTCAGGCTGGGGACCTGCAAGCTTTCCGTCTTCCCAAAGTAGTCTGATCCAGGGCAAAGTCTAATTACCATCCTCCTTGTTCTAGTCTCTGCAAGTTCCTTACCTGGGTTTGAGTTTGAACAGGTAGACTGCTGCTGCTAGCTCAGAGTGACAGAACTGTAGTCTTCCTTTTGATCTGGTATTTCTTCCCCAGTTATTTCTCTGTTGGTTTCAGACTGGGATAAGAGCTGTAACTGAGATTCTGCTCATCTCCTGGAGTCTGAGCCACATAATTGCTGCTTACATCTAAATTTGCTGCTAGCTCAGTACATAGCCCATCCTGGATTGCCACCCCTGGTGCAAGTCTTCTAATTTTTCTCTATATCTGTGACTTGGAGCTAAGGTCAAAACTGCCAGTTGCCTCCTATTCCTGTACTCTGAACAACATTGTGGTGCGCAGATAGGAGTCTGGGACCTCATTGTGCCCTTGGATTTCCTCATCAGGATTTGATCTGGAGCATCTTCTAGTTCTTGTGTAGGAGTTTTCTTTATAAGGAGTGGGAGCATTATGTACATCTTCCTGTCACTTCCCCATATACAGTTGAATACAATACGCATCAGAGTGCCTCAAGGAAGGTACAGTAAGTACATATTGGGCATTAGAGAAAGAATATACCGCTTCAGCGAGGGAAGTTAGAAAGCCTTCATGTAGGAGAAGTATCTTTTCCTGAAAGTCTCAAAGTATTAAATTGAAGCAGTATTTGTTAAACTTCTGCAATGTATAAGGCTTGAAAAGTTGAAAAGACAAAAACCAGTTAGTCTGTCTTTAAGGAGCTTACGTTCTACTGGAATAGAAATATGGATAGGATTTGATAGAAATTGGTCCATATGACACATTCCTGGTTTGCGGAAGAGCACTAACAATGGTGCAATGTCGGGAAAATGAGAGGACCATCCTCAGGAACATAGAATGGTACAATGTGACAGGATATATGATGTCAGACTCATTGGATTGAGATGTAATTGCTGCCTTGATGTCAGGGAACATTTCTTCCTCAGGCATGGTAGTGTCATTTGGGCCAGGAATGGAAAAAGGCTTTTTTCCACTGTATTATTAGTTGAGATTATTAGTAGAGATATGTCATAAACAGCATGAAAAAGCTTTGTTATAATAGACTAATTATTGAGCTATGGATATAATTTCGTCATTCAGATTTTTTCTTTTCAATGACATTTTGATTTCTTATGTACATTTTATTCCACAGAAGTTAAGGAAAAAGGTAATTTAACAGAAAAGTTAAAATTCCATTTCCTTTGTAGATATGTGTTGAATGAATCCCAGAGTAGGCAGAATGTGCCCTCTGCACAGGGCTCCTCTTCCAGTGGTGCTGGAGGCTCCGGGATTCCACAGCCACCTCCAGGAATGAGCTTTTATGCAGCAAAGCGAGTTATTGGAGACAGTCCGTGGACACCTGAACAGTTAGAGCAGGTATTGTTTAGCTCTGCGCTGGGCTTTCTAACTTCATGTACACACGTATATATAGCTTTGGTCTTTTCTAATGTATGCATTTTTTTCTCTCTTTTTAGTCTTAATCAAGACTTTTCCCCTGTCAAACCTCAGCAATGTAAACTGGCTGTAGTCTTAGGGCAGTAAAACTTGTTACCTACAACCTTTTTCATGGTCATGTATAAGTTCTGTCATTTTATAAAACATTTAATAGGGTGGGTTTTTTGGTAAACTTCTTTTTAGGAATTTTAAAGTGGGCATTAAGAGTTTATTCTGAATCTAAACAAGGTTCAAACTTATTCTTGCCCTTGAGTGAGAAATAAAGGCCATAGTTGGAGACAGACATTTTATCATTGCTAAAGTAATTACATGTCTTTCATAATACTTTTTACAAAGTCTGGCCACATGAGAAATACCATGTAATAACTTTCTTTATAGAGAAATACATTTAGAAATAGAATAACCAGATACTTAAGTATTGAGCATAAACCTGGCCAGTGATAGTAAAGAAATCTTCAAAAAGGATTAAATGGAAAGCACTTAAATTTTAATCACTCCTATTTGTAGATTTGCCTTCCAGTTTTCCTGTGGCATCTAAATTAGCTAGGAGATAATCCTTTTTATTAGCGTTTGCATTTTTAAATTGGCCAACAAATGTGTCTCCTTGTAGCTCTTTCAGTCACAAAAGGGTACTTTTCTCTCAGTAATATAACAGAAAAATAATTCTTTCACAGGAACATTATGTTGGTTAGACTAGTCACTGCATATCCTTTATTTTTTAACTATAGAAGAAACAAGTTGGATTAAAAACTATTTAAGCTATCTTGCCATAATTATTTGGTTTATTTTATATAGTTTTTCGGCATCAAACGTTTATGTTGAAGATAAAAAAATTTTCTTTGGCTGAAGGATATCCTCTCGTAACTTTGTATGGATGACATTCAAATTACAAACTTCCTTTTCATTTAAACATATTGTAGCATAGCTTTGTATTCCATATTTGGGGGAAGGAAAGCATTTCTAAGCTCCTTATTAAGTGTGCATAGTTTTGCTCTTCAAGGACTTGGTTTTCTTCCAATGATTCAAGTGAACTTTTTTCTCATTTATATGAAATCCGATAGAATTTCTGGTTCTATTAAGGGTTAAGAAAGTGTCAGTTTTAAGCCAAGTTAACAAGCCAGTCAGCATTTTAAAGCACCATGTGTTAGCCATTGGGTGCCAGACAAAGAACCTGAAAAACACAGTCCCTCACTTCATGCACTTACATTCTTTTGGGATGAGAGGGGAAAGCATTAGCAGGTGCATGGACTTGGAAGGTCCTGCAGGAGGTGGTGTCAGAACTGAGTCTTGAAGGAATTCAGGGAAATGAAGGGGCAGAAGTGAGTGGGCAGGGGCATGGGCATTGCAAAGGCATGAGAAGAGAAGGATGAGTGATATGTTTGAAGAACTGTGCCCTTGTTTAATGTATATTGCCTGGAGGAGGAGAGCAAAGTATAAGAAGTATAGAAGGCAGGGAGATACTGAGATTCTAAGAGCTTTAAGTGCAAAATTAAGAGTTAAATTTTTATCCTAGAGGCAATAAGGGGCCATCGGAGCTCATTTGTTCAGAAGAAGATGGCGTAGTTAGACTTGGCAGCTCAGTGGAGGGTGGATTGGAGTGAGGAGAGATCTGAGGCAAGGTAGTCTAGGCAAGAGGTGTGAGGAGGGTCTGAAGGTGGCAGTGTGAGTGGAGACAAAGGGGTGCCAGAATGTCTCATAACCTCTTTGGTGGAGGGAAGAGTCTCTGCGGCTGCCTGTATATATCTTCCCATCTTGCTTGTCTCTCCCCTGGCTCTTGGTGCCCCAGAATCCATTGCATTAACCAAGCAACAGAAAGGCTACCCTAGTACCACCACTGCTGGTGGGAGTGGCTCTGCTTACTGCCTGGTCATCCCTTATCCTAATCTGGGCTGGCTCAGAACTGAATTGGATGGCTGGGTGGGAAGAATGCCTTAGCTAGTTACTCCTTATTCATCTTGTCTGTGCTGCTTGACTTCTGACAGTCAAGGGTTTGAACAAGGTGAAAGTAACAAACTCCATTCCTTCTGATGAGTTGGCTTTACCATCTCTCCTGCCACTGTCTCTTAGGAGCCTCTAGGCCTTAACATTTACTTTGCTTCTATGCCTTGGAGTACTCTGGCACTGTTATATTAACTACTTAAGTAACCTAAGGACCTTTGGGCATTGCCATACCCTTAAGACTCGTGGGCTTTTCCATTTGCTCTGTGTCTGAACTTTATTTTTTGTGTTGTCTCCCCCAGTTAGCACATGAGCTCTGTTAGATCAGGGACTGCCTAGCTTTTTCTTCTTTGTATCTCTGATACCTAGTGTGGTGCTTGGCACAGGGTGCTTTTTCATTTGTTTCTTCAAGGTAGAAATGACAAAGTTTGATAAAGGTTTAGGTGAGTAGAGTGAGGAATTGAGAATAATATTCAAATTTCAAACCCAACTGAAAGCTGAGTGATGATGTTTCCACAGCAGTGGGGAAAGTCAGTAGAGGGCAGAGTTTGGGAGGAAAGAGAATGACTTCTGTTTTGTATATGTTTAACTTGAGTATGAGATTAATGTGGTAGGCCCAATTCAATTAGGTAGGTGGTGATACTAAAGGCAGTTGGTGGTGTAGGATTGTAGCTTAAGAGAGGTATTAGTACTGGAAAAATAGGTCTGGAAATCATCTGTATAGAAGTGATAACTGAAGTGATGGCAATTGATGGGACCACCAATTCGAAGAAAGTGGGGGGAGAAGAGAAGAGCTGAGGGTAGGTCTTTGGGAGACACCCTCAGTTAGGGGGTGTGACAAGAGTGGAGAACCAGCAGAGGAGATTGGGCAGATAAGAGGAGAACCAGGGTGCAGAAGAATCGTGGAAACATGGTAAGGTGAGATTATTTAGGACAGCAGAGGGACCAACGGTGTGAAATGGTGTAGAAAGGTGGGAAAAAGGACATGTAACTTGATAAGGTGACTTTGGTAAGGGGTTTGAGATTAGATTAACATTTTTAGGATGAATTCAATCATCACAATTTTGTGATTTTTTTTTCCTCTAGGTCAGCAGCATTTGAATAGGACTAAAGGAGGCCGATGGTGGGGAGAGGGGGCGATTGATCTAGGTTTGGTGTGAGGCATAATCAGCAATAGGACAGATAGTCAAGGCAGAGCGGAGGATAGTGTAGAGTGAGTTTGTGCACTAAAGGATGGAAATAGAAAAGGGAAGAAAGAAAGTATAGTCAGTGCAGGACATAGGGTCTGAGAAAGAACAAAGGCATAGAGGAAGTGGTGGTCACGGTGAGGAATAAAAATAGAGTTGGGGCCCCTGAAGTATAGGGAAAGATGAAAGAATATGAACAAATGAAGGAATTTTAGAAAGCTTAAGTGTGGGAAAAAATTCTCTGTAAATTTAACTGTAAAGAAATTTCTAGTTCACTGAAGCTTTTTACAAAGTTGCAGAAGAAGTGTCTTACTGTATTTTGTAGCTCTAGTGAAATTTGTATTCCATCTGGTAAAATTCTAGATTGCCCCTTGAATGTGTTGTATTAAAATTCCTGCATGCATTGACTAGAATGCGGTGTTTTTTTATGTTAGAGTACAGAATTGAACACATAGTAGCTTATTAAAATGAAAAGATTGAGCAACAACTAGTTTAAGGTTGTTAGTATGCTTCTAATTCTTGTTTAACTATTATAAAAATCAGCATGAATCTATATTTCTTTTTTTTCCTCAATTTTTTAACATTTAAAATTTTAAGTTCCACTTTTTGTCTCTCCCTCCCCTGCCCCTGGATTTCCCTGACTTAAATTTCAAGTGAAGTTTTCACCTCTCAGAACCTTTAGCTGTGGTTAATATAGACTTAATCCCATTAATTTATTTTTTCATAATATACCCACCCATGTACTCAAGGGGTCTTAATAGTTGTGAGTACCCTTTTAACTGGTGATGCACACTTCAAATGTACAAATGTAAATTAATTCTTCGTCTTCTATAATCCTATTGTTTTTACACTTTCCAAACCTGATTCGTCTTCCCCATTCTTTAATGTTTTTTAAAACATTTTCTTAACAGTGCAAACTGGGTATAGTGAAATTCATAGAGGCTGAGCAGGTGCCGGAGCTTGAAGCTGTCATTCACCTAGTGATTGCCTCTAGCGATACACGCCACAGTGTAGCCACTGCAGCTGACTTAGAATTGAAGAGCAAGCAAAGGTAACAATTTACTGATCTGATAGTTTATATGTGGGAAAGGAGGATTTAAAAAATATTACTAAGCAAATTTTAAAAAATGTACACTAAATGATCACTATAATATTGTTTTCTTTAGTGCAGAATTTGACTTCTACAAATCTTAGAGACAAAAGAGAAACCATGTTTAGAAATGCTTTTAAAAGAGAATGCAATGTGCATGTAGGAGAGTATTTTTAAAAATTCATGTCTGCATTCTATCTTTTTCTTATCCCAAGTAAAATTAGCTGTATAATAAGAGTAACAAAATACAGATTATGTGTTAGTTTGCTTAGTTTTGAAATTCAGATTCTGAGGATGATATTTCTAGAAGGCCAAAGTAGAGATGTGATCGAAATTTATTTTGTTTATAAGCCAGAAATGAATGCTACTCAGCCATTGCCTGATTAGCCCCATGACTTTGGTTCAATTAGTCAAGCTCACTGAGCCCACATTGCTAGTCACTAAAATGAGGGACTTGGATTATTACCTGATTTCTAAATTTTCTTCCAGCTCCAAAATTCTCTTAGAAAGGAATTTAGTAATAAAGTAGAAGAAAGTTCTTATCATAAAGTAGTATTTCTGTGATGAAATGGTCCCTTTCCCTACCTACAAGTGATACAGTAAATTTAGGAGAGATACTCCAGGTGAGAGACTAGAGTTTAACTGAAGTTAAAATATCAGGTGTTAACCTGGGGTGGGGGGCGGGGGAAGGGTATATGAGAATTTCTTTTGAAATGCAAATATACTAGCATTGAAAGATATATTCTAGAGTTACATTTCCTGAACTGTATTGTTGAACCTAGGTGTTTTATTTGATGTCACTCAAGGTTCTTTGAGAAATTTTTGATATTTAGCCTATTTTTACCTTTAATGTGAAATTACATTATGAAAGATACTTACTACCTCTAACATTTTTTGGAAGGAAAACAAGTTTAATTTCCTCCAGTAAGCACTAAACTTTCTACAAATTCTTACTACTCCCCTTTAACCCAAGGTATTCTATGCCATGAGATTCCAATTTATAGTTTACGTAAATATATTTCAAGTCAATCAGTGAGCATTTATTAAGCACCTGCTGTGTAGCAGGTATTGTGCTAAGGTCAGGTATACAAAGAGAGATAGTAGGTAGTTGTCCTCAAGGAGGGCACACATGCAAATATGTACAGGATAACTATGAAATAATGAACAAAAGTAAGGCATTAGAATTAAGAGGAGTTGGGGATGACTTCTTGTAGTGAGAGTTTAGTAGCATCATAAAGGAAGCCAAGGAGGTCAGTAGTCAGAGTAGAGGAGGGAAGAGCGTTTCCGGCATGTGAGACAGAGAAAACGCCCAGAACTCAGAGATGAAGAGTCTTGTTCATGGAATAGCCAGGAGTCCAGTGTTACTGGATCAGAGAGTACTTGTCAAGGAACAAGGTGTAGGAATTCTGGAAGGGTAGGAAGGAACTAGTTTATAAATGGCTTTGCATGTCAAACAGAACATTTCGTATTTGTTCTTGGAGGCAATAGGGAATTTTAGAGGTGGGGCGGGGTGGGACTGGCATTTTAGGAAATTCATTTTGGTAGCTAAATGAAAGATGGACTGGAGTGGAGAGATACTTGATGCAGGTAGACCCACCAGTAAATTATTGCAGTAATCCAGGCATGAGATGATAATCCAGGGCTTGTACCAGAGTGGTGGCAGTGGAAAGAAGGGAGAGTTTAACAAGAGGTGTTATAATGGTGAAATGGATAGGCTTAGATATAGAGGGTGAGAGACCTCTATGTGAGGAAGCCAGGATGACTCCTAGGTTGCTAGCCTGGGAGACTGCCCTCTCCAGTAATAGAGATGTTGGGAGGTGGAGGGTTTAAGGCAAAAGATAAAGAGCTCTGTTTTGGCCATGTTGAATTTAAGATGCCTACTGGACATGATGTGAGATTGGAGGTCAGCAGAAAGGTTTGGGCAGGATAGGTACATTTGAGAATCTTCAGCATAGAGAGGACAATTAAATCCATGGGAAGTGATGAGATCACCAAGTGAAATAGTATAGACAGGGGAGAGAAGAAGGTTCAGGACAGAAGCCTTAGAGACAGCTACAGTTAAAGAGTGCGATCTGGGAGAGGACCCAGCAAAGGAAATAGGAGGAGTTGTAGATAGGAGGAGAACCAGGTGAGGTAGGAGAGTATGTAGGTAAGAGGAGGAGAACCAGATGAGACCTGTGTCCTGAAAAAACGAGAGAGAAAAGAGTATCAAGGGGGAGAAAGTGATCAACATTTCAAAGACAGCAGAGAAGTCAAAGAGAATGATATTTGAGAAAAGACCATTGAATTTGGCAACTAAGAGATCACTGGTAACTTTAGAGAGTACCATTTTGGTGGAATAAGGACGGAAGCTAGATTGAAAGGGATTAATAAGACAGGAGAGAAAGTGCAGGAGCCTATTAGAGATGAATTTTTTGAGCAGTTAAGCTACAAAAGGCAGGAATGATAGAGGACAATAATGCAATAATGGGAGTAGAAGGGTCCAGTGAGGGTTTTTTCAGGAGGGAAACATGAGCATATTTGTAGGTACCAGGAAAGGAGCCAGTAGATAGGGAAAGATTGAAAATAAATGAAAGAGTGAAGATGGCAGAGGTCACAATCTGTTGCAGGAAACAGAAAGCCAAAAACTGTTTTGTGGTCACATTATTTGGGGTGATACTATTCTAAGTATATTCAGGCTTGGAGTATATGAGAGGAAGGGACCTGGAAACCTTCAGCCTGGCTGAGGTCTGGGTTATAGGGGCCAAATGCTCAACAAAAGAAAAAGAATAGAAGCTGGAAGAAATGTGAGTTGGTAATTAAGAGCTTCTGAAAAGAAGAAGGAAGGGTAGCTAACAAGGCACTCTAGTGGCTTGAGAAAGCAGAATTTAAAAACAACTGGGCGGTGCGCCTGTTTCATATACCAGAGAGAAGACTAAGTTTTTCTAGGGCCACTGATAGCTGATAAGAGAATAACGTTTAAATCAACTGTTGAAGCCCAAATAGTAAAGATCCTTAAAAACCATTGGAGAGTGAATGGTATGAAAGCTTCAGTGGGAAGAAGAAGGTTTTGGGCTTTTGATGGAAGAAATTCTCTTCAGTTTTCTATTCCTTAGCTTGTAGCAGTGAAGAAGGAACCCAAGATACATCACATAGA
Source organism: Phalanger gymnotis (assembly GCA_028646595.1). NCBI lineage: Eukaryota > Metazoa > Chordata > Mammalia > Diprotodontia > Phalangeridae > Phalanger > Phalanger gymnotis. Next base: position 441,063,602 of record CM053622.1, read on the forward strand.
AAAGAATAAAAGGAACCTTGGGTGAGGGTGTTGTAACTTTGTTTCCTTACCATTTACTTTTAAAGTAGTTCCATAATGGTATAATTGCATGTTACATGTATGAGATCCTTCAGTGTTTTCAAGAGCAATATAGTTAATGTATTTTTGGTATGGAGGGCAAAAAAGTAAAACAGGAAAGCTTAATCCGTATTTTAAAAAAATTTAAAAATTTATTAGTATTTTAAAATTATTATTACTTTTACTAAATATTAACCAATATTAATTTAAAATAATTAAATCACATAATAAATAATAGTGATTAAATGATATTAAAAGAGTATTTAAAAAAGATTATCCCCAAAATATTGTACTTTGGTTTTATTCTTAGAATCAACTTCCTGTATGGAGTCTTTTCAGTGGCATAGTTTTTAACATGCTGATTTTATGAAATAATCAACCATGACTGTTGTTAGGGTTGGTTAAGCTACAGGGTTTTTTTTTTTAATTCCACATGGACCCCTCTAGTTAAATAATACATCATCTAACTGTTTTTGCTTAACCTTAAATCAGAAATAAAAGTGTTCGGGAAGTCTATTTAACACGAAGAATCTGATTTCTAGGCAGAAGAGAAGTTTCTTGAACCAGGAGAATACATGAACAGTGAAATATAAGAGTGAAGTATTGCTAAAGCATGAGTAAATACTTAAAACTTGACAGGGTGTTTATATATAAATAGAAATGAAGCACAAATAAATGCTGTGCACATTTTTCCAGTGATCAGATTATTTTCAGTAGGTAGCTTGCAGGATCCACAACGGGGATATAACTTTGTCACAGATTAATTTCCTATTTTGTTTAGGTTTTTACTAACAAATAATGAGGCTACAGTTTTATAAAATGTAAAAGTGAGTAGTAAAGATCTCAATTTTAATGCACTGAATTGAAACATTCCATAGCTTAATTGACTGGAATAACCCTGCAATCATTAACAAGATGTATAAAGTGTACCTTGGGGATATACCACTGAAAACAAAAGAGGTTAGTACATTTTTGCATTTTCTTTGAACGAAAAGTATTTTATTTACTTGAACTATATTATATCTCCATTGATTCTTCATGTTTGTTTTGATGAGAGTTTATTGTATGCTAGAGTATTGAGGATGTGAATGATGCTGTGTGTAAGCTATGACGGACCCCCTCCCCTCACCCCCAGGACAATTTAAACTAGTTTTAAGACGTGCATAATTGTTAATGATGAATTCACACTGTATAACAACAGATATCTCTCTAATTCCTGAACTAAATTAATTCAGGCTAGTTAGATGGGGTAGAATATTTACTTGTGTTAAGTTGTTTTTTTCTCTGTAGTTATATTCCTAGTAAGATTAGAAACACTTCAGAAAGTGATAATCACTCAACCAGCAGAAGCATGAAGCATTATGGTAGAGTGGGAAGTGCCCTTGACTGGCTACAGGGACCTCAGGGTCTGACCTCAGTTCCTAAGGAACCCTCCTGAGGCCTTTGGCCTCAACCCCTCTGGGCCTAAGTTTTCACTTGGGATAAGATGAGGGTATTGGAATCAATAGATACTTATTAATGAAGCATCTCTCTGACAGGGGGCTGTTCTGAAACCAGAACTGAAAAGAGATCCTGTCAGCACACGTGTTAAGTTAAAGATCGTTCCTCATCTTCTGCGATCTAAACAAGCTGCCGAAACTTTCCCAGCTAACATACAGGTAATCTCCACCCATGTCCCCTATAAAGAGAATGGCATATTGGCAGTGCATTCTGATATTCTGTGTGTTTGACGAGAGTGGGCAGAGCATGGATTTCTGTTGTACACTTAAGCATAGTACTGTGGAGAGAGCACTGGATTGGGTGTCAAAAGACATGGAGTTCAAATCCTGACTTCAGCTTACTGTAAGATCTCGGACAAGTCACAGAACCTCTTTGACTCTCAGCTTTGTCATTTGTAAAATGACAGGGTAGGACTAGATGGCCTCTAAAGTCCTTTCCAGTTCTAAACTCTGATCTTATGATCCTATAATTCAGGGCAGCCAGGGAATAGGTTGGTATATTTGAAACGAATAAATAAGATTTTTGGTATTTCCCCCTTTTTAAATTAAACATCTATTTTTAGCCACAGAATTATTCTTTATATAAACTCTTTATCCTGTTGTTCTGTATTAGAATTAGATTGTTTATTCTACTGTTAAGTGTTCTATTCTGTAGTGTTCTATTCTGTAAAGCTCCTTTAAAGATTTTTTGAGAAAATATTTTTGCCAGGTGTGCATCTCATAACAAAATTAATAATTGAAAACTTTTTGACGATTTTTCTTCAGGTGCTCAAATAATCATTTTTATTGGGAAATTCTTTTCTGGATTTTTATCCTAATAAAATAGGCAAAGTGCGTTTACATATATTATCTAATTTTATCTTTTCCAGGACACACGTTGCTTTTAAGACAATCCCATCTTAAGTTCCAGCCATGCAGTATACATATTTTAGCTTTGTCTGTTCACACTGCATAATATTATTAGAAAAACTAAACAGAAAAAAAAGGAAAGCTGAACAGATATGTCTTATTATTGGATCATGCTATCCAGCTACCTCTTAGTCTTTGCCTCTTCTGAACAAATCTTCTGTGCCTTTATAACTTTGGACTTAATCCTCATAAAACTTGTACCAGACCGTCTTCTCTCTTGAGATAAAACTCACCCCATTTCTCTTTAAAATTACCTCCTCGGTGTACATCTTCACATTCATCTAAGGTGAAAGGGATGACTCCCCTAAAATTTTGCCCTGTTACTAGCTCTTTGAATCCTGTCTCTTGTTCATTCCTTGGCGACTTGGCTTTCATGCTTGCCTCTTCCTTCATTTAATTTTTAGTCACACTTCGTCAAACATCAGTCCTAGATTAATGCCCTACTGTCTGCCTCACTATTGTACAAAAACTTATTCCACCCAAATCAGTGATGACTACCTCCTGCAAAGTCCAGTGACCTCTTCTTTATCTTCTCTGCCACATCTGATCTCAGCTTCTTGAAATTCTTCCATTGTTTCTGAAGAAGTGCTGATTTTCCTCTATCTTTATGATGGCTTCTTGGCTAGTGTCCTTTTCTTATTCTGCTCTCTAGTTATATGTATTTCTAAAGACAACTTTCTACACTTAATGGGTTAGAAGGCTCAAATACTCTTAAGAATTAAATATTTTATTAAAAACTTGTTACATTTTAATTAATTTCATTGTATAAAATGTATTTAGAATATTTCAGTCTAAGTCCTAAATAGGATTATACTCTTGAGTCCTAAATAGAATTCTTTGTCCATTGGTTCTCATTCACTTCTCTTCTGGGGCTATAGTTAGAGATTCCTGTTTTCTTCTAGTTCTTCTTTTTTAAATTTTGCATTATTTACAAAAAACATTTCCAGAATTCTTGACATTCCTTATACTTGCTAGTCTTATTTACAGCATACTATTTATAGTTTATATCATTGCATTAATATAACACTTTTTAACCTTTTCAGTAGCGTTATATGCTTGGGCTTTTTCTTGTTTTAGCTGCTGTTGTTTTTTTTTACAACATTTTCAGGCTCTATTTTTAGCAATGGACTTACTGAGTCAGAGGATGTGATTATCTTTTAGCTTCCTTTGTACTTCAGGTTGCTATCAATTGCAGTTTTGCCAGCAATGAATGAATGCACTTTTTGCCCACAATTCAGCTAGTATTAAGTTTCTTTGCTTTGAATTTAATGGGGATGAGGTGGTACCTCAAAGAGATTTTAATTTGCTCTGCTGTGATGGTTAATGAGGATAGCTTTTCTACTTTCAAAGCTTCAGCTGTTATCTCTGAGGATGTTATCCACATTAACATAGCTTAGTACCTTATTGGTAGCTTCATTTAGCATGAGGACTCTTAGGGTTAAGGGTCTATGAATTTGTTTTTTAAAAAATATTTTGATAACTGTTTCAACATAATTGGTTTCCTTCATAATACTATGTATTTTATGCATTTAAAAACATTTTTCAGAGAAGGGGTTCATAGCCTTCAGCAGACTGTCAGAGGGGTCCATGACCCAAAAATGGTTACAGATCCTTATATGCCTTGCTATCACCTTATACTTTACAGTGTTAAAAACCAAATTTACTTGCTTCACACAAAGCTTTTTCAAAATTTCTCACCTCTCCCATTTTTGTCAAAAGCATTACTATTCACTGCCCCAAACTTGAAAGTGGAACACATACTGCGCATCTCCTTTCTCTTCTCCCTCTTTTTTCCAGAGAAAACTCATTCATCAGATACTGAAAATGTCTCTGATTAGTCTTCCTCTGTTACGTCACCACTCTCCTGGTTTGCCATTTTGCTGGAGTAGCCAAGAACTCTTCTTTACTCTTCCATCTCTTTTTTCTAATCCATTTTGTTTGTTGCCATTTCTGGAAACCCTGCTTTGTTTATATTACTCATTTTGAAAATTTACAGTTACTCATCATCTCTTCTATAGAGTCTACATTCGGACAAAGATTTCAAAAACTTCCACAATCTGCTTCCTATCATTTTTACTTCTCTTTGTCCCCCCACTGTTCATCATTATTAATTTCTTCCAGTCAGATGAGTACCTTTACTCAGCCCCTCACATAACTGTCTTTTACCAGCCTCATTACTCTGGATCAAAATGTTCATTTTGCCTAGTATAGCCTTTCTTTCTCAAACATTCAGAGTTTAATATTTCCTTCTGTGGCAAGTGAAAGATGAAAGGACTGAGGAAACAAAGGTTTGATTTTCTGAGTGTTTTGAGTCAGTAAGCGATATATGCCAATTGCCTAACAGACTGGGACTAAGCCCCTTCCTCAGCTTAGAGCTAGACCCCAAATACAGGTTGAGACAAACTTTTACACATTAAAAACAATCAAATAGGGCCAATTAAAAGGAAACAATACAGCATAAGGTAGTCTGATTTCTAATTGAACGAAGGATTAGAAATTTTCCAAGTTGGGAGAGGGAGAGCAAATAGGCATAATTCCATGAATTCAGAATAAGAGATGTCCCACTCCTCTCAAGTGTCTGTAAACAGTCAAAGGAACATGGAAACAAAAACTGATTGATCAGTATGGGACCAGTTTTTAGATAAGACATGGGTTGCTTGAGATGTACAATTGTGAGAAAACTTTGCATCAATCTTTGGGTCTGACTGGATTTCCGGTCAGCATAACCGAGGTCCTTAGTTAAGAGTCAGCAGTAGAGGTAGTCCAGTTTCCCAGTCAGATTTTCTCCCAATTCTCACAAGTGAATAAAGTTTTCTCACAGGACAGAATTTGGACTAGAGTCATAATTGAATTGAAAGGGAACTGAACTAACTCCAGATTTGAGTCACAAGATGGAGTCAGTGTGATTCACTCAATTCCTGCCATTATACACTCGATGTCCTAATCCTCTCAGTTCCCTTACTACAAGGTCAGTTTGTTACATGATGCTTACTCTAGGTGATGAATTAGCTAATCCATTACTAATTAGCTAAATCATTACTAATTAACTAATTATTAATGAATTAGTCTTTTGGGAAATTGAGTCTGTGTGTGCTTTAGTGACTAGCATGCTTAATGAGGAACTCTGATAAGTCTATTTTCCTTCAGGTTAGCTGTAATTAACTTTCCTTTTTTAAAGAAAAAATAAAAAGTTAGGTTTCCATAATGCTGTACAGTCTGCAAAGCACCTGCTTCACAACAGCCCTGTGAAGTATGTTGTACCAGTATGGTTCCTCTTCTTTCTATTTATTTTTTATCAGTCAGTTGTTTCTATATATTTCTCACCCATTAATAGGCCTTCCCTTGTAACAAAGAGTGTATTTTTTTAACCCTTATCTGGGACCAAGATTGATCATTGTAATTATATGGTATTCTGAATAACTTTTTAAGCCAGATAACCATTCACTTCACTTACACTAGATTTCAAATTTAATATAATGAATTTTTGTATGTAACTTTTAAGAATAAGGTCTTGAGTCCAAATGAAATGTTACGAGGGATCTACTTTGGAAATATTGAATCATTTTTGATTAACAGGAAGTTGGTATGTGTCTCTTCCCGCAGGTGGTGTATGATGGGCTGTTTGGTGCAAATACAAATGCAAAATTAAGAACGTTATCCCTGCAGTTTGTCCACCATATTTGTATAATGTAAGTTTCTTAAACTGTTCTTATGGTAAAGTTATTTTAAATGGTCACAAATACTGTATTTGTCATATTATCCATTTTACTCCTTATATTGAAAGAATGAGTATTTACTTTTTAGAAAAATATTTACCTCAGGAGTGAAATCTATGACTTTTTTTCCAAATGATTGAACCATAATATCTCTTATTTCAAGTACTTGCATTTAAAATGATCAATTTAAAGACTAAACAGTGACATGAACTAATCTTTTTTACCTTTTTGTAAGCAGAAGGGATAATTTGTATTCTTTGTTTTGTTTTTCATTTTAGATGTCCAGAAATCAAGATTAAGCCACTAGGTCCAATGCTTTTAAATGGCCTCACTAAACTAATCAATGAATATAAAGAGGTGAGTGGCTTCTCTTTGCATATGCTAACGTGATGTATTATGAAAGTGGCTATTTAAAGTGACTTTGTTGTAGGATTACTTTTCATAATTCTTCAAAAAAATAAAAGAAAATTTGGTTATTTCTAAGTGTAGCTACTGAAAACCGATTTTAGAGTCTTATTTTGTCTATGTTCATTAAGATTTGGTACATATTAGGATATAGTTTTCATTATTTGGGAACCTGATTTTTGATATTTAAAATATCTGTCAGATTTCTTGATGACTTAATGCTAGCGGGGTGTAAATTCTGGCAGCTTTTGCCTTATTGGAAAGATTGCCACTTGGTGATAAATTCTTTGTCATTGCAACTCTTGAAACAAACCAGAGTGGCTGTTAGTCTTCTGTGATTTTGCTTTTGCTTTTGCTGCACTAGTGCTAGAGATCGGTTAAGATAATTTTTAGATATTATTATAAACATTAGCTTATCTGTTGGTATTTTAAATGTGAAGACTTGCTTGTTGACACAGTACTGGAAGAATTGAATCCAGTTATTGTTAACCAATGAACCAGGTGGCAAAGTAAAGTTGCACCTAAATGAAAAGATGGCTCATATGCTTTCGTCGGAGAGGCACCTCGAATAGTTGCTACAATTAGTGCATCCAAGAAATATAGCTTTAGGGGACATATTGAAGTGCTCATGACGAGCATTTGCGTGGCCACTTGGAAAGTAATTGCAGCTTATTCATCAACAAAATTTACAGAAGATGAAGAAGTAGAGAAATTCTATGAAGAACTTGATGATACTAACGAAATAAATTCATATATGATTTAATATTTTATTATTTCAGTACAAAGGGGGCATAGGGAAAGACTGCAAAATAGTATGTTGGGAGTATGGCTTGCATGGAGTGAGGTAGGAGAAAGGTCAAAGAAGCTTCACTCCTACATATCATGACTGTTTGGAGAGATAATTGGAGGGTGTTAGGTCTGGCAAGAATCAACAGCCGCAGCAGCGGTTCACATTTATATAGTGCCTGCTGCATGCCAGGCAATGTGCTAACGTTTGATCCATCCTCTCAACCACCCTGGGAGGTAGGCACTGCCTTTGAATTTAGGTCTTCCTTACTTTATACCCAGTGCTCCATCCACTATACCACTTAACTCATATCTGTGGCTAGCCAATAGACTGATCCACCAGCACAGACACCATGGCTGGACAGTGTTCTGTGCACGGAATGGAACACAAGGACAGAAATGGGTTAGGTTGCCTTGGGTCCATGATAGAATAGTTTTAATGAGCCCAAGCTTTTCCCTGAAATAATATTAATATTCTTTTGGTGATGCTGCCTGGCTATCGTTAGGGAGTATTAGTTCCCAATTAATTAAGGTCATAGATCATAGCTAGATTTAGAGCTAGAAAGGACATTGTAATTTTAGAAAGAGACCCTATAGAGGTTTAGAGGATAAAGGTCAAGTGACCTGACCAAGGTTGTACAACTATTAAGTATCAGAGGCACAATCTCTACCCAAGTCTTCCACACTCCAAATCTAGGACCCTATACACTATACTAGGAGTTTTTGACCTAGGGTCCATGAACCCCTAGGGAATTGTGAATAAATTTCAGGATATCTGGAAACTTGAATGGAAAAAAATTATTTTTATTCACTTCCACCTGAATTAGTGTTTCTTTCAGTTATTAATTTTAAAAAATTATTCTAAGAAGGATTCTGTTAGCTGCATCAGACTTGCCAGAAGAGTCCATGACATAAAAAAAGTTAAGAATCCCTGCACCATACCAAGCTACTTCCTCAAATTAATGTTGATGGTCATCTATCTGGTGGAGAAAGGAGAGGTATATGGTAGATATTAGTAGGTTACCTAGTCTTCATTACCAATGAAGAATCATATGAAAGAACACAAAGGTGGGGCTTCTCATATGGTGAGAACAGATGGTAGCAGATGGACAGCCCTCATTCTCCATTGGTATTCACATAACATCAGCCTTTCTAGAGGAAGGACTCCTAGCTCGTTTGGCAGACTCCTTCGAGAATCTGACTTACTGGAACAAATGGGCAAATTTACACAAGATGAGAGGGAGTGAAGATACTTGTAGTTTGCATTGTTGGAGTGAGTGCCCTCAGTGGTGAAATCATAGATCTGTTGAAGCATCCATTTTTATTCATAATACATAGATGGATTACTCATTTTCCTTCTGTACTGTACTGTGCTGTTCTGAGACAAAGCTTACAAGTCATAAGTCTCTGCACCACATTTTCCTAGGTTGTGTCTTTATAATCTGAGGGTAATTGTAGATGAACTAGATTAGGCTCGGATTTGTGCTTTTCAGTTGACACAGATTTTATGATTTGTGGCTAAACAAGATGCTTAATACGATTATGAAAAATACATGAAATAGTATATTAATGTATGAAAAAACTTTGCCTTCAGAATCATATATTAAACATTTTAGTTCTTAAAGTGTGTACTTCTAGGCATAGTGCAAATTTTAGTTCTAACTTTTCTCCAGCCAATTTGTATATCAGAATTTATGATAGGTCTGTTTTGTTTTTTTAATTTAAAATTTTTATTTTCAGTTCCATATTCTCTCCCTCCTTCCAGATCTTTCTACATCCATTGAAAAGGCAAGAAATATGATATAATATAATGTACATATGAAAGCAGTATAAAATATATTTCATCATTAGCCATGGGTTCCCTTCATCCTCCCAAAAAGGCAATAAAAGAGGAAAAATGCTTAGCTATGCTTTGAGTCCATCAGTTCTCTGACCTAGCATTTTACATCATGAATCCCTGTATGATCGGTCTGTTTTAAGGGAGGCTCTTTAACTTGATAACTGCCTATTGATGATCATAGAAGACCTGATAAAAACTTTCAAGTTATTCTTATATCAAAGATAGCAGGGTACTCTGACCTGGCTGTCAGGAGGGAGAAAAGCAATTTTAAGTAGAATTACAATTGAGGATTAAGAATAAATCCAAGTCCTCAAAAACATTCCATTTGTAAGAACTTTTACACTTCTCTATTGTGATTGGGACAGTAAAAGGCACTTTATAAATACTCATCAATCCTTGCCTCTCCCATGAAGTAGTTGTAAAAATTGTATTTTTAGCTTTAGAAATTTCAGTTGGGGGTGGATGATGGTAGTGTAGAGAAAGCTTTACAGATGAACTCTCCCAACATTCTTCTCCAAACAACTTCAGGTTGATTTCTGGAGTGGAAAAGCCAACAAAAGGTTGAAGTGAGTCATTTTTCCAGGCCAAGAAAGCTTAGGAGTTTGGAAGGAGAGGTCTGTGCCACTGGTGTGGGGGACTAGCCTGGAGCACATGTGGCAGCAACACAGCCACTGGGTCTTGGAGGTGGCAGTGATAGTAGCAGCTTACGAAGCTCCCAGCCTATTGATGGTAAGGTGATTAGACAGCTGGTTAGAAAGAGATAACAGGGAACCCCTGTGCTGGCACTAGGCATAGGACCAGCTATTGTTTTGCAACTCCATTGCCTGTACTACTTCCTGGTCATAATTCCAAGGCAGAGAGGAGTACTTATAGTCTTAAGGGATCAGGAGCACTTCCAGCTTAAGGATGAGAGCTCAGACCAGGAGAACAATGACTACACCTCTCCCTGCATTATACCACCTTGGAAGCACCAGAAATGTCTAGATCTCCCAGAACTAGCTCTGAAAACAGCGGTGTGAAAAAGTCTGAAGCTTGGGATAGTGCCCCTCATTCTTGAGACAGAGCTCAATGTTAACATAAAGTTTAAATTCAAGAAATAGACTGCAATGGTGAGCAAAGAACCAAAAAAAGAACCTGACCGTAAAAAATTACTATGGTGACAGGGGAAATCAAGACAAACTCAGAAGAAGAAGACAGTGATGTTAAAACAGCCACAAGCAAAGTCTTTAAGGAAAGAAAAAGTGAACTGGACATAAGGCTAATAAGCTTTCCTGGAAGAGCTAAAACATGATTTTAAAAATCAAATAAGACCACATCTCTTCTGTCAGATTGGCCAACATGACAAAACAGGAAAATCATAAATGCTGGAGAGGACATGGGAAAATTGGAACACTTAATTCATTGTTGATGGAGTTGTGAACTGATCCAGCCGTTCCGGAGAGCAATTTGGAACTATGCCCAAAGGGCTATAAAAATGTACATATCCTTTGACCCAGCAACACTACTTCAGGGCTGTATCCCAAAGAGATCCCACAAGTGGGAAAGGGACCCATATGTACAAAAATACCGATAGTAGCTCTTTTTATGGTGGCAAAGAATTAGAAATCAAGGAGATGCCATCAATTGGGGAATGTCTGAACAAGTTGTGGTACATGAGTGTAATGGAATACTATCATGCTATGAGAAATGGGGAAGATATGGACTTCATAATAACCTGGAAAGACATATGTGGTCTGATGCTGAGTGAGGGAAGCAGAACCAGGAGAACATTATACATGATTACAGACACGCAGTATCTCTGATGACTAACTTTGATAGACTTGACTCTTACTCATGATGGAAAAAGCTATGCACATCCAGAAAATCATGGAGTCTGAATGCAAAGTGAGGCAAATTATTTGTTGTTTTTCTTCCTTCTTTTTTTGGTTTTGATTCTCCTTTCCATTCATTCCATTGGTTATAATTCTTCTTTACAACTTGACTGTTGTGTAAATAAGTTTAATGTGAAGGTATATGTAAAACCTATATCGGATTACATGCTGTCTTGTGGGGGAGGAGAGGGAGGGAAAGAAAATTTGAAACTCAGAAATTTGTGGAACTGAGTGTTGTAAACTAAAAATAAAAAATAAATTTTAAATCAAATAAGAATGGTAGAAGAAAAAATTGAGAAGAGATGAGAGGAATGCAAGAAAATCATGAAAAGACAGTTAACGGCTTGGTAAAAAAAAAAAAAGTAAAGGCACAAAAAGTACTGAAGAAAATAACACCAGAAAAAACAGAATCAGCCAAATGGACAAGGAGGTACAAAAGCTCACTGAGGAAAATAGTTCCTGATAAATTAGACTTAGGCAGCAGGAACTAGTAATTCCGGGAGACATCAAGAAGTAATAAAACAATGTCAAAAATGGAAAAAAACAAAAACAAGAAAATGTGAAATATCTCATTGGGAAAAAACCAGCTGACCTGAAAAATATGTTGAGGGGAGATAACTTAAGAATTATTGGACTATCTGAAAGCTTAGACATCATATTTCAAGAAATTATAAAGGAAAACTTCCTTGATATCTTAGAACCAGATTGCAAAATAGAAATAGAATCCACCAATCACTTCTGAAAGAGATGCCAGAATGAAAATTTCCAGGAATATTGTAGCCAAATTGCAAAGCTCTCAGGTTAGAGAAGGAATACTGCAAACAGCCAGAAAAAAAACCATGCAAATTCCATGGAAATACAATCAGTGTCACACAGGATTTAGCAGCTATCACGTTGAAGAATGGAAGGCTTGGAATATGATATTTGGGAAAGCAAAGGAGCTAAGAGTATGACTAAGCAAAACTGAATATAATCTTCAGGGGGCGAAAATGTACAGCTAATAAAATAGATGCATTTCAAGCATTCCTTGATGAAAAGAGCCAAGATGAATAGAAAATTGATTCAAAAGAAATCACAAAAAGGTAAACATGAAAAATAAGTCATAGGGGATTTAATAAGGTTAAGAGATAGCATAAAAAGGTAAACACGAAATAAACGTCAGAAGAGACTTCCCTGTATGGGAAGTTGATACATGCGACTCCTAAGACCTATATCATTATGAGGGCAGTTAGGAGTCTACACAGGGGGCATTGGTGTGATTCTGTGATGTTGGGATGATAACAGAAAAAGAGGGTTGAAAAAGAGGGGTGCACTGGGAGAAGGGGGAAAAGACAGTAGCAATGGGAGAAATCTCACAAGAGGCATTCAAGGAAGAGCTTTTGCAGTGGAGGAAGAAGTGTGGGGGGGGTGGACAATGCCTGAACCTACCTCTCATCTGAAGTAGTTTAAAGAGGGAAGACTAATTCTCTCTCTCTGTCTTTCTCTCTCTCTCTCTTGGTTGGATATAGAAAGCCAGCTTATCCAACGGGAAAGGGGAGAAGTGGGATGGTATAATAGAAATGGGGTGAGAGGAATGATAAGAGGGAAGGCATATTAAGTGAGGCAGTGGTCAAAAGCAAAACAGACTTTTGAGGAGGGACAGGCTAAAAAGAAGAACAAACAGAAGAAAATAGGATGGAGAAAAATATACAACTCAGTCATAACTGTGGATGTCAATGGGATGAACTCATCCATAAAATGGAAACAGCAGAATGTTTTAAAAACCAGAATCCAATAAGATACTGTTTACAAGAAATACACTTGAAACAGAAAGACACAAAATTAAAATAAAGGGCTGGAGCAAAATCTGTTATGCTTCATCTGAAATTAAAAAAGTAGGGGTAGTAATTATGATCTCAGACACAGCAAAAGCAAAAACAGACCTATTTAAAAGAGATAATCAGGGAAACCACATCTTGCCATAGACAATGGAGGAATATCAGTATTAAATATAAATGTACCAAATGGCAGAGCATCCAAATTCTTAAAGGAGAAGTTAAATGAGTTATAGGAGGAAATAAATGTTAAAACTATACTAGTGGGGGACCTCAATATTCCCTTCTCTCAAAGCTAAATAAATCTGAAAGAAGCTAAATAGATAAATAGAATTTTAGAAAAATTAGATATTGGATATCTGCAGAAAACTGAACGGGAGTAGAAAGGAGTATACCTTTTTCTCAGTTACACATGTTACCTTCACAAAAATTAGGGTATACTAGGGCAACATATTAGGGTGTGAAAGCCTCATAAACAGATGAAGAAAAAAATGTTAAAATTCACCCTTTTTGGACTATAATGCAATAAAAATTACAGTCGACAAAGGACCTTGGAAGGATGGATTAAAAGTAAATTGAACACTAATCCTAAAGAATGAGTAGATCAAAGAACAAGTCATCAAAACAGTAATTTCATTAAAGATAATGGCAGCAGTGAAACAGCATACCAAAATTTGTGGGAGGAAGCCAAAGCAGTGCTTAAGGGGAAATTAACAAAGCAGACTAATTGGGTTGAGGCCTGATTCAGGGGCAGACATAAAGTTAAATTGATGACTTTTCATTATAGTCTTTATAATTGAGACTGCTGGATTTTCTAAAGCCATTCGAAGCTGAATTCTCAAGAGGGCACAATATTTTACGTTATTACAGCATTTGTGAATTTTTAAAAATTGCTGTGTATTTTAAGATTGAAGTAATAAGAAAGCATGCTTTAAAAGGATAAATTATGAACTAGTATGTAAAATAACCTAGCTATAGTCAGTCTTATGTTCAATAGAATGAGTTGTGGCTTCTTAGCATGTTATCTTCCCTGTTTAGAGAAGGCAGGTTTTAATACTTAGTAATGATATATCGGGTCAGAAAATATGCTATTAAAATATCCTCTCGAAAAATAGCTGGCAAAGAAGAAACAGTTTCAGCCATGATCTCATGGCTTCCTTCTTGATGTGATTTTGACAGAAATTTTTTAAAATTTTGAGTATTATATAATTTAATTTTGTGCAATTTTATGTGTTCATACTCTAAGATCTGGTAGTTGGAGGTATAAAGAAAACTAAAGGTTTGGTGGAAGGTGTGTACTGTTTCAGTGCTAGTTCAGTCATTAGTTTTTCTTAATACTTTGTCATCTTTTAAAAAATTTCTAGGATCCTAAACTACTGTCAATGGCATATTCAGCTGTTGGAAAACTTTCCAGGTGAGTAAACTATCATAGTTAAAATTATCTGTGTCATATCTAAAGGAATTTGTCATTATATGATATTTAGTATTTGAAGGTAAGAGATAGAGAATAAATGTGTCCTTTTCAGAACTGGGAAAGAAAGCTTTTTGTTTGTTGTATCTTCTTTTTCTGTTTTTAAAAAAAAAAAAAGAAAGGTCTGGAAATCTGTGTCCAGTCGATTTTCTAGGTTTGTTAAGCATTTCTTCCTTTCATATATTCTGTAATACATTTAAAACAGGCTTTTGTCTGTTGGTCACACTTTACTGTCTTTCTCAGCCTGGAATACACTCCTTTCTCACCTCTTCCTCTTCCAAATCACTGTTTCTCTCTAAAGTTCAAAATATCCTCTCCTTCATAAGGCTCCCCTCTCTACCCCCACCTCACATGCTAAGTGCTCCCTACCTCTGTCACAGAGCCATTGTGAAGAACAAGGGGCTAATTTAATAAAGTTCTCTGTTAAGCATATTATAGTAATACTGTACTTGCATTCTAACCATAGTAAATATCAACTTTTAAACATGTTTTATGGTAGAAGTGGTGTCCTTTACTTATATCCATATAATTATTGGCTAGAATCACTTGAATGGTTCTTTGAGGCAAAAAGGGAAGTAATTGCAAAAAATAAAACATTTAGCTTTATCTTTTCTCAAATCATAGAATCGTAGGATCGTGGTTCTAGAACTGGAAGAGACCTCAGAGATCATCTAATCTTAAACCCCTCATTTTACAGATGAGAAAACTTGAGACCTAGGGAGGTTATTTGAGCTGTTCTTAGTTCACAGGTAATATCAGAATCTACATTTACTTCCCAACATGTTTATCTTAAATAATTTGTGTATGTCTGTTTTCTTGTAGTCGAATGCCTCATTTGTTTACCAAGGACATTGCTCTTGTACAGCAGTTTTTTGAAGCATTATGTAAGGTACGTGAATAGAAACATTAAGGAAGATTATTCTGCTTAGAATGCTTCTCTCCCCTGAGGACATTATTGATAGAAGGGGTAGAAACATTTTGTCTTTCATCCGTTTTTTTCTTTTTTTCAGGAAGATCCTGATACTAGGCTTGCCATTCAAGAGGCTTTATCTATGATGGTCGGAGCATATAGTACTTTGGAAGGAGCTCAGCGTACTCTGATGGAGGCACTGGTTGCTTCATACTTAATAAAGGTAGAGTCAGATATTTGAATCTGTTTTAAGTAGTTTGTTGACTTGTAAAGTATTGTGCAGTTTTAAAATTCAAATTTGTTTTGAAATGGTTCTCATTTCTTACAGAACAGAGAAAAGAATTTTTATTTTCATTTACCATTGTGGTATAGATTTCACAGAACATTTTTTTCTTTTATTTCCCACTGTAATAAAGGTCTTCTAGCTTTAGGGAAGAATAGGATGATGGTAATATTTTTAATGTAGCCTGGTCTGAGACTTAGTTGCTTTGATATTCTTTCCCTTAAAATAAGTGGAACTTTGTTTATTTAAATAGCAACTGAGCGTTTGAACCTTCTGATGTACAAATATGCATATATATATATATATATATATGCATGCAGTGGGAACATATAAAAATCATGAAAAAAAGTATTCAAGACTTAAATCAAGCGATAGCCTAAAATAATTGTGTATACTCTGCCTCTTTTTCATTCCCTTTTTGTTTGCCTTGAAAAATGAAAAAATTCTGAATGTATTTGCCTGTAGACATTTTTGTCTTCCTGTTGATGGTAGGTGGAGAGAGATGGATTTGATAGGGGAGGTTAGATGTGTTTGAGATTAATGTAAATCTTTGGGTCAAGTGGAATTATGGCCAGTATTTTTAAAGTATGTTAATGTAAATTATCTGTCTGTTGGCAGTATTTCAGAAGTTTGTTTTGAGTATTCTAGTTTTAGGATAGCATGTCAGAAGAATTAGGATAAAATATTTGTATGATATTCACGGTGGGGAGTAAGTTCCCTGTCATTTATTTAAGCTAAATTAGAGAGACAGAACCATAAAGACATATCGAAAGAGACATTCTTGTGCTTCCATTATTACTAATTACTGACTGCCTTGTTTTTATACCCCTTTTATATTTCCACTTTTGCTAGCACTTGTGGTTGAAAGAAGTTAATGGTTTTGGGGGAGAGTTCAATGAGAATTAGTCCTCAAAAATGACAGTATTTGTTATCATGGTAATATGAAACTACTTTCTTAGTGGTAAAGATTGTGTCATTAGATCTATTCATATTTATTGTTTGGTTAAATTTGGAGATCAGAAATTTTGAAATAATGCAGTGCTCTTTCGAAAGGAAACCATGTTTCTTTAGGGCTATAGTTGAGCATCAGTTTCTGTTTTTGAAGTTAGTTTTTTTTTACTTCACCTATGAGGAGCAGAATAAATGTCCTGATAATATTCTATTTCAATTCCAGAAGATATATTTCTAGTTCTTATGTATAGTTCAGAACTTGGGAATTGGCTTGGCTTAGAGAAGAAGATTTTGTTGAGTTGTCACAAAAGCAGAGTTTCCAGGAGAGGGGCTTTACATGGGCTATATATATTTATATATAGGACTTTTCCCAGTTACCAAAACATTCTTCATAGGATATAAAAACACTTTTATAAATGAGGCCACTTTCCAAAATTTATTGTGGAATTTCTTAAACAATAGAATTATTTTGGTCAGATTAATATCTGTCAGTATGTCTAGTTAAAGATTGTTCTATTGCTATGGAAATATTTTAAGTTTTAAAATATTTATATTTAAATGATTGCATAGACTTAGATGAATTGCTGATAATTGACTTGTTTTTTATATGTCAAATAGCCCGAAGTCCAAGTTCGCCAGGTGGCTGTGAAATTCGCCAGCACGGTGTTTCCCCCAGATCATATCCCTTCCAGATACTTACTTTTGCTAGCTGCGGGTGATCCGTAAGTTTCAAAAGTGTTACCCAAAATTTAGATTCAGTTCTGGTTGCTTAAAAGTTTTGTCAAATTACACATGTTTAGTAGTGCTCCACTTGGATGAAATCTTATAGAACCATGCAGAAGTTCTTGGGGGTAAAGGTGAGAGTTACTTGGTGAATATCAATACAATTTGAAAAGCTTTCATGACATTATTTCTTGAATTGAAAAATTAGAATGGTGGTGGAAATAACACTTCCTTCAGACAAAGATGGCCTACTAAGATGGAAGTTTGAACTTCCTCAGACATTCTAAAAAAAAGTGGTCTAATGATGTCAAGTAGTTTGGTCTTATATCTCATTTTATTATTTTATTCTTCCTATTCTGCCTAATTTGATTCAGTGAGGGTAAAGAAATGAAAATCAGGTAGGTCATCAGTGGAATTAGAAATAAAAAAGGAAAGGGTGTGGCTGGCAAGGTTTTTAATACGGGGACATGCTATATATTCCGATATTTTTGTGGTCTGCTTTCAGAGACTGTGCCGGAGGAAGATCAGAAATAACCTGGCTTATGGCCAGTTAAATAGACCCAAGAATGTCATTTTGGGTCAGACCATTGGTAGCACATCAAGCCCAGTATTTTGGCAGTAATACTAAGACGTGTGGTTAAACTCATTGTACTTTACCTTATGAAGTTGACCTAAATGCCTGGGGATCCCAAGTTTTTCATAATGAATTCATTTGCAGAACTGTAATACATCTAGTCTGATCCTCAGTCTGTGCATATTTTTGTTTGTATCTGGGATGACATCCACATACTGTCCTAAGTTTTTGATTTTAAGAGAGTGTCACTTTCTAGTATAGTCATTGCCTCCTTTTCATTTGTATGCATTCCTGGAAAATTGTGTTTTAAAACAGATTATTTTACAATAGGAACAATATTATACTTGGGAAATGTGTTCTTGATCAAAGATTTGCCATTAAATAGATTAAAGATGTGATCAATAATGCCATTAAAGGAAAGGTAGCTAAAATCTGCCATGACAGTTTAAATAAAATCAGGCCTTAATTCCCATTAAATGAGAACAATTGTACTAACCAGTTAAATTCTACAAGATTCTTCCATACACAAGTATACTTCCCACCCCACCCCCACCCCCACCCCCCGCCCCAAAACTGATTTCATTGATGCAGGCAAATGTAGGTAGTCTCTAACCCATGTTCACATAGCTTATTATGTGGCTGTTAACTTCTTTTTTAGTGTTCTTTCTATTAGGAAGCTACTAATCAAAAAAAAATGCTAAGTCAATTTACTTGACACTTGGTTGATAGATACTATAGCATTCAAAGTGCTATAAAAATTAAATTATAAAATAAAGCTGGCATAACTGAGTACTTTTATACTTATTTTCACTTTTCTTTTTTACCCTGACTTTTCAGTTGAACTTTTATTTATTTTTGAAATTATTTTTACTTTTGATCTGGGATTTTATTAGACCTGGTGTCAAGAGCTGTCATTGTAAAAACACTCCACCATGCTAGACTGTAATTTGGAGTCTTTTAAAATTGGGGCATTTTTAAAAGAGGTTAAGTGATTTTTCCATGGTCACACAGACAGTGTTGTCTTAGCCTTGGTGGGGGTGGGGGTGGGGGGCAAAGAATAACCATAAGAAATACTTATGCTGGGACCTATTGTTGGCCAATCAGTGAGAGCCAGAGTGAATTGGATTTAATTGGATTTTTTAATTATTATTAAAGGAGCCATCCCTTGGCTTACTTCTTAAAAACCCCTAATGAGTGTTACCTCAGTCAAAGTGAGAACTCAGAAGGACCTTAGCTTAAAAAGGCCAAGGTCTCCTATTGCATCCTGGGTCAACTGTAGTTGTCCTAATCTATATCTGACCACTGGACCCACATGGCTCTGGAGGAAAAGGTTAGGCTGGTGACTTTGCACAGCCTTCCTTCACTTAAATCCAATTCACTTGCAAGTCATGGCATCATCTTCCTGATGTCATGGTCCTCTTTGATAATGAAGGACAAATCACAACCTGTGAGTAGTCTGAGCTGCCTCACTGGAACCCAACTGGCCAGTTCCAGTGGGGCAAGTCAGCTCCTACTCCTGCTCACCTCCCCTCCCCTTTGCCCCTCTTCTGCCCTCCCCTCTCCTCTTTGTAAATTTTGATAGCTGAAACCTACCTTGATATTTTGGAGTTTACTGGCTAAATATCTTTCCTAAAGACCATGCCTTTAACCCAATTCACTCTGGCTCTCACTAATTTTCCAACAGTAGGTCCCTGACCAAAATGAAATGCAGAAAATAGATTTCTAACAGAAAATAGATTTCTGTTAGAAAGTACTGAAAATAAAGATGTATTTTTTTTTCCTATCCAAGTTCATGAACCTCTTAAAATCTGTTCATGGACCCCTAGGAGGGTGG
This sequence comes from Phalanger gymnotis, assembly GCA_028646595.1. Classification (NCBI taxonomy): domain Eukaryota; kingdom Metazoa; phylum Chordata; class Mammalia; order Diprotodontia; family Phalangeridae; genus Phalanger; species Phalanger gymnotis. The sequence goes on from CM053622.1 coordinate 441,083,245, forward strand.
TGTCTTTACATCATAGATTATGAACCTCTGGTATAGAAGGAGGAGAGAAAAGGGCTATAAGACCCTTGCAGAGCACCCATTTTTAGCGGATGTGAGTTGGAGAAAGATCTAGTAAGGGAGACTGAGGAGTGATCAGAGAGGTAGGAGAACCAGGACCAATCAGTTTCATTAAAACCTGCAGAAGAGGGAGAATCCAGGAGGATAGAGCATTCAGCAGTGTCCAAAGTTTCATAGAGGTCAAAAAAGGATGAAGATTGAGAAAAGGCCATTAGATTTGGTCATTAAGAGATCATTGGTCACTCTGGAGAAGGTAGCATCAGTTGAATGGTGAAGTTGGAAGCCAGACTAGAGAGTTTAGAAGAAAGTGAGAGGAGAGAAATTGGGGGTTTACCAATTTTAGTCAGCCTTCTCAAAGAGTTTATCTATGAAAGGGAGAGATATAGGAGGATAATAAGAGAGAAAGGTCTTTATACTCTACCTAAAAAATTTAGAGTGCCTTAGGTATAAGAAGGCAGTGTTCAGAGAAATGGTGTAACACTCTAGAGGGCTGAAGTAGTGTCAGGTGGCTGAAATAATAGTGCACATTTCTTTAAAATTCTTTATTTAATAGTTTTTTAAAAATTAATAGAATCAGTTTTCTTTCCCTCTCTCTTTCCATTCTTGGGGATGGGAGAAGGGGGAGGCAGTGCAGGGGGTGAAAACCAAAATCCCTGAAACATGCATAATTAAGCAAAAAAAATTCCTGCGTTGCCTGTGGCAAATATATTTTAATGTGTTTTCTGTTTTTACAGTGTTGTTCATCTATAAAATGTCCTCCTGGTTCTGCTTACCTCATTCTGCAGCAGTTCATACAAGTCTCAGTTTTTTCCTGAAAACATCTCATCCATCAATTTTTTTAAACAATATATACATTTGTATACAGTAATTTGTTCAGCCATTCCTTAATCGATGGGCACCACTGGAGTTTCCTCTGATACCACAAAACAGAAGTTGCTATAAGTATTTTTGTGCATATAGGATGTTTTCCTATTTCTTCGTTATCTTTGGGGTCTAGTAATGACATTGCTAACTCAGCATAAGCACAGCTCAGTGACTTTCTAGGCCTAATTCTACATTGCTTTCCTTTTTTTTTTTTTCCAGGGTTCAGGGCAGGGCAATTGATGTTAAGTGACTTGCCCAAGGTCATGCAGCTAAGTGTGTCAAGTGTCTGAGGCCAGATTTGAACTCAGGTCCTTCTGACTTAAGGGCCAGTGCTCTACTCATTGCGCCACCTAGCTGCCCCTCTACATTGCTTTCCATATTGGCTGAACTGACTCATAGCTCTACCAACCATGCACTAATGAGCTTTTTTTCCTACAATGCTCCAAGATTTGTCATTTTTCTTTTTTGTTTAATTTGCTGGTCTTATAGCTGTGACTAGAGTCTCAGAGTTGCTTTAATTTGTATTTATCCAATTATAAGTGACTTGAGAATGTATTTCGTTATGGGTAAGAGTACATATTTTTAAGGATAAAGCTTAAAGCACTCACCCTGGTTTTTTTTTTTAATCTTGTCTTGTTTTTGTTTTTGTATCCTCATCAATCACCCAGCACAGTGTTTTGCATTGTGGTTTTCAGTAAATGTTTTTGAATTTTAAACAGTTATAATTGTGGATACTGACATTTTTAAGGATGAAATTGGGAGAAATGGTCTGAAGGAAAACTGAGATCCAAGGGTTCTGAGATCTTTAGGATGGCAGAATGTCCCAGACATTTCTGAGTTTTCCATGGCAGTGAAAAGAGTAATGTGAGTGAGGTGTGTGTTGGTGCTACTTCAAAGCCTGTAAGAGGATGGAAGTAGGAAAGAAGTAGGGAGAGCAGCTAGAATTCCCAAGGGATGTCAGCTACTCAGAAAAAGCATTTGTTCAGCACTTGCTTTGTATTGGGTGCTGGACTGGGCATACAGGTTTAAAGAATGGGGCAACTTCTGCTCTTCGGGAGCTCACGTTCTAAAGGAGGAGACAGGTGTATAAAAAGAATAAATATAAATCGATAGGAAGTATTTAACACATATGGTTAGGGAGAATAGCTACTAGCAGTTGCTGGGGGTACCAGAGAAGACTCAAGAAACTATTAATCTTCATTTTATACTCCTTGCTTTAAAAAAAGTATATAATAAATTCTCTAAGTTACATTCATAACTGCCCTCCTTGTCTGCGATTGCTTCTGAACTTCTTTCTCTTCTCTGTGCTTTTAAAAAATAGGTTTTGTTGACTCTCCGGAGTGGGGTGGGGGGAGAAGGGTAGGCTTTACTATTGCTGGACCCCTTCTTCCAAAGTTAAAAAACAAACTGTAGAAAATGTCAAGAAAATAGAATCCACACTGTGGTGATATTTAAAACTCTGTTTTGTACCTTGCATCTCTCACTTCTCTGTCAGGAACTGGGTAACATGCTTCTTCATATGTCCTCTGTAGAAATGTTGGTTCACTGCTCTGATTATAGTTAAAATCTTTCTAAGTCGTTTCTCTTTTTACAATGTCGTTATCCTTTTCTAAATCATTCTCTTGGGGGCAGAGCCAAGATGGTGGAGTGAAAGCAGGAACTCACCTGAGCTCTCCCACAAACTCCTTCAGATACCACTAAAAAGTGGATCTCAACAAATTCTGCAATGGCAGAAGCCACAAAGAAAGAGGGTGTGGCAGATTTCCAGCCCAAGACAACCTGGAAGGTCAACAGGAAGGATCTGTTGCATCAGGCTAGGAGAGGAGTGCGGTATAGTACACAGGCTGTACCAGCACAGACTCAACCATAGCAAAACCAGAGCAAACCTCAGCAGACTGAGTCACAGGCAACAGTGGTAATTCCCAGTCTTCTCAGTGCAAGAGCGGGGTTCTTTTGGAAGTGGATGAGAGAGAAGACAGGGCCTGTGGCAGGGGCACCGGTACTCCTGGGGCTAGGAGCCCAAGACTGAATTTTTGAAAGTCACCTATTTAAATTTCTGGGAGCCAAGATGGTGGAGTAAATAGTAAGTCCCTCCATTGTTGACCTTGAAAAACCCAGAGAATATTGCCGCAGGAAAAATCCTGGCATAGTGGAGCCAGCAGAAAGGGTATAGCAGTCTTTTAGCTTAGGGGGATAAGGGGATTAATGGGAAAGGTCCCTCTTACTGTGGCTGAAGGGAACCAGTACAGGATGAGAGATGTCTAGGCAAGCTAACAGCAGGCCCCACCTCATCTGACCAGCGGGAGATCCTGAGCCCAGGGTGGTAAAGCTGGTAAGCGCCAACACCAGGACCCCCATTGTGTCTTCACACAGCCAGGGGAGTTGTCAGATGCAAGTGTGGACAAGCATCTACCAGAGGCTGAGCCTACCCATGCTTTAGCCCAGCCCTCAGGGAGGAGGAGATCTTTAGCGGCCAGACCACCCCTCCCCCACACCTCATGCCTCAAGCATGGGGAAATGCAGAATGAGTTTGACTGGCTTTGGCACACACCAGCCAGCTCCAGCTCACCACC
>CM053622.1:441087238-441106253 GCA_028646595.1 Phalanger gymnotis
TACTTCATGATTGATTTAATTCTTCATTACTACTGACATTTTTGCAATTGCCTAAGTCATGTTTTATTGTCTCCGAGTTAAGTTTAAAAGTTCAGTTTTTCTTTGAAATTAGTGGTCTGTATGTCAAGGAATTCTGTCATCTCTATCCCACTAGATGACCTTTAAGGAAGTCTGGTCTATTATCTGTGTTCTTCAAGGAAGTCTAAATTATTATCTATGTGCCAGTAACTAATCTTGCAGGTAGACCCAATAGTGAGCCACAAGATGGAAAGAGGGATGGCTACTAGCCCTGCATACCTGGTCTCCAGAGACTTATATTGTTTTTCCCATCTGTGATGCTACCTTTTACTGTGGGGCCTCCTTTTCTCTGTAAAAATGATCTGTAAACCTAACCTCAGAGTCTTAGCTATTGATAAGGAGGCTGACACCCTATTTCTTGGTAAATTCATACTTAGTTAATAAATTGATAATGGTTGGAATTTTGTGCTTCACATTACCTTAATTTTAATTGCGATAGTACTATTTCTCATGTAGTTGCTTGTGGAATGTAGTCAAAGAGTTACCATCAGATGATGTTAGAGAGTCTTAATTCTGTAACATAAAGAAACCTCTTATTGAAGTGATCCAATAATTAATTAACCTATTTTGGAGTTTTTCATGCTGAAAGAATTTATTTTATGATTATCAGGTTTTTTTAATCACACTTGTCCTTTAGGCTTGTCTTTTTTGGCTTTTAATTTAAAAGCCAATAAAGTTAAAAATGACCAAGGAGAACATTCATTCCTTAATCCATTGATCCTTTATCTGAAGAGTTGCCATAATGTGTACTTGCAGAATTAAAATGACATTATGAGAAAATATGACAATGACATGCTGTTCTGTTGTCAACTTTAGAGCCCAGAAACACAACATGGATCCTTGCTTGCTTTGGGATTCACAGTAGGACGTTATTTGGCTAAAAAGAAAACCAAAGTGGCAGAGCTACAAGATACAGAGACTAATACTGCATTTTTACCAGAGCAAGAACAGCTCATTCAGAGTACAACTGAAACAATAGGTAATTGATACTTTTTATGCTGATTCAACTACATTTTTATTGTTAATGTTAAATCTTTTTAAATGAGATTTTCCTTTTGTTTTGTGGCGTGACACTTTTAGAAAAAAAGGTACATTGTTTTCCCAGGAAGCTGTTTTAAAGCAACAAAGTTTTTGTTTAAATTGCTATCCAAAGGTTATTCTGCATTTTTAGTAGTTGTAATAGTATTCTGCTTTTTAGCATACATGACTACTTCTCATAATTTTTTCACACTGAGATATCTACTCCGAAGATTTTGTTATTTGGAACAATGAAACTTTTAAAAATTCACTGTATGCCATTCCCTCATAATATACAATTTTTTGAAAATATAAAAACATGTACATCCATTTAAAGCTATTTTCAGACATTTGATAAATTTTTGAAAGATGCTAAATAAGATACAGCATTCAAATACACTTCAATTTCATTCTAGTCACAAAGAGGACAATGTAGAATATTCTCTTTATGTTCTTTTATGTGTGTTTACAGGTTCATTTTTGGACAGCACTTCTCCTCTTCTGGCAATTGCTGCTTGTACAGCCCTGGGTGAAATTGGTAGAAATGGCCCTCTTCCCATTCCCAATGAGGGATCTGGCTTTACCAAGCTCCATCTTGTAGAAAGTTTACTCAACAGAATACCTTCTAGCAAAGAAACAAACAAGGCAAGAGCATTTAAAAAAAAAATTTCCCATTCAGTTCTATGATTTCTATTAGTCATCTACTATATGTACTTGTAAATGTTGGAAAGGCATTAAAAAAAATAACTTAGGCCTAGAATTAAATAAGAGGAGGAGTTTAGGCTGAGTTATCTTTGGGAAATTGCAAAGTTCTTTTAATGACCCCATGATTTCCATGAAACAAAGGTGCTAACATTAATACCAACATTCTTCTAGTGTTACTGTATGGTTATAAGTCATAAAACACTATAGTTGCTAAAGAATTGAAATTGGCACCCAAAGGTCATTGAAGAGGTATGTAGTGAGCTTACTTAGGCTGCAGCGCATCAATGAGAAATTATAAAGGAGAAGTGGTATACAGGGTGTTGTCACAGGTATCTTACTGAAGAAGAACGTGGCCTGTTCTTTTGGTGTGAGCAAGTAAGAACAGATGGGCAGCTCACATGCTGCATTTGTTTCTTCATGGTGTTAGGAAAAGGCAGGAGAAGTTTCTCGTTTATTGGGTAGAAACTGTCCCTATTCATCCCAGCTCTCTAAAGTGAATTTATGGATAAACACAGACAGGATTGATGCAGGCACAGGTGGTTTGTGATACATATTATTGGAAGGAATGTCTTCATCAAAGAGATCCATGATGTCATTTCAGTATTTGATAGTAAGGAACAAATTCCTCAATGCAGGACAGATGCAGATAACCTGTTAGAAGAAATCTGGGGAGGGAAAGATTACTTCTAGAGGTGTCAGGGAAAGCTTCATGGAGGAGTTGAGCCTTAAAGGATGGAATTTTAGTGGTCAGAGATGGTGTTTGGATTTGGGGAAATAGAATCAGTTGATGAACATTTATTAAATGGCTGCTAGGTGCCGAGCACTATGCTGAGTAAAAGTCAGTAGGTGGAGTAGAGGAGGGAGAGCATTCCAGGCTTGGTGGACAGCCAGAGAAAATGCCCAAAGCCATATGAGTCCATTCTAGTTAGGAGGGATGATTACAAACAAAAGCAGAGTTGGGAGGAGACAGAATAACAGCGTTGGGGTGGGGGGGGTAGTGAACCCCTTCACCACCCAGTGTATACTTGTGAACTCCTATTCACAACTTGTGAATAGTTCTCATAATCTATGGTCAGGCCCTTCTATGAAAAGAGGAATGGTAAGAAATCAGGTTGGATTAAGGTCAGAGCCAGATTGTGAAAGAAAGGAAAGGAGATTTACTTTATTTGATAGGCAGGATGGAGTAAAAGGCTGACATAATCACAGTGGTGTATGAGTAAGATAACTCCGTCTGCATTGGAAGGACTCATTGGATCCTCAGTGGACTTAGAAGTAGCAAGCTCAGTTAGAAAGAAAGCTTTTTCAGTAATCTAGGTGAGAGGGAATGATGGCCACAACATAGGAGGATTGCAGTAAAAGTAGAGGAGAACACAAAAGAAGTAGACATTGTAGTGGTGAAATTAGCAGGCCTTAGCAATAAATTGGTGGGTATTAAGGTAGAGGAAAAAGTTGAAGAATCAAACTGATATGTTATCTATAAACAAGTACATTGATAGTGTATAAATAAGCTAAATGATTATTCTGTAGTTAAACATAAAAACAAAAAAGCACTGGATTTGTAGTCAGGAGGCCTGGGTTGGAATTTAGGCCCCTTGGTAGTAGACCTTGGACAAGTCACTTTCTCTCTTTTAGGCTGTTTCTTCTTTCAAATGAGCCATTTAGATAACATAATATTGAAGTCCCTCTGTAGCACCAACATATTCCTGATGTGCATTATGTGAACAGGAGGAAAGGAGAAAGGAACTAGATGAATCTTATTCATTTGTGATGTTAGCAACTTATATTTTCTATGTACAACTAGTTTTACAAAACTGATTCCTGTTGTCAATTTGGACAAACCAAGTGTAGATAACATGCTTGTTAATTCATAAGGGAGTACTTCAGACTTGAGATTTCTACAGATTTTAAAAAACAGCCTAAAATTTCGTTTCTTCATATTATTCAATTAGGCCGATTAACTTCTGGAGCCAAATTGGTTATTTTAAGAAGCTTATGTCTTAGTTAACTGTTAGAGCACTCTTTCAGAGAAAAAGCAATTGGCATTTAAAAAATTTTATTTATTTTCAGTTTTCAACATTCATTTCTTCTAAGTTTTAAATTTTCTCTCCCTCTTTCCCCCACCCTCCCCAAGATGGCATGCAGCCCTATGTAGACTCTATACACACTTTCCTATTAAACATATTTTCACATTAGTCATGTTGCATAGAAGAATTATAAGGAATGGGAGAAACCATTGAGAAAGAAAACAAGAGAAAAGAGTCTGCTTCCCTCTGCATTCCGACTCTATAGTTCTTTCTCTGGATGTAGATGGAATTTTCCATCATGAGTTCCTTGGAAAAGTTTAGGTCCTTGCATTGCTGAGAAGAGCCAAGTCTATCAAAATCAGTCCCTTACACACTGTGTAAGGCTGTTACTGTGTACAATGTTCTCCTGGTTCTGCTCACTTCACTCAGTATCAGTTCATATAAGTCTCTCCAGGTTTTCCCAAAGCCCCACCTGCTTAGCATTTCTTATAGCACAATAGTATTCCATTACATTCGTATATCACGACTTGTTCAGCCATTCCCCAATTGATGGGCATTCCCTTGATCTCCAACTCTCTGGAGCCAATTGGTTAATTTTAGAAGTCTGCGTCTCAGTTAACTGTTGGAACACTCTTTCAGAGAATTGGCATTTATTGTAATTGGATTTAAAAAAAAAGTTTTAAAGAATTACTTGATTTTAAATCTGAATTCACAAAAATAAGAATACCTAAAGATAAAAGTATAAAAGATTATGAACTAAAGTAGGATTCAATATGATGATTAACAAGAAGAGTATAAATCTTCTTATGGTCTTTCTATAGTTTCGACTGTTAAACATAATGAATACTACCATAATATAATTCACTGTTAGAAGAACAGTTACATAACTGGCATATACCTAATTTGTTTTTTTGATGTAACTTATGATTTTAATGGAATAAGAAACTCCTACCAATATAGATCTCCACCTACTTTGTAGTGGGCTTCCACCCCACTGTGTATCCAGCTTTAGAGAATTTATGGAGCTCTGAACAGTTTACCTCAGGGTCACATAGCTAATCCGTGTCAGAGGCAAGACTTTGAAACCATTTCTTCCTGGCACTAAGGCTGGCTCACAAGCCACTACCCCATGCATACTCTAAACATTAAATTACAAGATTGAAATAAAAATTTTTAGTTTAGCAATCCTAGAGTAAAGATCTCGCATTTTTCTCTTTTTCTTTAATATGTATTTTATATATTAAGTTTTAGGAGTTATTTTTCTTTCTGTTCCAAAGCTAGTAGCTCAAGCTTAGTGAGATTGGGTACTTAGGGATGAATTGAGGTATCTTTGTAAGAGTTATGGAAACTACTCTTTCGAATCTCACTATTTAAGAATAAAACTTGTATTGTGTTTTTAAAGGAAGACATTTTTTCCTTTTAGATGAAGGAGCGAGCAATCCAAACACTGGGCTATTTTCCAGTTGGGGATGGAGATTTTCCTCACCAGAAGCTCATTTTGCAAGGCCTCATGGATTCTGTTGAGGTAAATTTCAACTACTACCTTGAATCATCTAAAGAAATTCTTAACCTGGGGTCAGTTATTGATTACTAGATTTTAATATTACTGATTTAATTTGTAATTCTCTGTGCTTTTAAAAACATTCTTTTGAGAAGGGCCCATAGGCTTCACCAGACTGTCTGAGTGGTCAGTGATGAAAAAAGGGTTAAGCCCACCCCACTCCCTGCCCCAATCTGACCGTTTTATTTATCACTTGATTTTTATCTTGGTAATTTTGTCCATAAGGGAATTGGACTAAAGCTCTATTATTATATAGACAATCTAGTTCACTTTGCTTTTATATACAGAAAAACATTAATGCCTAAACTCATGTGACTTTTTTCTCTTAAAGCAATTTCACTGAATTCTCAAGTTACTAAGTGCCATCAGCTGCAATTTAAAATGACTTGCTTTTTTCCTTACGTGTTTTTCTCTTCCCATTGGCTTTATACGCTGTATGTTAAAAAATACTGATTCATCTCTTGAATTTTTTTTATAGAGATTGAGTCTAATTTGTGTTTCCTAATGGTTTTTGATAAAATAACTTAAAGGCTTACGTAGTTGTATTGTCAGCTTTTGCTTCAAATAATTGAAGTAATTATTTTGACAATCAAATGTAACCAGTATGCCCAGAGATAATCTTTATAAGTTATTTTAAGTAATTAACTCTTGGGTGGCAGTTGTGTTCAGATTTTTTCAGAAAGGATTAAAATTAGTCTCTGGTATCTCTCTGCCTCTTACAGACTCTCCCCACCTTCACTCTAATCAACATGAGAAAAAGAGTGGTAAAGGAAGCAGAAATTGGTATAATTGTTGATATGATTAGATTCACAAGTCTAACTTGCGACCCTCTACAACATCTCAGGTTCTGAGAAGAAATTTTTACTTTTATTCTCTTCTGAGTTAAAAAATGAATGTATGCTAAGTAGGCCTTAGGCACAATCAGGGAAAGAGAGATCTTATTTCATAACAATAGAAGGAACTGACTTAGGGATTGGAGTGGAAATCCAACACATTGAGAAAACAAGATTTCTCCATCTTTATATTCTGTGGGAATGTTGAGCCTGTAGGACTCCTTGTTGGATTGTTGGTTTAACAAATTCTGCATCTGGGAAAACACTCTCTTCACCCTGGGAGCTATCATGGTTATATTTTATTTCATCCTTCTTTAGGCAAAGCAAATAGAACTTCAGTTTACTGTTGGCGAAGCCATTACTAGTGCTGCAATCGGCACGAGTTCAGTGGCTGCTCGGGATGCCTGGCTGGTCACCGAAGAAGAGTACGCACCACTCGCTGGTGAGCCTTTCTCAAAAGCTGCTTCTGATTCTCTGGCAGAGGCTTTTCTTTCTTTGTTCACTCTGAAAGCCAGACTAGCGTATGGATGTCAGGTTTCCATGTAAGAAGAGTTTTAAGGGCCTGGGACAGTATGTAAAACCACTGAGGCAAGCCCACTTAAAAAAATTGATTTTAATGTGAATACAAATTTTGTCAGTCTCTAGTTGAAATAACAGAATTAACTAATATTTGAGCTGAGTATCATTCAAATCTCACCAGCTTTTCTTTTAGATTTCCAAACATCTTCTGTGTGTGTTTGGGGCTTTATCACCAATCCAGAAATCTTTCAAAGGCCTGTGTTATAAAATAACTCCCAGCTTTAGGGTTCACCCATTTTGTGTGTCTCTTTCTAAAGGAGGAAGTCATGTAAGTAACCAGTGGAAAGTCCTAGAGTTGGTGGTTATGGGAAATCCTCCAGGAAGGTTGACTGGCAGGTTTGGGGTTTCCATGCTCCTTTGTGTTGCTGATCTGTTAAGCATGTAGGGCAACACAGGCTCTGAGGCTAATTATCAAGTTGCTTGTCCATTGGGGGTGAGACCTGGACTAACAGTATATAGCTATGCAAAAGAAAAGGAAGGGAAGGAAGTCCAGAGTTGCAACTGCAGTGCCAGAAGCCTGCCTGTCACTGCTTCATCTGCAGACATTTCTAAGCAAACAGATGTGGCGATGATTCAGAAATTCCATTAAGTCTAAACCGAAGAAAGAGAACAAAATAGAAAAACCTACTGCCTGCAAAATAAACTATTGGAAAAGAAAAGCAACAGGTGAATTGTAAAGAAATAACGCATTCCAGTGTTTGTTGTATACTATGCTATGTGCCTTGCCATTGGTCTGTGTAAAATGCCAAGAGGCTGGATGAAGTTTAGTGACTGTGCTGCCATCCCAGTGTCACAGAAATAAAACTGGCACTAATTGAAGGTATACTGTTTCTTCTCTTCTGCTTTTCTGATTAGCTTGGATTTTAATTTCGTGAAAAGACTTTGCACAGTGATAAAAGAAGAACTTGGGGAAGATTACAATAAATCTAGTTAACAAAGAGTAAATAAAATGCAGACTTAGACCAAGATCCTGCTAAGCTGTGCCATGCAGAATAGCATGTTTTTTTGTTCAGATGCTTTTTATTATGAGAATACAGCTTTTAAAAAAATATTAAAGTTTTAAAACTTGGGGGAAAAGGTAAAAAAAAAAAGAAGGTATAGTTTGGAGAAGTCTTTTGGAAGAAGAATTAGTAGGATTTATTAGAATGTGGAAACAAGTGAAAGAAGGAAATCGAAGACAATTCTAATCAAATTTTGGATCTGGTGGATTTTGAGTATTCCTCATTACAATGGAGAAAATGTCTCTTCCCCTCTTCTGTCCCCCACACCCCACTTCAGTTTCGAGTATCATCAGTACACAAATGTGGAAATATTATAAACTGGATAATAACAATTATAGAGTGAAGGTGGGTCGCCTGTGTGACCTGGGCATCATTTAACTTTTCTAGTCCTTAGTTTTCTCATGTATAAAGTGAGGAGTTTGGCCTAGACGGTCACTATGATTCTTTTTCAGCTTTATACCCTATATTCTTAATTTCTATAGATTCCACAGTGACAGACATACTTGAGGCAGTTGAAACCATGAGCATGCATGAGTTGGAGGAAGTTATTTTAGATGCAGAGGGAACAAAGGTGTCCTAGAAGCCAAAATTAGAGTACCAAGGTGGAAGGAGAAAAATGGTCAGTGCTGTGAGAGTAATGATGTTCCTTCTTCACTCTCTTAAAAAATGGCTTTACATACAAATACTCATTTCACATCTGCCACTTAAGAGAGGAAAGGAATTAGATATTTTGTTTTAACCAGAGTATCTGTTTCCAGGTACCTTCTACGTAGAACATTCTTGGCACATAACTAAATTTCCCCTGGAAGTAATATGATTTCCTCTTCCATCCTATTTGGAAGAATGGAGTAACTTCTTTCCCCTTGCAATATGGCTATTTGTGTACTTTAAGAGTTTCTCATAATTGCTTCAGGAATTGATGATCTATTGTTTTAGAAGGCAATAAGTAATCTTAGTTATTTAATAAATCAGTGAGGAATAGTCAGATTCTACCTCTGGGACCTTTGAGTTGATGAATATGAGAAAATGTGCAAATGGGGCGGCGGGGGAGGAAGGCCAGGAATACTGTATCATTGGCAGAGCTAAGACTGAGTGAGAGCCAGAAGAGATCTAAAATGAAGGGAAATTTTGTTAATTAGCTGAAATTCAAGAGGATCAAGTGGACCAAAGTACATTCAGATGTGGAATGAGACTTGGGGAGGAGAATTGGATTGGGTTGGACAGGGGTGGGAGAAAAGGCAGCATGGGTTAGAGAAGAGGGTTTGCTCTTTACTAGTTTGGATTTAATTTCACAGGGATTAGGAATGGATGAGGGTGTGGCAGTTTGCTAACTGGCCAAAGTGGTGGTATGAAGCTCACTCCAGAAGAACCTAGTGATAGACTGTGCGTGTCTCATTTGAGCATCAGTCTAACGAAGTGTGGGAAAGCCCAGTACCATAAGGCTGGCCACGGGTGGTGAAATATTTTTAGTCATTGCTATACTTAAGAGATTACAAAGTACTGTGAGTTGCCTTGATGAAAAAGAGTATGTACTCACACCAGTGAAATCACTGATCATCCTAAGGATCAGAGTTTACAGGAAATGTTACCAACTTCATTTTTTTTTCAGGAGGAATAGAGAATAACTAAAATGGTTAAAATACTTTTTCTGTTTTTGTTTCTTTTTTACCCCATCTCTATAATGTTTACACCCAATAGAAGCCAAAGTGAATGATGTGGTTCCCTGGGTGTTGGACACAATTTTAAATAAGCACATTATCAGCCCCGTCCCCCATGTGAGGCAGGCTGCCTGCATCTGGCTCCTTTCTCTAGTGAAGAAGCTGAGTTGTCATAAAGAAATCAAGGTAAGCAGCGTTATCCATCATTGTGAGCTAGAAAAATGAGCAACTTTATTGAAACCCAAATTTGATATTTCTAATTTAGAGGTATACAGATGGGTCACAATGATTTATTTTTAAGACGAAATAGGACATTGAGATAGAGGCCATTAGTAAATCACAGTAGACTCTGTCAGAAGATGGACTTGAAGGAAGGAAGGGAAAGGTATCTTGAAGGTACAGTTATAGTCGAAGAAGATCATGAGGAAGAAGGATTAGGCAGAGTTAGGGATAGGAAGAAATTTTAAAGAAAGAAAGAAATGCAGGATAATACAATGACAAGATGAACTGTTAAAAGTAGTGTCTTGCCCCTACAGTCTTGCACATCACTTTAATGAGAGGTTGCTTCAAGAATGTAAGTCTAGATTGGACAGTACTAAGATATTTGGCATTGTCCTAAATCATTCCCAATCTCGAGAGCTAGGAATAGTACTTGAGTGAAGGTTTATGTACCAGCAAGTAAAGTCCATTTTTTTCTTCCAGTCTCATCTCAAGGAGATTCAAAGTGCATTTGTTTCAATTCTGTCAGATAATGATGGTAAGTAGTTGGTAAATATAGGCTTTCATTCATTCTTATTTAAAGAATTATTTTGTAATTCATATTTTTTCCCAAAGTCAAGATAGAATTTGAAGAGGAAAAAGAAAATCATTTTTATCTGTATTTCTAAAGAGCAGATAGAGTAAAAATATCTAATACACTGACACCAAAGAAAGCTAACTGTTTGTAGAAAAAAAAACTTTTTCTATAAAACTTGCTCTTTTAGAAGGGTTAGAGAAGTTGTTTCAAAATGATTAGTTTTTAAATTGAAAATTCAGTCATCACCCTTGCACTTAAAGTGGAAATTTAAACTTTGATTTTTGTTTTTATTATTTACTTTATAATTTAATGGCCTTTGTCTTTTATTCTGCAAATGTGTTTTTACAAGAAAATGTGAGAGGAAAGGAAATACATAATGTTTCTCTTGATCTTTATGAATGTTTCCTTTTACATATACTTTTTCATTGATTTTCCTTAAATTAATTTTTATATGGAAATGTTCAAGTCTAGTTAAGTTGGGTGAAAATCTTAATTTAATTTCCTTAGGATATAGATATTTGTTTCTGAGTGTAATGATTTGGGGTTTTATGTAATATACATATATTCATCTCAATGTTATCTTCAATTCTGAGCTTCCAGAGAGACTGTATGTATATGTAGTACTCATTTAAAGTATCCAGTATAAAATCACATACACTAGTCAGGCAAACAAATGCTTTTCAATGACAATGAACCCAATTATGTTGTAGTACTATGTATTCATATATATTATATGACTGGTTATCAGCTTATTTAAATAAAATTTTAACTTCTTACATAAATTTAATGTACTGTGAATATCTATAAAATAACATTGCTCTGTCCAAATTTTTTGTAGAACTCAGCCAGGATGTTGCTTCAAAAGGCCTTGGTTTGGTTTATGAACTGGGCACTGAACAAGATCAACAGGAACTGGTGTCCACGCTTGTCGACACATTAATGACTGGGAAAAGGTGAAGTAAACTTGAGTGTTTCAAACTGAGTACAAAGAAGATGTTAGCATGTATATATGCTGTAATGTAATAGGCTCAGCATCAGAAAGACCTATGGCTTAAGTCCTGCTTGTGACACTTACTAACAAAATTCCAGATCTGAGATGAAAAAATGTAAAAACAGGATGTTCTCCAAAGGCAAGGAGATTGAACCTTTCCTTTCAGTGCATATTACAGAATTTCTAAGTTACTTTGATTACGCTCTCTAGAACACTTCAACAGTTCCCAAGTAGAAATGCATTAATATTGTTTGCTAGAGAGAAGGGCAACAGTAAGAGGATTCAGTAGCTACTGGGAAGATCAGAACATTGGATTTGAAAAATACAATAATTAAGTTTGGTTAGTTGAATGGGAGAGAGCAAGTAAGCAGAAAATGACTCCAGAAGATGGCATCTTGCCATCTGTGTTAGAACAGTTATGCCCTTACAGTTTGTATCAGTGAGCATAAGAAAGGGCAGTGATTTTGACCACTGGTATCTGCTATATTCTGTCTTTCTTAGATATCACATGTTTATTCTCAGTAGTCCACAGTTCAGTGCAGTTTTAATGGAGTCTGTTTTTAATGAGGCAACTTAAACATTCTGTATTGTTTTTTAGAGCTGATTAGTCAAATAAAAATGGTTAATTAACATTTGTAGTTCTTGTACATAGTAAGCAGTCAAAAGTATTTGCTATAGTACAATCAAGAAACCTAGGTTTGAAAAAACTCCCATATTAACTTATGGACTAACCAGTATGTGGAAAAAAAAAATCTGAGGCCAGTTCTGTTTTCATTCTAGAACTAAGCATGAGGTTTCTGGCGAGACTGTGGTATTCCAAGGGGTGTCCCTTGGCAAAACACCAGATGGGTAAGTCTAATAGCAGAGAATTCAATCTTTTAACTAAATATTATCACTTTTCATTGTAAATAGGTTTGTACCTGATACTTCTTTAAAATTCCACAAACATTAGGAGAATGGGATACTCCTAACGTTGTTCTATATATGCTCTTTCGTAATACAGTTAAACCTCATTATTTGGGATTCTACCTGTTCTGCATTTAAAATTTTATAGTCCTCTTCCCTTCCACCTCAGTCCTCTTTTAATTTATAAACAGTCTGTTGTGTTGGTGCTCCTGTTCTCTTCTTAGAGCCCTGCTTATCTGGAACTGCAGCCTTGTCCATGTCTCTTTCACCATTCTCCAGTCTCTTCCTATTTCCCTGCAGGCAGTAATCTGCTTTGCTCAGAGCCCTGCCTCAGTTTGTGTTGCAGCACCAAGAAAAACCAGGTCAAAGTTGGCAGAAACTCATTCTCCATTGTTTTGCTATTCTTGAAATTCTCCCACAGCCCAGCTGTTCTCATAGCTTACCCAAAACAGGCAGCCTTTCCTCTTGTGCCTGATTGTTCAGTCTAATTGCTGTCTTCTCAGTAGGGCTTCTTCTCTGCCTTGTTTCTTCTTTTCCCCAACCCTCTACTCTACTAATTCTCTGTTGAGCTGCTTTTGTAGTATAATTTATAATAAACACTATATCTGAAAGTAATATGAAAAATGCTTTCTTTGCCTCTCTATTAAGTTGAATTGGCTATGTTTTCCTATAGTATTGATAAATGGGTTTTTTTTTTCTGTAGCTGAATTGTTAAATTTAATTGAACTGTAATGGATTTGGGAAGATAGTATGAAAGCCTCATTTTTTTAACCCAAACTCTCCGTTTTGCAAATTTAAGGAAACATGCTTTTAATGAACTGTATGTATAGTATTTGCAATATTAGCAACATAAGTAGATTTTTAAGAAATAATAAATTAGGGGAAATGGATTACTGCTTTTTTCTTTGTTTCCCAAGCCAGGGACTCTCTACCTATAAAGAGCTTTGTTCTCTGGCAAGTGACCTTAGTCAACCAGATCTTGTCTATAAATTCATGAATTTAGCCAACCATCATGCCATGTGGAATTCTCGGAAGGTAAGCTGCTGCTCTTTACAATAAAGCAGTTTTTATTTTCTTCTAAAATCAATATACTACATTGACAATTAAAGTGCTGTGTATTTTCCAAAGAAACACTTGACTAGAATGCTATTTGTTACCTTCAGATACTGTTCAGTTCAGGGAAGACTATTCAGGAAAAGACACTAGTTCAGGCTACTCTTATTTGAAAGTTGGTAAAGATAAGACCTTGGGGATGTATTTACAGTGGCCTGTCTCTTCTGATAAAAAAAAAAAGTTTGTGATTCATTTTAGCACATATTTCTCTTTTTTTGTGTCTCTTTTAGGGAGCTGCTTTTGGTTTTAATGTGATTGCTACTAAAGCAGGCGAGCAGCTGGCTCCTTTCCTGCCTCAACTGGTTCCTCGTCTTTATCGCTATCAGTTTGATCCAAATCTTGGAATCCGTCAAGCTATGACAAGTATTTGGAATGCACTGGTCATTGACAAATCTGTGGCAAGTATTTAAATACTAACTTCTGTACTAGTCAGATGTTTTCTGTCCCTTATCTCCCCAACACAATATATTAAATTCATTAATTGCCTCAAAAAAATTTGTTAAAAGAGGTAGGAAAATAGTTACACGATAATAAAGACTTGGAATGTGCCATGTGGAATGTCTGGTTTAATAGAAAGAGACTCTAGAGTTGGATTCAGAGCACCTGGATTAGAATCCTGGCTCTGTTACTATGGGCCATTCACATTACCTCCGTAAGCCTCAGTTTCCCTATTTGTAAAATGAAGTTATTAGTACTTGTCCCTATTTCACAGGATTGCTTTGAGAAAAGTGCTTTGTAAGCCCTAAAGTACTCCATGAATATTTACTTGGTACTTCCTTGTCCTAGATTTTGATTCTTGAGAGCAGCTGGGATTCTTCTGTTCCTGTATTGAAAATCACTTGTCAGGCACTTAACTATTATAATTTCTTTAAGATTTGTAATTTTAAATAATCATTGAAAGAATTCTTGCAGTCCTTCCCTTAATGTACTATAGAAACACAACTGTACAAAAATACAAAAAAAATTCCTCTTTAACTAATATAGGCTGTAATGCTACTCAGAAGCACTAAAAACCCCTAAAAAACCTCACGTCTTTTTTGCATAAAATAGATCATACTGTGTTAGATTAATTGACTATCCAACTAATTGAAAATTTTATTAGATGGTAGGGTCTTTACATTATAGATTTATAGTTTTAAATTTGAGGCTTAGGATATTGAATGCCTACTTTTTGTAGCAAACCTGAAGAAAAGTAAATGATAGCAAGTATGTTGTTCAATTTTAAGTGATATTATCTGACATTCAGTTTATTTACTAATTTAGAACAGCACTAAATGAAAAATCTTCCCTATAACAATAACACATTACTATTTTTTATAGGTTAGGATATAAGTTAAAAAATACTATTTTGACACTTTGGATCTCTAATTACATAGGTATGGGTTATTCCTTCCACGTGGGGAAAATAGGACCACCTCATCCTATATAATTCTTTTGAATTTTAAAATATCTTTTTTCAAATTTAGTAGCAGCAAAAAACAGGTAGATATATAGATATAGATATAAATATAAATGGGAGAATAAAAAAAGTTCACAATTGAAACTTCATACTCCATAACACATACTTTCTTATACTATATTACTGTTTATGTTATGGCAACAAAAAACTCTGTTGGCTTCTGTGACCTATCCTGAGCTCTATCTCTGTTAATTGTTTTTGTGGATTTTGAGACCATTACAATTCTTTTAATACATTGTTGCCTTCATTGTACATGTTTCAGTTCTGTTCTTCATTCTTTATCACTTAGTATATTAAATAATCATTCACATTTGTACTGTTCTTATCTTTTAAACAATTGTTTATTAGATATTAGCCTTTATAGTTTGTATCAGTTCCTTATGAATTACAGATGGCAGACTTATCAGAAATATTTGTGACACATTTATGCCTGGCACATGGTGAGCATTTATAAATACTTTTTGAATTTAATGGTTGTACCCTAGTTTCATTGAAATTATTATGATGTCTCCATAAAATGGATATTTGGAGAACCTTTCACTTTTCTTTTCACCTTTAATATTTCCTTGATATTGATAAAAACTTCCTGTGATCATCTGCCTCCCCATTTTACATCAAAGTTAACTTTCTATGTATACATGGCAAATACCAGACTTACAGGAAAAGTGATGTGAAACACACTGAGGTTAGTGTTATCCCTCTAGAAACACCAAAACCAATGAACTGTAAATCTACCCCAGTGTGAGAGAAGGCATTCCAGTCTTTGAGTGTGCCAGTCTTTAAATGAGGGAGAGTAATCGGAAAGTGATTGGCAAGGAAGTATAAAAAAAAAAGATTAAAACACCAACATTTCAAGAGGAAGTAAATGCAGTAAAAATAATTCAACAGAAAGGACACTAAAACTAGAAGGATTAGTTTACTAAATCCTCAACAAGTATTATGAAACCAAGTGAATTAATACCTAATGAAACAAAGAATACTGTGGAATCCCAAGAGAACAAGAAATTCCTAAATAGTTCAAAAGAGAAATGAAATCCACAAGAAGAGATTTTTGGAATGAATATGTCAGAAGTTTAGGCTCTTAATGTAGTTTTTAAAATACTCAAGAGATTAGGAAAAAGTGAATCTACAGTGGAGTTTCTGCAAAGAAGCAAGAAAGACATTGACAAATTTGCACTACAGAAGAACTTGAGTGGGAAAAAAATCTGGTGAAAGAGAAGCAAAAGACAATATCTTTTTTAAAAAACATATAATCTCTATGCAAGGCAAAGCCATTGCCCTTGAACACAGGATGCGCAGAGACAGCTTTAGAGACCATAGGTCTCCCAGAGGAATGGGAAATATAAAAGTCTTGAACACTACAATGCAGAAAATAATGTAAGAAAATTTCTCAGAATTTTTGAATACAGAATACAAAGCAGTGACTGAAAACATCTATAGATCACCTGCCAGAAAAAGCCCTATTGTTCAGACTCTGAGATATATATTGGTTAAATTTAGCAATTCTAATGACAAAAAATGTAAAGGTAAAGAAAAGTAAATTTGAATAATGCACAATTATTCTCTAACCCACTAGTTGCACAAAGCAAAGAAGCTCAAACTACAAGCAGAAATGACATACCTTGCAAACTAGTTGTCAAAAAAAGATATATATGCAACAGAGGAGAGACACTTGCAGAAGTAAAAAAAAAAAAGACACGAACAGAATATTCAATATGCAAACATCAAAAAATATAAACAAAAAGGAAGGCAAATAAGTAGAAAATGTAGAAAAGATTACTATAAAAAAAATACAAAACTGATCTTCAAGATGAAAAAAGTACACAAGGGAATAAATATGTAAATGGAATTTAAAAGGAAAAGAGAAGTGAAGGTGGAAGAATAGAACTGGAGCACCATGGAATGAAGCCCAGAAACTTCCTTAGAGAAGCCTTGAGTAATTTAGTGGGGCAAGATTGCAGAGTAGGTGGGTGCATAAAAGGGAAGAACTTAGTTGATAATAAACACCTGTCAAGTGCATGGGTGCAGTAAAACAAAGGCTTTAGTCACTACACAAAGAAGGGCTGCAGAAGCATAGAAGAAATGGCAGAGGTAGAAGTATTAAAATCAGTGTAATAGAAAAGGGGGGTCCCTTTGAAAGATATTCCCATAGTGAAGCAATCTATGCCTCTGATGGGACATAGGGATTTCATGTTGTTTTAATCTGGGAGAAGTTGGTTCATTGGAAGACCATGTTTCTCATAGAGGATCGTGCCTTTGTGGATAACATTGTGGCCCAAGAGAAAAGGGAGTAAGACATGTGCGTTCCTAAGGGCAGCTGGTACCCAGAATAGTGGGAAGTTTCATTGTCACAGAGATAAGCTATCATAGACAATGAGAACAGAACAGTGGTGAGGAGAATTTAGTGTGTTGGAATTTGGACACAGAGTTATTTCTACCATAGGACACTGCTTCCTTCCACATTACTTCCCTCACAGATTGATGTTTCTGAGAGTGATAAATGACAGAAACTCTGCCCCCCCCCAACATGGGAAAAGATCTATATTTTAAATAATAATAATCATATAGAAATTGGTTAAAAATTGAGCTGTAGTCAGGTACTTCAGAGACTAAACAAATGATAGAGCAGCAGAATTCACCTGAAAGCCATGATCAAAAAAGAGCAGTAGACATCATCTTTCAAGACATTATCAGGGAAAACTGCCCTGATATTCTAAAACTGGAGCTGAAAATAGGTATTGAAAGAATCTACCAATCACCTCATGAAAGAGATCCCAAAAGGAAAGCTCCTGGGAATATTGTAGCCAAATTCCAGAGTTCCCAGGTCAAGGAGAAAATATTGCAGTCAGTCAGAAAGAAACCATTCAAGTATTGTGGAAACAATCAGGATAACTCAAGATTAGTACCATCTACATTAAGAGATTGAAGGGCTGGAATATGATATTCCAGAGGTCATTCCAGAGGATTAAAACCAAGAATCAAAGATGATGGTTGGAAAGTAGGGACTTGCTTAAGTTCTTCCCCAAATCCCTCCAAACACCTGTAAAAAATGGCTCTGAACAAATTCTAGAGCTGCGGAACCCACAAATAGCAGAGGGAAACAGGTCTCCTGCCCAGGAGAGCCCGGATGGTTGCTGGGAAGGGTCTATCACACTGTGCTGAGAGCAGCGGGCAGCCCAGTGTGGGTCGCACTGGGACAGACCAGACCTGGAATCAGCCAGATAGAACAGGCCATGGGGCCATGAAACAGTGAGCTGTGGAAGTTACCATACTTCTCAACTTACAAATGCCAAAGAGCAGGTTAAACGGAAACTGCGGGATCGAGTTCAGAGCTGTCCAGGTGCCAGTTCTGGGGGTGGCGGAGGTGGTGCAGAGGTGGCCCCACGGTGGCAGCAGCAAGAAGTTCCTGAGGCTGCTTCCAGAACTCCAGCATTAGCTGCTTCCCAGGTTTCTGGCTCACATGCTGAGAGGAATCTAGCAGTGGAACAGAGCCAGGAGTGCAAGGAGTACTTTGTGGGCACAAAGGCAGATTCTCTTGCTGTGCCCTGCTTGGATCTGGATTGCAGTCCTGGTTGGTGGTTCTTGGGGGAGGAGGAGCACTGCTGTGACAGAGCCTGCGTTGACGGTGGAGTAAAAGTAGCTCTGAAAAGAGCAGTGCTTAGACCTAAAGTTTGGGACAAAGTACTCCCTACAAGCAGTCATATCCTGACAAAAAGATCAAGGGTCAAGTAGTTGGCTGGGAACATGAACGGGCAGTGAAAATGAACTCAGACTCAAACTCAAACTCTAGATTCCTTTTTTGGTGACAAGACCAAAACATACAGCCAGAAGAAGTCAACAAAGTCAAAGAGCCTACATCAAAAGACTCCAAGAAAAATATGAAGTGGTTTCAGGCCATGGAAGAGCTCAAAAAAGATTTGGAAAAGCAAGTAAGAGAAATAGAGGAAAAATTGGGAAGAGAAAGGAGAGCGATGCGAGAAAACCATGAAAAACAAGTCAATGATTTGCTAAAGGAGCCCCCCCCCCAATACTGAAGAAAATAACACCTTAAAGAACAGACTAACCCAAATGTCAAAAGAGCTCCAAAAAGCCAATGAGGAGAAGAACGCCTTGTGAGGCAGAATTAACCAAATGGAAAAGGAGGTCCAAAAGACCACTGGAGAAAATACCACCTTAAAAATTAAATTGGATCAAGTGGAAGCTAGTGACTTTATGAGAAACCAAGATATTATAAAACAGAACCAAAGGAATCAAAAAATGGAAGACAATGTGAAATATCTCATTGGAAAAACCA
>CM053622.1:441106753-441122985 GCA_028646595.1 Phalanger gymnotis
AATATTGTATTATTATCTTTGACCATTTCTAAAATCAACCAGACAAGAAAACAATGATTACATGAAAAAGAAATTGTTCGCTTTTAGTCAAGAGCTGTCCCCAGAACCACTTTGTTACCAAGTTCCTTCCTCAAACTTTGAAGTCACTGATGTGCTTACACTGGGTCTCCACATTTCTAGGCCAAGCTTTGCCTATGCTCTCAAAGGCACATAGCAGAGATTCCATCTGAAGCTCCTTTTCCTTCTCATTATCATCCTCTTCATTTTTTGATGTCCGGGCACCAACACTTTCAAGAGAATTCTAGGACACATTAAAGAAAAAGAAAGATGAAAAAATTTCATCTTTTGTCGGAAGTCAATGTTGGAGGAGTTATGGAAATATAGGTCTACTAGTGCACTGTTGGTGGATCTGAAAATCAGTACAACAATTCTGGAAAACAATTTGGAATTATTCAAATAAAGTAATTAAAATGTCCATATCCTTGACCCAGAGATTCCATTTCACAGTGGAATATATATACCTCAAGAAGGTTACTGATTAGAAGAAAGTTCCCATAGAGACCAAAATATTTACAGTAGTACTTTTCTGGTAGCGAAAACTGGAAATAAAGCAG
The DNA here is from genome assembly GCA_028646595.1 of Phalanger gymnotis. Classification (NCBI taxonomy): domain Eukaryota; kingdom Metazoa; phylum Chordata; class Mammalia; order Diprotodontia; family Phalangeridae; genus Phalanger; species Phalanger gymnotis. The sequence continues at coordinate 441,107,368 of CM053622.1, forward strand.
ATGTCCAACAACCAGGGAATGGCTGAACATATTGTGATACAAAAATATAATGGGATATTACTGTGCTGTAAGAAATGACCAATATGACAACTTCAGAGAAGCATGGAAAGATCTACATGAACTGATACAGAATGAATTACATGGAAGCAAGAAAACAATATACAGGGTGTCCCTAAAGTCTGGACACACAAGAAATGTGGAGTTATTGTATCAAGTTCATGGGAATCTTGCAAAGCGCATCAACCTTTGCATCACAAATGATAGAAATCACATCAAAGATGTTATATGTTAATATTCCAATTACATAAAATGTTGTTGAAAATTTCATTCATTTCTTGAAAATATGCCTTTTTCCCTCTGTGTCCAGACTCTAGGAACCCCCTTTATGTGACTACGACAATGTGAGTGGGAAGAAGAAACCCCACAAAGTGAACGCTGTGGAATCATAAAGAACAGAGAGAAATCCCTCCCTTCAACTTCTCTGCAGACGTAACGAGTCCAGGGTTATGGAATACTCCACGTATTTCAGACTTTTCTTGACATATTGTTTGGTTTTACTGATTCTTTGTCTATTTTTCCTTTTAAAAATATCACCACAGGGGATGACTTTCTGGGACGGGAACGACAAAAGCTATCAATAAAAATTCTTATTAAAAAGGCTTCCTCTCCTGTTGTATGGGTCTAGTGATAACAGCACTAGACCAGGAGCCGGTGATCTTGCTTTAGGTGCTAAACTCATCACTGTGGCAAACCACTGAATGCTTCTGTGCTTAACACTGCTCTATCTTGTACTTAAGGTCTCTAACACTGAGAACCTCTAATGGCCTTCACTGCCAAGTGCAGAAATGAAGTCTGAGGTTTGGGACAGTGAACAAAAATACTCAACTATCAAAATTACCATGCATTTTATAAAAACTAATTAAATCACACCGCTTATCATTGATCCAAGGTTCTCTGACTACTAGTTGGCACAGGGTCATGTACGCTGCTTAATGAATGAGGGTCTTGGTTTCTCCAAGCTCAGCATACAAAAAATACACACACACAAAAAAAATAGAGTATTACTGTGCTGTAAGAAATGACAAATATGATGACTATAGAAGTATGAAAGATCTACATGATCTGGCATACACAGCCAGTGCTGTAGTTGGCAGTGAAACATCTAGTGCCACATTCCTGTTCTGCACCACTGAAGCTAGCTTCTTTCAGATGTGCTTTCATGATAAATGCCACTTACAAAGAAAAAAGATCAGAAAAGGACAGAGAAAACATTCCCCCTGCCTTTTTTTGGTAACTAAAATAACAAAACATTTCACTGTGAAAACATAGCTTCATGCTAGCAATCGTTACCTTTTTAATCATTGGAACAACAATGTCAGATAACTCCTGGAATCTATCTTCTTTAGTGGCATTGAGTATATCAGCTATACATCTAACAGCTACTATTTTGTATCTGATGTTGTCTTTGCGACACTCCTTCAGAACAGCCTGAACAATCTCATTTATGCTGGGCTGATTAGGCACTGACTTTTCCAGCTCTGCACTATAGGATACATAAAAAAAAAAAAATCATTGATTATTACAAGTTTTGGCTTTCAGTTGAAATCAGCAAATGATAGATCCACTAAAAGAATGCTTACCTACAGGCTACTACAACACAAGCAACAGCTTTTAATAGTTCTTCCTAGGGTATTTAAAAAAGAGAGAAAACATTTCTTCATTATTTTTCAGGTCCACACATGTCACTTGCATCCTCCAAATAATGATTCCATTAGCAATCTCAGGATCATTTAGTTTCATTTACAACAGACAAAATATTCTATTCTATCACACTGGGTTTTTAAGGTTTTACTATTTCCAACGACTGTTCATGTCAACTATGATGTTATACAGCCCATTTACAAAAACCAGTCAACATTCTAACTTGATTCTAGGCCTGCAAGCACATGACGATGCACTGTCAGTAGTCTAATGTGGGTGTCCATCACCCCCTAGGGAAAATCCTACTGAACTCTGTTTCAGTTTCTAAGCCAGACTGTGCTATGTGAACAGCGCACAGTGACCAAGTTTTAACTTTCAGCATATATGAAACAGGTTACATATAGTTGAGAAGCAGCAAAAGCCTGACTAGCTCAGTCTACCTGCAGACATATGCACAACCTAGTACAGAAAAGCGATCCCATTTCTGGCTGAGTAAAACTCAAAATGTGAAAAATACACACCAAAGTAAGCTCTTCACAAGGGGCACTGCTTCCTCCTTTGTATCTGTATCCTAATATCTAGCACAGTGCTTAGCACACAACAGGTGCATAACTGATTGATAAAGGACAGAATATAGAGAATTTATCCTTACTGGAAACACCATGCTAAGTGTCTACTGGTGAGAATTAGCTATATTCAAAATCAACTTGACACGAATGATTCTTTTACCTTTCCTGCCCATGTTCTTCCAGCCAACCCCTGCAATAAAGCAGTCATTATCATTCCCAGATATGGAGGAACCAGGGAACTTGTTTGCTTGGCAATAGACGCCATGGCAGCCGCACCCTGGGCTTTCATTTTCCAAGATGGGGACTGCAAAGCTTTCTGGGTAATAACAATCAACTCCTGCATGTACAATCGAATGCCACCAAAGGAACCTGCATTAATGAAAGCAAAATTAATATAATTATGAAGGAATAAATTATGCATTCAGCCAAGTGATTCTCTTAAAAATGGTCTGACCCTTTAGACTAGTATGCAATCTTACAGTAATGACAAAAATTTTTTTATAAAAAAGAGACAAAAGTTCAGTACTTCAAATGAGCACACAGACACTTGCTAAATTAGCCAACTGCTGATGTAAAGCTCACAAGGACTGAGCTAAATGGGCTAGTTTCAGTGGCAAAGGGAGGAAGGGAAAAGATAGGGTCACTAACCTGGCACATTTTCCTGCCACACTTCGGTCCACAGAGTGGCCTCATCCTTCTCCCCCTTGTCTTCACCAGCTGCCTCGTGCATGCCCAGGAATGCCAGTGGCAATACTTCCTTGGCATGGCTCTTGAGCACGTCAGGGCTGTAGCGCCCAATGGCATGAATGGTTAAAGCACACGAGCTCTTGTAGATCGGTTCTAAAGACAAGGGGATACACAAGGTAGGACTTGGCAAAAGAAAAAAAAACCTGAATCGAGCTACTCATGTCAAAGTTAAAGAGTACCTTCCTTTTCCATGTACCAGCTGTTAAGCTTCTGCAGCAGTTTCTCGGTGCTACTATCTCGTGAGGTCTGAAAAGGAAAGAATTCAAATAATTTTAAAAGATTAACTAATTCTTTTTTACTTAATTAAGTGAGAGACCAACCACTTACTCGAACTAAGTGTCCCATGGCAAATGCAAAGGACTTTTGTACCACATTGTTCCGGTCTGTCAAGCCACTGAGCAATGCACTCATGAGTTTCCCTATGGGCAAAAGGAAGAAGAGAACTTAAGGTTTTCAGCTAACTGCTTTGAAATTTAGCATAGAATAAAGTACCACATTATGACTAAAATTTTTCCGTATAAAACCCTAATAAACAATTAATAACCCGTAATAAATACATGAAGACTCATGTATTTACTATAAAGGAAATGAAATTGCTCCATTAGAAAGGACCCTGGTTATTCGCTAGCTGTTTTCTACTTAATAAGACAGAGCAGCTGGTAAAAGTATCTGGGAGACAGTAGATAATTTTTAATTAATAAATTCACTTGTTCAACAAATGCTTATTCAATTAAACTGAATTATAATAGAAAGTGTCTGCAAAGTTAATGAGGAAAGAAGCTTTAGCAAACAAGTAAAAACCGGATAGATAATAAAATGAAGCCCATTTACCCATCCAGGAAATCTCTGGGGAAGGAAGATTCTGATTTGTAATCAATTACAGGACAGAAAAGTCACATCAGATCCACAGCTTTAACAAAACACCAATCATACAAATTACAGAACCATATAATGCATATTCATTTGGAAGACCCCAGGATTTTCACTTATTACATATTTTTATTTTAAAATTCTATTACTCTCTCCATGACTGATAAGTATACTGAGAGTTTTTTCCTGGTGCTGTCCTGGTATGTTTCTATAAATCAATACGCAGTGAATAATTGTCCAAGGAGGGATACATTCCAACATGTTTTAATTCTCTTAAGAAATAACTTAGGCATCACCCACAAAATGGGGACCTAAAAAAATTGAAGCCACTGAGCCTAAGGTTACTGAGGTAGTGATCAATCCAAATGAGAAGGGGAAAGAAAGAAGAAACCCGGGCAACTATCAGTCACTACAGATCCAATTTAACACTTCAAAAAGAGTTATTGCACAAGACATCACCACATGCACACAAGATTAAGGAAGCAAGAAAAAAACCACCTCTTAAAAACTTACCAGAGTAAGGTGTTAAGTCCTGGGGACACTGAGTGGTTAATGACACAATTACATTGGCACATCCTCCCTACAAGGTTACAGAGGAAAATGTCTAAATTTGATGACCATTTTTCTTCATTAAAAAAAAACAAAAAAAACACCAAATCCCTCATCTTGGCTATAATCATTTAAAGAGAAGGATGTACTAAGTTAACAATAAGAGAAACTAGCTACTCTAAAACCTTTAATCATCAACTTAAACTGATCAGATCACTCAAAAGGTACATACATGCAACTAAAAACGATTTCACTGATGTGTTCTGCATTAACAATTCCACTGAATATCCAAGTTGCACAATATAAGAATTTTTAAAAATGAGTTATTAGTGCAGCCCTGAAGAAAAAAAAATGAATGTCGAGTAACAATACTGAACATTTAAGAACAAATTAGCATAAAGATAACTATAGATACATATATATTGCAAAGTAGATGGCTACATTTTTGTGGATTAAGCGAAGAAGAAAAACTCTGAGGCCATGTCTTATTCCTCTTTGTATTTCCACCAATGACTAGCACTCAGAAAATCTGATGAATTTATTGGAGTTTTTTTTTCCCCTTAGGTAAAATACACTCACCTTGGTACCAAGACCTACTCCACTTTTGATCAATTCACACAATCTAGGGACTAGCTCGCCCAAGACAGACACATCTAGGTATTGCAGGCACTAAGAGAAAAAAAATGCAAAGTTAACTTTAGATCAGGGCTGTCCAACCGCAGGTTTGCATTGAAACAACAGACAACATATTTGGATTTGCCATTTTAGTGAGAGCGCTGCGGTAGCTCGGCTTCATTTACTAGAGCATTTATGTAAATTTCTATGCTTGTAGGCGGCTGCATAAAATGCACTGCGGCCACATTTTGGATGGCCTTGATTTAGAGGAAAGTCTAGTCAGGTATAGAGATTTAAGAAAACATTGTGCAAATTACATGACCATGGTGGTTATTATTAATTTGGAAGAGTCCGGGTTTTCACATATTACACATTCTGATTTCAAAACACCAACTACAGAAAGATAAGTGAACTGTACTCTCTCTGCTAGTGGCTTGGTCAGTGTTCCTACAAATCAAAGAAAAACAGCAGCTTAGCAGAGATGTTACCAAAAACTAATCATGAACAAAGTAGTTCTACCATATCTTTCTACTCCTCTTCCAAGTCAATTCTAATCCAATGCATACCTCAAGATATGGTTTAAAACTCATCACCTTCAGAAAGCCTTTCCCAAACCCCACCCAAGGAATATAAGCATTCTTCTACTCAAAGTCCCTAAAGAATATATATTCTAAATTTTTTTTTAACACTTACATGTACTTTTATTTAAAAAAATGCACTTTGTACCCTAACTAGGTTATAAACTCTTCTATCTCCTCCCCCTACTGAGCACAGGGCTCTGCACACAAGGAGACACTCATGCTCAACTGTTAAATCACTTCATTTGCCCAACCCTGTGTGACTCAATGAAAAGCAAGCCGAATTAAAGGTACCATTTCCAATGGCTCAAGAGTGTTCTCAGATAACCACAAATAAGGCTGAATGGTCTAGGCTTTTAAACACTTTCTCACACCATGGTCAATATGGAAACCAATTTCAGTTCCTCACAGCTCTTAAGCACAACCTCCCTCCTGGAAATGAATCAACAACATCAGTTTTACTCCCCTCTTTTCCTAACCACACTAATGAGTATTTCACCCCCAATATTTATCTTCATATCTACCTACCCTTCCCTATTTGTGCCTCTTTTCCCTTTTCAATTAGCCCCAATTATGAGGAAGTATAATCAGACCTCTTTTTGAAGTTAGCAAAAGTAAAAGAATATCATTACCATTCACCTCTTTTGAATAAAATAAAATCCTGAGATGTTATTTTTGGTGTCTAGAAGGAGTTATGTGAGGTTGTCTGGGAATCACTGCTCAAGATTCATTCCTTAATTTCTTGTGTTTCTTCCTTAGGGACAAAGTTTCTTCCTTGTGGGAGAGTTACTATGATGATGTAGTTTCAGCTAATAAATGAAACTTGAGATTTATATTGTTTCTTTTTGCCTAAAGGAGCAACAGACAACCTGAAATAGTTAGTTCCCTTTCTGTTTAGATACTCGCCATGTTGATTGTTTCCATCATGGGAGAGGATTTGGCAGCACTGAGTCGAGCACTATCCATTGCAGCCTTCAAGAAAAAAAAAAGAGTGAAATTACTCTGGAGTGCTTAGAAAATTTCTCTCTAGAGTTCCTTTAAGCACAAACTAAGAAGATATTCATACACAGAAACCAAATGGCAAAAGTTCCCAAACTTAAAAAAGGAAATAGCGCTTCATTTTCAACCCTGGCTAAAGAAGACTTTAAAAAAATCTTTTATTTATTTTAAGTTTTCAAGTTTTACTTCCATCACATTTTGAGTTTTAAATTTTCTCCCCCTCTCTTGCCTCCCCAAAAGAGAATGCAATCTGATATAGGCTATACATATACATTCATATTAAAACATATTTTCACATTAGTCATGTTGTAAAGAAGAATTAGAATCGAAGAGAAAGAAGACACAACAATAACAAAAAAGAGAGCAGTCTGCTTTGATCTGCACTCAGACTCCATAGTCCTTCTCTGGATGTGGGCAGCATTTTCTATCATGAGTCTTTTGGAGCTGTCTTAGGTCCTTGCATCACTGAGAAGAGCCAAGTCTATCTAAGTTGGTCACTGTACAATGTGGCTATTACTGTGTACAGTGTTCTGGTTCTGTTCACTTCCTCAGCATCATGAAAGTCTTCCCAAGTTTTTCTGAAATCTGCTGGCTCATCATTTCTTATGGAACAGTAGTATTCCATCACATCCATATACCACAACTTGTTCATTTCCAATGATGGGCATCCCTATAACTTCCAATTCTTGGCCACGACAAAAAGAGCTGATATAAATATTTTTGTACATGGAGTCCATTTCCCTCTTTGCGATACAGACCTAGAAGTGTTATTGCTAGGTCAAAGGGTATGTCCAGTTTTATAGCCCTTTGGTCATAGTTCCAAATTTCTCTCCAGAATGGTTGGATCAGTTCACAACCCCACCAACAATACATTAGTGTTCCAATGTTCCCACATCTTCTCCAGCACTTATCATTTTCCTGTATTGTTATGTTAGCCAATCTGATAGGAGAGATGTGGTACCTCACAGTTGTTCTGATTTGCATTTCTCTACTCAGTAATGATTTAGAGCATTTTATTTTAGATTCAAGATTCAGACCACAAATACAGAATAGAAAAAAAGAAACAAAAACACATAAACTTAAATATTGGAACTTAAATACGAAGGGAAAAAAAAAGCATGCCAAGTGCCTAGCAGAACATCAGAGAGGATTCAAAACACAGAACAATAAATTTTCATTTCAAGAAAGCCTGTATGATAAATAATACGTGTTGTGTTGAGAGCTGTCTATCTTTTCTATGCTTCCTTGTAAGTTTTCTTTTGTTCTCTGCTGTGCACTTTATTTTGTTTTTTCCCCCCTCGCCCAAACCTCCCCTTCCCCCAAAGGTTACAGTTAAGCCTGGATATGTTTCTCTATACCTATAAATATATACATACACTTATAGATATATACATACATATAAAGACGTATACTTTCCCAAACAAATTCTAATCCTGAGCTTTGTTTTCATGCTTGTGCATACCTCATTTCCTATCCCTCCTGCCTCCTTTACTTCTACCAGCTACCTTGCATACCTATTACTTGCCTACTCTCCTCCAAGGATCCCTCCCCTATCCTCTCATTCCCATGTATTTAAATGCCCTTTGATACCCCCCTTTTACCTATTCCCCTACCCTCACCTCTAAAGTTCCCTCCCTTATCCTCTCCCCCCTGCCTAGATCCCTAACATTTTATTTTTTCCCAATTTAGAAGACTTTTATACTCTTCTAAATATATACGTATTGTTCTCTCTTAAACCCATTCTTGATGAAAGCAGGTTATCAGAACTACCAGCCCTCCTCCCCATCTAAATCCTCTGCATCAATTCTTCCTTTTGCACTTCATTTGTATAAAATATTCTTTTTTTAGCTTTTCCTAAATGGTTTTACTTTTAAAGTTCATATCATACTCAGGTTTACATCAATCTTTCTTATGAGCTACCCAATTATTAATAAGAATCTTAGACATGTGTTTTACGTATATAAAAAGTAAATGGTATGTCCTTAATGAATCCCTTATAATCTGTCTTTGGCTTATATTTCTCTTGGCTCTTGTATGTTAAATCTTCCATTCAGGTGTCTTTTTAAAACAAAGTCTGATAAGTTGATGAAATTTCCATGTTTTTTTTTTTTGTTTGTTTGTTTTTTGGCAGGGCAATTGGGGTTAAGTGACTTGCCCAAGATCACACAGCTAGTACACGTGTCAAGTGTCTGAGGCAGGATTTGAACTCAGGTCCTCCTGACTCCAGGGCTGGTGCTCTACTCACTGCACCACCTAGCTGCCCCAATTTCCATGTTTATTCATTCAGGATTATGCTTAATTTTACTGGGTATGATGTTTTCGGCTGGAGCTTTGATTCTTTTGTTCTTGATATATATTGTTCCAAGATTGGTCTTGTGTCTGCTAGGTCTTGTGTCATTCTAACTGTGGCATCATCACATTTTAATTGTTTTATTCTTGTTGCTTTTAATATTTTATCCTTGAACTGGGGTTTTCGGGATTTGACTATGATATTCCTGCGAGTTTTCCTCCTGGGACCGCTTATAAGTGGTGATTCATGGATTTTTTTCTGCTTCTACTTTCCCTTCCTTGTTCTAACGCTTCAGGACAATTTTCTTTAATTATTTCTTGTTATTTTTGTGTCGAGATTCTCTTTTTGATCCTAACTTTGTTAGTCCAACTGCTTTTATGTTTTCTCTTCTTGATCCATTCTCCAAAATCTGTTTTTTTCTCTTAAGATGTTTCATATTCTCTTCTATTTTTTTCATTATTCACATTGTTTAATTATTTCTTGATCTCACATAATTTCTCTGGCTTCACCTTGCCCAATTATAATTTTCAAGGAAGCTGTCATTTTCTTCCTTAAAATTCTAGATCTCCTTCTTTAACAGGCTGACTTTCCTTTCATAGTCTTCTTGTTTTTCTTGGATTATTCTTATTTTTTAAAAAGTTTTTCCTCCCTCTCTGTCATTTGATTTTTAAAGTCTTTTTTAGGATCTTCTCTGAACTCTTTTTGGGCAGGTGACCATTTGACGTTACTCTTTGGAGGTTTCTTTAATATCCTCCTCTGAAGATGAATCCCAGTCTTCTCTATTCCCATAATAGCTTCCTAAGGTTGGATTCTTTCTCTTTATTCTTGTACATTTTTTGTGGTAATAGCTTAATTTTTATAATCACCCCTAGTCCTGGGGTATGGGAGATGGTGCTGGTTCCTTCTCACCCCCACTGCTCTTCCCAGCAGAGCTGGGTCTGGCATTTCTTGTCAGCAGAGGTTCTCTCAATCTTCCTTAGCTGATCTTCCCCAGCACTGATGCCCAAGTCCCCTCAATGTCCTGGGGGTAAAAGTTCCGGTGGCTAGGGCCAAGCAGCCTCTCAAACCAACTAATCCCAGGGCTTGCTGCTTGTTGTTAATGCGGACCCTATATGTTTACTCTTCACAGGGACGAAATCTAGTCCTGGGATTTTTCTTCCGATCTTCTCAAACTGTCCCAGGAAAACCCCTGTTGGGCCCCGATTCTTATTTATTTTTGCCCGCACTTTGTTCACCCTAAGGTACTATTTTATCCCTTTTGTGAGGGAAAATCTTGTGAGCTTGGAATTTTCTGACCTATTCTGCCCTCTCCCCAGAATCCTCTCTAAAGCATTTTTTCGCATGACTATAGAAAGCTTTAATTTCTTCCTCTGAAAACTGCCAGTTCATACCCTCTGACCATTTCTCTATTGGGGAATGACTTGTATTCTTATAAATTTGATTCAGTTCTCTCTATATTTTAGAAATCAGGCCTTTATCAGAGACAATGGTTGTAAAAGTTGTTTCCCTACTTTCTGCTTCCCTCCTACTCTTGGTTGCACTGGCTTTGTTCATGCAAAAACGTTTTGATTTAATGTAATCAAAATTATCTATTTCGCATTTCATACTGTTCTCTATCTCTTGTTTAGTAATAAATTCTTCTGTTCTCCATAAATCTGACAGGTAAACTATTCCTTGCTTTCCTAATTTGCTTGTAATATCATTTATATCTAAATCATGTACCCATTTTGACTTTATCTTGGTATAGGTATAGGGTGTAAGATGTTGTTCTACCTAGTTTCTGCCACACTATTTTCCAGTTTTCCCAGCAGTTTTTGTTAAATAGTGAGTTCTAAAGAATACTTTTAAATGATATGTATTACAGAAAAGACATGTAGGTTTATTCTATTTTACTTTGCTCCTCCTAAGAGAAAAATTAATGATTCATTTTGAAAGTTGTATGAAGAGACTTAGGTTCTAAACCTAGCTCCAAAACCCTGGAGATACTACAACCTTTCAATGCTTCGATTTCTTCATCTGTAAAATGGGAGAAATATTTGGTTTACCAACTTACCTCGAATTAGATATACTATGTTATACTACAGAAAGGATCCCTTCCAGTCCAATACCCTGCCAGATGAATGAAACTATAAATTCCTCCTCATACTGGCCAGAAGTCTCCTTTCTGATTGGTCCAATTCTTCCTCTTTGATCCAATAAAGTCTAATACTTTTGCCAGATGATAGCCTTTAGGATATTTGAAAAAGCTATCGTGTTGTCTTCTTTTCTCTAGGTTAAACATTTTCAGTTGCCTTGACTATGACTATTCCTTATATACTATGGTTTCAAATCTCCTTAAACCTAATATGCTTGGTGTGTTAGGTCATAAGAAATAACCTTTTATTCACTAGGAAATTAAGATTACAACATTGTAAAAGTTTCTACATTCTTGTAATGGAAAAAAAAAGCTAAGCAACAGATTAGTTTTCATATAAATAAAGTCAACATCATTCTGATTAAAAAGTCTGCATAGTAGAATTATTCCTCTAAGGTGAAATTCTGAAAGCTTTACTTTTTAGTATTTTCGACATATCCAGACACATACATGATACCCAGTTTGACTTTTAAACCGACACCCCCATATTTAAACACATATAATTTATCCGTTTCATGCCCAACAGCTCAACAAAACGTCCTAAAGAGGTCACCGTCCAGAGACTCAAATCTATTTAGTCACACTAACTTTAATGGACACTTTGGTAAACGATCTGTTGTTGGTATTAAAAAGACAAAAATCGTGGCAAATTATGGAGTTTTAATAGTTTTTTCCTCACTCAAAATGATATATGGGTTGCTATAAGAATAAATTAATGAATGGAAGATACTTTGTAAAACAATGCTTCATATTTAATACTTTTTTATTTTTCAGATTTATAAAACAATGATTATTTTGGTCTTACTGTCTTTCTCTTCTCTAGCCACATCCCAAAAGTGAGCTATCACGTCTGCTAATTTTTATACTTCATTTAGTATCTTATTTCCTTATATATTTAGGGTTTTAAAAAATGGTACAAAGTTGGCAATTTGCCCGAAACACATGAAAACTTTTTAGGCTGTGAAAGTAAGTTTTTTTTAACACCTTACCAGGATTCTTCCTCTGTGAACCATACCTATTTTACCATTGAGAGAAAGTAATGGGATTAATATTCACTTTGTTTCCTGAATTCATACTTAAGCCACTATATATATGTATATGTATATATGTATATATATGTGTATATATATATATATATATATATATATATGCAAACAGACAGATATAAATATTTATATAGTTAAAACACGGAAATTTAAGACATTTAATTCTTCCTCAGTTCCAAAATCTAAACTGTTGTGTATAATATTCTGTCCAACTACCCAGGGCCAGGTATAACTAGTGTATCATAGTACTTTCTTCAATGATCAATATTTCTATCATTGGAGAAAAGTACTTACTATACTTCGTCATAATTTCAATAGCCTTACCACATAAGGTTATTGTGAGATGTGTGTTTTGTAAACAGTAAAGCCCTGTGTAAATGTAAACTATGCCTTTAATTATTATTAATCCTTTTATACTGTTCTACCTACAGCTAGGTGGGCAGTAGATAGCATGTGGGGCCTAGAGTCAGGAAGACTCACCTTCCTGATTTCAGATCTGACCTCAGACACTTACTAGATGTGTGATCCTAGGCAAGTCACTTAACCCTGTTTGCCTCAGTTTTCTCATCTGTAAAATCAGCTGGAGAAGGAAATGGCAAACCAGTCCAGTATCTTTGCCAAGAAAAACCCAAATAGGGTCATGAAGAGCCAGATAGAACTGAAAAAAGAATATGCAACTTCTTTAAGTAGATTTTGTCAAAACTGGCATGGGTTAAAAGTTACATTTTACTGAGAGACAAGAAGGATCATCCATGATTTTTATCCCCACTGTAATTTCTTTCTCTCATCTTTAATTTTCTGATGTGCTAAAAAACTACTTTTAGTACTTTCAATGACCAATTTTTAATTTTTTTTCCAGCATCTAGACGAGGTGAACTAGTAATAAGCAAAATTCTTTATGTGTTACTTTGAAAAATAAAACTGTGCTTTCAAACTTACCTTTTCCTGGTCTGTGGCCCGGAGGCTCAGATAGTTAAGAACCTGTGGCTCCAGTACACTTAGGGATTCCAACAAAGCTGGGATGAGTTTGGGGGCATGTGGTTTCAACATGGCACCAGCACTTTTGCTGATCTTCACAAGGGTGTTAATGCTGGAACAGAGAGAGAATACTATTTATATAATGCTAACAATCAAGAAAAGTCTTAAGTCTATTACTGAATCCTCTTAAACAAAAGTACAGAATTCCATAAAAAAATAAGGACATTTCTCAGTTTATTTTACTCTCATTTTCATTACATAATTTTATGCAAAATTGTTAGCTCCAAATTATTCATTTGAATAAAACTACAAATAAACTTTAATATAAAGCAGTAATTTTCTATAGAATTCTGTATTCTTTTCAGATCTTTTTTCTTCTGTGTACATTCTATTTGTTGCTATTATTTAGAAATCATTTTAATTATAAGTGCAATAGCCATAATCAAAAGATAACACTCAAAAATCATACATAGCTTGTTAAAAATGAGCTAAGAATCTGTTTTTAAAACAATTCATATTAATTTAAAGAAAATAATGTCTTGATTCTTTGTGTCTCCTACTGACCACTACCTTTTGAAAAGATTTTTGATATTTTTCAATATGGTCATATTCTTTGTGTATATTATTTTGATTTTGTATCACTTCGTTTTTTTTCAAATTTCACCGTATCTTCCATGTTTGTAACTTTTATGAAATAATACTCCATTATATTGATATTCCACTATCTGTTCTCCAAATAACAGTAGTGGTGGTAGTAGTAATAGGAGCAGCAGTAGTAGTAAGAATAACAAAAATACATACAACGGACATGTATTTACATAGTCCTCTAAAGGTTTAAAAAGAACTTTTTCACAAATTATCTTGATTATGGCTCAGAATCAGTCTCTGAAGTAGACAGAAGAGGTGTCCTCATTTTACAGATGAGAAAATTGCAGATCAGAGAAGGATTTGCCCATTACTACACAGCTAGTAAGTGAGTGAGGCTAAACTTAAAACCAAATCGTTAAGAGATTAATTTTCTCTTAATATCAAACAATTTTTTGCATTCCTGGTATAGTTCATACTTGATTATAAGTACTAATTTTAACGCATTTTGTATTGTCAATATTCTATTTAACATTTTACATATTTATTAAAGACATCTGATCAAATTTTTCCCTTTTTTTATTTGGCTTTATCTGTTAGACTTGGGAATTACAAACATTTTATCTCTAAGAAAATACTAGGGAGACTATTTCCTTTTTCTATATATGCTAACAGCTTATATAATATGGGATTTATTTGTTCTCTGAAGGTCTGAAAATTTATTTTTGAAAACAGCATATTTAATAATAGGCTTATAAATAACCTGCATTTAACATACCCTTCTGACATTGGTTTGCCTAAGTTATCTATTGGCTGATTTCTCAAACTGGGTATTTTCTATTTTTACACATATTCATCTCTTCACATTTTTTGTTGGCATAGCTGTGTGGAGCTGAGCACATCACTTAGCCTCCAGCATTCTCTAGGACTTCTCAATTTGCACCAGGCAAGGGAATTCTCTGATGAAGAAGAAAGCCATGAGCCTTTCACACAGTTACATATCAGGAAGTTTGACAAGAAGTCTGTCTTAATTTCTTTTGCATTCATTGTAATCTCTCATTTCTTGTTTCTCATTTTGACATTTGAGTTTTCTCTTTTTGGATAGAAAATTTGCAAAATTTAGTGTTTTCAAAACGAGCTTTTATTTTATTTATTTTATTTCTCATTTAAACTGTCGTATTATCTATTTTAGTGATTTATCTTGATAGCTTCCTTCATGCTTGTTTTTGGTATATTATGTTCATTTTCTAACTTATTTAACAGCAAAAGCCTTTTAGCTCTTCTTTTTATTTTCCTTCTAATCTAAGTCTGCATGGCTATGAATTTGCCTCTGAGTAAAGTAGTAGTTTGTCTGCATTGCATACATTCTGATATGATTACTGTCTGAGGCAGTATGATTTTTTTTTTTAATACAGAGTGGCATAGTAGAAAGAGCACCAGATCTGGAATTAGGAAACCAGTGTTTAATTCTCAGCTTAATTCGTTTCGAACCTATCGTTCTCTGGGAAAGTTGCGTTACTATACTATGTGACTTGAGTTTCTGCATTTGTAAAATGGGGAGGTTAGACTTGATAATCTTTAAAGTTCTTTTTAACAATAAATCTCAAGGTCCTAATGACTCTACAAGATCAATTTTTTTTGTGACTGTTCAATGTGTATTTGGAGAAAAAAAAGTGTCTTCTGTGCTTTTTCTGTGTCCATCAAATCTAATTTATTTGGCACTTTATTCAAAGTACCCCTTTCATCATCTGTCTTCCACAACTGTTATTTTCATGGGTATCACTTTCCAATCTTTTTCTAGTTACTATCTGGCTTTATTTTTCCATTTGAACTAGGTTTTGCCATTCTGTTCTCCAAAATAGTAATTCATCTTTATTGTTATTGTTGGTTTTCTTAAACCAGTTTCTAAATTGCTAAATTACATCACGTTCTTTTTCTAAGATTTAGCAGCATTCTC
>CM053622.1:441123485-441197924 GCA_028646595.1 Phalanger gymnotis
CTTAAGAACCATTAAGTCACTAATGTGTAAAATCTAGTTTGAACTGAAACAGGTTTTTTAAGAAGGGAAAGGGTTGATCAGGTTAGTTTAAAAGTTAACATTCATGGTGGGCCATATGGAACAATTAATAAATTTATGTTGAAACTATATGAGAAATAGGCACAATAATACTTGGATGAATTTTTCTGGAAGATACTGGGAAATTTCCAGGAAATACTCATTTAAGTTTAAGGACTCAATTTGCACTTTTTCTTAGGTTGCTATCGTCAGGAGTTGTGCAAGCTAATGTGTGAACGACTGAAACTCAGCACGTGGAAAGTACAACTGGGCGTTCTGAAGTCAATGAATGCCTATTTTCAGGGGTAATTCACTTTATACTTCAAATGTTTCTTATTTTTCTCCTGGCAGGATTATGTATAACCAGTAGCGTCCTGGCTTTTTGTCATGATATCAGCTAAAACAGACTTAAAGTCATGGATGCAAATACTACATTTTAGTCAAAAAGATGTATTGGAATGATTTCTACTGCTTAATAGAACATCTTTATTCTAATTCCTTTAGGTTAATGCTTTTAGAAAAGGAGCATGCAGATTCTGAGGCTTTGACTGAAATACTGCTTGAAACTTGTTCATCAATCACACATTCTTTAGGTAAGCTTGCTCGCAGATTGGTTAATGTCTTGCCTAGTTTTGCTGGACTATTTTTGTTTTGTTTTTTAAATAAGGGGTAGCTCTGGATAAAGGAAGAGAGGAAAATATATTCAAAAATGAAAGTGATATCAAAGCAGAAGTTCACTTAAATTGACCAAATTTAATTTAAGACCAAATTAAATTAAAAAATTTAAAAGAATACATCTATTGGCTAAAGGTTTTAGCCAAAAACAGTTGATTATCTGACTCTTGAGTGAAATTTGCAGCAAGCCACTGGCATATCTCTTGAGAACATGAATCTCTTGAGTATTGGAGATAGAATAATACAAAAGGAGAAGAAAGTTGAGTCTTCAAATTCCAGTGAATTAGATTTAAATTCCTAGAAAAATTTTAGGAATTTGCTATTCAAAGGATGCTTTGTATGCCTTCAGCTTACAAACCCAAATCAAAAGATTTAGAGCTAATTGGGACCTTAGTCACATTCCCCTTGACCCCCCTTCATCTTGCAAGTAAGGAATGGAGAGACCCACGTAAAATTTATTGGAAGTATGGTTTGTGGCAAGAGGACTGGGAGGTAAGGAATCGGGCTTCTCCTCTAAAATTTTTGCGTGGTTCAGTCCTCTGTGTATCCCTCAACAGGTCATAACCTCTATATTCTCAACACCTACTGTTCTGATAGAGTGTCTTTCACTTGTTTTTCATTCATGTCCTACTCATTGTGACCCCATCTGGGGTTTACTTGGCAAAGATACTGGAGTGGTTTGCCATTTCCTTCTCCAATTCATTTTATAGATGGGGAAAGTGAGGCAAACAGAGTAAAGTGACTACCCAAGGTCACATAGCTATTAAGTGTCTGAGGCCAGATTTGAACTCAAGAAAAGTCTTCCTGACTCCAGGCCTGGTGCTCTATCTACTGCGCCACCCAACTGTCCTGCGTATCTTAGGGATGTTTTTAATAGGTATATAGTGATGAATGTGGGAAGCAATGTGGCATACTGATAAAAGTATTAGATCTTGAGTCGGAGGACGTGGACTTAAACCCTAGCTCGCTATTTATTTGGTTTCTCTTAAGCAAATCACCTCTAACAATCAGCATTTTTAATCTAGAAAATAAAGGAGTTGGACTAGATGATCTTTAAGGTCGTCTTCCCATCTCAAAATTTTTTAACCATAGCAGGACCTCTATCTCCTTAGTATTAGTTAAATAATAGAATTTCTTGTTAGCGTTTCTGTCTTCTTACTTGAGTGTTTTGGAAAACATGAATTTGTATGTTGCGTATGCAAAGCACTATTCGATTCATTTTGCTATGGGAGCTTAGAACGTTGTTTTATATTGGAGGAGGCGTTCTGTTAGGTGAATACAAAAGATAATAATTTTAAACATCATTTCCTTCTTAGAAAATAAAAGCTACACTTCTATAAGAACAGAAGCTTTGTCTGTGTTAGAGTTGGTACTTCAAAAACTTGAAGGTGAGTATTTCACCTGATGATCGAGAATTTTCCTAACTTTCCTAAATTCTAGTCTAAGCCAGTCTTTGTGTCCTGCTTCTGTAACTATACATCTGGATGGGAAACCTTGTGATTTAGAAAAATGTCCATAAGTAATTTGCAGTGTGTAAACAAAGATTTGTGTAATGCCAATTTCTAACCTTTAATTATCAGTACAGTTTTGTTATCAAATAACGTTTCCATGTGACTTTTATACTTCTTTGGTTATAATTCTTTCGAGAAATGTTGTGGTTGATTTGTTTTTTTCAGATAGTGTTTAAAGATTACAGAAGTTACTTTTTCTGTATGATAACTTGATTTCCGTTTTTTACAGCATTGGTGACTGTCAGCAGCCAAGAGAACTCAATGTTTAGGTTAACCAGAGCAGTAGATTGATAGATAAAATAGAAATAAATCTGTGAATCTAATGTAAAGCTTGTTCTTTACAAGTTTTATCTGTTTAATGCATGTTGAAGTTGGTGTTTTAGAATCTCAGAAGATGATCTAAGCAACTTCTTTTGGTAGTAATAAAGGGAGAACTACCAAAGTTTTCTTCAAGGTCCACCCCCCCACACACACACACGTGTGTTATCTATGAAGTAGGATAGCTTCCTTTATATCTCACTTTCATAAGTAAGGTCCTGGGTATCTGTTGCTATTTTTTGTTACAATATTACTCAGTTCATTTATAGCAACACTTAAAGAAAACTTTGATTTTACAAACCTTAAATAATTATGTAAATGTTAGTTGTTGTTACTGGAGAATTTGCCCAATTCGAACCTAATTTATAGAACTGATTGGTGTTTATATATGGATATAGATTTGATTTTTTTTTTCTTCTGCATTTAAAAAAGGCAAAAGTCTGTTTTTATACTAATTCTAAGGCTTCTTTAAAATAGTCGATGTTCATAGTTCTAGAACAGCACATGAAATAATTTTGTATAGGGATTTAATGCATAGGAAGTAACATTGTTATTTTTATGTCTCTCTCACAAAGATATGGTATATCCTTTTAGAACAAAGTTGTATTTATACTATTGGACTGCGCCCTATTCTTTTCCACTTAAACTTTTCAAACTTTGTGGTCTAAACACCTCACCTCACGTTCTTTAGTGTGACTAACAGGACTAACACTCCCCTAATTGGCTTATAATATGTCAAACTGTCTGATAGAATTTGGTCGTTTGTCTATCCAGATACATTTACTTAGTTGCTCTTGCCAAAGGGTTGTATTTTTTCAACTCACAACTTTTCCCCCACATTTCTAATTCTTATCTTTTTAATAAACTAGACTCTAATCTTTTCATTTTTTCCCTTTCAAATATTTTGTTTGCAGAGTCTAAACAGTGGGAAAGTCTGACACCTGAATGCAGAGGACTGCTCATGGAGTCGTTAACTACCATGGAGAAGACTGACAGCAGGCCTGAGCTGCAGGAGAAAGCATCATCACTGAAGAAAACGCTTGAAAATCTGGAGTAAATTAAGGGAGACAGTTCTCCCTCCCTCCATTAACCAAGTGCCATGTAAAACAAAAATTGAAAGAAAAAATTTGGTGTTCTCAGAAAACCAAGTGGGGAAAGTAAAGGTTAATTTGTAGCATGCATCATTCCTTGGCCGAAATAAAAAAAAATGCCTTAAATTCTGTTCCCCTTTAGCTTTATTTTACTGTGGTGTTTAAACAGCTTGGCTGAATGTGGTCATTGTTACCTCAGATTCAAAAAGTAGGTGAAGAGAGCTATAATAAATGCTGTTCGAAGGACTCTTAAATGGACTAAAGTGTATAAGGTTAAATAAAGGATATTCCTTTTAGGCTGAGTTATGCCTTGGTCTGATTAGCCACAGGCAGACACACTGTAACTTGACTAAGAGTGATGTCATTTTGATCTTCCTCGAGAACGAAGGCCAACAACCAGCCAACCAGCCAGTTAAGCATGTAGGTGGATTTGCTTCGTAGAAAGTTGTAATTCTCGTGCAGCAAAATGAATTGTAATGTTAAAGAATTACTGGACGGAGAAAGGTTGAAGACTTCACATCATTGCAAAATGGGGAGGAAACCTGGTTTTGTGGTATGTTTTGGGGGAGATGGGAAGTTTCTGGCGGCTTTACATTTTGAGTCACTATTAAAGACTTGTATTAGATGGGAGAATTCATTCTCCATGCTATGCTTTTCTCATTATCATACCATTTTCTCAGGCATGTGAAGTTGAGTGAAATTTCATTATACATTCTAACTGGGTATTTGGTCAAAAACCAAGCTGCCTTGCTTTGAGAGTCTCCTTAATAGATTTTACATTTCAACAACAGTATAAAAATGTCATCTCTGGTGGAAGACTGAATTCATGTGAATTGATTCAGGAATGAATGGTGGGGAGGGATAACACTTAATTAGCCAGATGAGAAATGTTTTGTTATTACGTATCAACGCTTCTTGGGAGCGTTTGGCCATGGCATTTCACTGGCTGTGACATGTACTCTGTTCCATCCTCATTAGTGAAACAAATCACAATAACTTTTTCTATGAATGTTTTTCAAACCATGATTGAATTTTATATGACAGTAATGTAAACTTCTGCATTCATAGCCCTGTTCTTATTTGGGAAAATGGTAATAATTTAGACTTAAATATGAGGGAGTTTTTTGCTTTGGTTTTCCTGCAGGCAAACTGATTTGTAGCTCATAGATTTTAGAGGGGAAAATTACAGTAAAACTCCCCATCTGGGCAGAAATCTCTTTCTTACTGTGTGTAATATTTCATGTAGACAGAATACCAAAACCTGTCTTCAGCAATTAACACTTCCTTGGTCTATTCTTGAGTTGAAAAGGAGGGATTTACAAACGAAGACTAAATCAAGTGGGTACATTATACCAGAAAGTAATAGCTTTGTTTCGATGCTGAAATACAACCTTCCCCCCACCCAGCCCCATAATGTCATGGTTCTGAATTTTTAAGATGACTGCTTTTTTTTTTTTTAAGATGCCTAGCTGTCTCTATGTCAGAACAATCTGTATCTGTAGCTTGCTTTGATGAGAGTGAGCATCACCTGTTTTTTGATACACTGTACCTTCACTTGGACTGTTTTTGGGGCCCTGCTTATTCCTCTCCCCTGTGATATCAAGTGCCCTCTTTCCATTACATTAACTGTACTTTCAGCATACTCTAGCTTGCACTGTTGCTGGGACACTGTTTTCAGAACAAAAGAGAATGAACAGAGGCTCAGTCCAGTTGGTAGAATCTTAGAGGACAAGTGTATTCAAGCCTGTGAGTCTCTTTACGCATTTTCGGTGGATAGGCATCACTAAGTTTTATACATCACAAACTTAGTGTTTAACGGGGGCGAGTTCCCTTGGTGCTGAGACACTTGAACTGCTTAGTGATAGCCTGCTGTTGGTTTACATTGTTTTTGGCTTACTGAGCACGCTTCTAATTTTTACACCTAATGCCTTCATTTCCCGTGGTAGCCAAATCATTTGTACAACATAACACTAAGTCTTGCCTCCCAGAAATAATGAAAAATTTTCATTCACCTTCTGTGTGTGTTTGTATGTGTGGACAGAGTGTACGTGGAGTTGGATATGTATGTATGACTGTGTATGTTTCTAAAGGGAACAATGTTAAGGAGGAAACTTGGTTTTGTTGTGAGATTTTGACCCGAGTGAACAAAAATGGCAATAGACGGCCCGTGATATGTAACAGACTGGTTGGCACCTCTCTAGGAATAGTCTGTGGTTATGATCTGACAACATTTGATCAAATTGTCTTAAGAAACAGTTCCTTTTTTGCTGTTATGTTACAGTGCACTAAAAAATCATTTCTGCAAATGCAAAAAGAGAGGATCTGCAGTTGGATCCTCTGTCCAGAACAATTGGGAACAGGGACAGTGAAACAGTTTCAAACTTTTTTTGATGACAGAGCAATATGAAATTTTCTAACTGCCTTTTAAATTATTTTATTTAGCCTGGTGTATGTGCCTATATACACAAAGTCTATCTGCACAACAAAACTGAGACTTTGATTTAATCCCTATGGACTTTCCCTTCTCCCTCCTATCTCAAACTTAATTTGTGAGCTTGATTTTAAAAAAGTGTGGCCTTGCTAGATAGAGTCTTTCCTCTAAAAGTGGTCGCACTGTGAAAAAACTGTCCTTTGCCCTATGTGGGTTTTCCTTATGCTACTGCTGCAATGTGTCTGCTGCTTATGAACCAGGAGTGAAAGGTGGAATTTTAACACCAGCACTCATTGTAATGTGCAAACTTTTGCTTAAATTGATGTATAGTAAGAAGAGTTTTCTACATGCAAGGTCTTCATAGAATTCACTACAATCTGTACGTAGCTATCTAAGCATGTAATGAATTTATTTGAAAGGAAATCCATCCCAATACCAAGAAAGTATAAAATGGTAAATAAAGCTGCATGACCCAACTTTCTTGTGGATGTAATGGGTAATTTTTTTCCCCCTCTTAGAGTATACTCAGCTGACCATCTTTCAAAGTTCGTGGCCTGCCATACTTACTTTGAGAAACTGAATCTGATATGCATGTAGTATAAAGGATACTACAATTTTGACTAGAAATTATCCCGAGTAGCTGAGATTTCAAAGAATTATAAACAGAAAAAGCCATAGATACACAGTTTCAAAGTTGATAAATATTATTTTAGGAAAAAAGCTGTCCTGTCTTTAGGAAAATTCAAATGTAGAGGTTAATTTTGTCTCTAATCAAAGTTTTTTATTTTGAAGTGTGCATTTTTTATTTTGAAGTGTACATTCTCTTGCCAGATCGGTTCATCTCTTTCTCTCCTGCTTTTTACAACCTCATGTTTTTAAATTGATGATTCGAATATGAATTTATATTTCTTCCACTGAGCATATGACACTTGCTCTGTCTTCATTGACCTTCCTATTCTAACTTTGCCACTTGTTTCCCCCTGCCTGGCTCAGCTGTTTGAGCACCTTCTGGGTGTTGTGTCCATCCTATCTAAACCGATGTGTCAACAAGCTAGCAAATTTATCATAGTTGAATCTGCCACCTCCTGTGCATTCAAAGAATGACCTTTAAGGTAAGTGACTTCATAATACTTAATCCCACCAGAACTAAGGAGCTTCATGTTAAAAGGAAATGGATTTGATAGTATTAACTTCAGCTTTGGTAGCCTCTTCTGCCACTTTTTGTGCGTTGCTTCCAGTTTAAATGAATGAATGGGAAGACATTTATTAAACACATAACTGTGTGCCAAGCATCACATGGGATACAAATACAAAAGCAAAGACAGTCCTTGTCTTCAAGAAGGGCAATCTCATATTACATTCTAATGAGGAGGGGCAGTACATACAGGGAGTGATGGCCAGGGAGGCACATTTTAGTTTGGAAAGTCATAGAGATGGTGAACTGTGCCATATTGGGGGAAATTGACATACCCTTCCCAGGAATCATGGGGGTTGTGTTTATTATAGTTCCAGAACTGAAAGAGTCAATTTGAGGATGGAGATGGTACCATTAGAACCTGGTCCTAGGGACTAAAACAAGCACCAGTCAAGTCAGCAGGAGCCCCTGGACATAGTTTTAGAACGTTCCTTTCTAATCCTTTCCTAGTGTTTCCATATGGCATAATAAATTCACTGTAACTCTTTTGTTAAGTAATTCTCAGTTTTTCATTTGTCAACTTTAGTAAAACTAGCCTCCAAGTGATATTAAACTATAAAAATAAATCAAAAAGTGTCAAAATCAGCCGTTTTCTCAAAGATAAATGTAGGTAAAAATAGCAATGCGTGTAGCTAATAAATGTTATGCTTAAAGTGGTTTATTGACAAAGTAAAAATCATTAGGAGTGACAAAAATACTCTAGATCTCAAACTATTTTATTGCACTTTCCATCTCAATATAAGTTTTTTTTTTTTAAATCCTTGACTTTGGTTTGTTTTTTAATTCAGTATTTTTTTTAAAAGAATTAAGTACCTGTAGTCTCCCGACATACAGACTGCTTACTGGGAAAATATTCACGATGATTTACATAACATCAGAACATAGTATACTTGTTTTGCTTTTTAAAGTATTAGGGCATATTTATTTCTGCACCCTCTAACTCAGCTAATAATAAAATAGGCTCATAGAGGTAACGAGAAATTAAACCAAAAAGATATACAGAAAACCTATGGATATGAACAGTTTATCTTAATCTCCATTACCTACACAGTGCAAAGGAAGCAGCGTTGTACGCAATCCAGAAATCATTTCTACTGTGCATTCATCTTTGGGATGTTGTCAGAAAGATGCATTTAATCCCATCCTGCATTACTCCTCTGTTTCACTCTGGCCTCAGTTTCACACTGGCAAGATGGTGAACTGTTTGGACAGTCCACAAAGGGTACCATGTAAAGTTCATTATTTAAACTGTTCATTAATAGATAGCATGGTACAATAGAGCAGTAGATATGATGTGTTTAAATCCCTCTTCTGATACTACCTATATGACTTTGGACAAGTCACTTAACCTCTGGGCCTTAGTTTCCTCAT
Organism: Phalanger gymnotis; assembly: GCA_028646595.1. Classification (NCBI taxonomy): domain Eukaryota; kingdom Metazoa; phylum Chordata; class Mammalia; order Diprotodontia; family Phalangeridae; genus Phalanger; species Phalanger gymnotis. The sequence continues at coordinate 441,132,135 of CM053622.1, forward strand.
CTGTAAAATGAGATGAGTTGCCTCTGTTTTTTCCAGCTTAAAGCTGGAAAATTTACAGAAAAATTTAAAATTTGGGATCCTAAATCCTAGGAAAGTATTGTGGCCTTGTTATTTTTACTGTATGGGTTTAGAAAACTAGATTTTTGGACACGAATACAAGTAGGTGTCATCGAGTGAATGGCGGCATGCTGCCATGTAGTGTGACTCAGCCAAGCTAGGCTTTTCCTCGAGTGTAGATAATAGGGTAAGTAATATTGAGAGAAGTTCTCATGTGAAGACACAGTCAGACAAGACCATACCTGTTTGCTGTGACTAAATTTCGCTACTTAATGTAATATCAGCTTTTCTTACGTTGCTTGAAGGAAAACCTTTAGCTCTACTATCCTGCTAACTAATTTCCTACTAGCTCCAAAAATTAAAGAACTTTGCCTGTGTTCTGCATTGGAGAAAGCAGGGTAAACACTCACTTTGCAAGAGAGAGGAGTGGTGTTTACTCCACATGCTGAGCTTCTTTTTAGAAGTCACAGAGTGGAAAGATCTTGAGCTCTACAAGAATTACTTAAACATCACCAATGAGGGGTCAGACAGCCCTTACCTGAAGACCTTTTAGGGGGAACCTAACTAGAAGCAATCATCATGGTTCCACACAAGCCTTGTCTTTACTAGATTATCCATCCACAGTTTCTTCAGTCCAAATTAACACCAGTCTTCACTCCTCTCCAACTGCTACTGGCTCATTACCTTATTTTACACCCAGGTTCTAAGAGAATTTGTCTTCTCATAGGTTAATAGAAATGCATAGCTGTCTTAATGAATTAACTCTGAGCCCTAACATCAGTTTATAAATCAACTGGGGAACCTTGTTTTTCCCGTAAGATTTTGTTCACCTCTCAAAATCAAACTTCTGTCTTGTGAGTTTAGATAAACATTAATGTTATTGTCTGTACAATCTATTAACAGTGTGACATAAAGCTTCTCACAAATGTGTAGACTAAAATCACAGCCAGTCACCTCTAGCCCAGCACAACTGCTAACTTCCCCATACACGCCAACACCATAGTTCCACCATTCAGCTTTCATGATGGCAAAGTCTGTCAGCAATTCTTCACAGGACATCATTTCCATAGGATGAGCTTCACAGTCAAAGATGGTATTGACTCAATCTCTCTTATACTCTAGCTTCCATTTCCTGACCTGGCCCTGAAGTACTTTAACTCTGGGCCTGTGGCTTCTGATTGGTGAGCATTTATCATAACCCAGCCCAGACCCACCATGCCACTACTGCTCTCCACACATAATCTTGCCTCACTGTGAATCGTGTGCCCATCCCTTCCCCACTTCCCCCCATTTCCCACATGGAGCTCTGGGACCAGTAGTCATATCTACACGACCACCTTAGAAAGAACATTTCAAACAATTGCTTTATGACTTCATTCTCTGTTACTGACATCCTTGACCATAATACCCATCCCTTACCGCTACTCCTATTTTAATATTCTCATGCTAGATTATAAAACCCTTGAGGGCCAGGACTATCTGTATTTTTATCACCAGCACTTAACATACCACCTGGAACATAGTAAGTGCTTAATAAATGCCTTTTAATTCTTCATTCATTCATGGTGCTTGGCACAGTCCCTAACATACAGTAGGTACTAAATAAATGCTTGCTGACTTGACAAATTGACTTTTCCTATGTACCTCACAACCTCTGAGACAGGAGATTTAACTCACTTCAAGCAACAGTGAAACTGTCCCCAATATTTTTATTTCCTTTTTATTAAGGATGCAGTAAAATAACACCCAGAATCATTGCTAGAGGGGCTTTTGAAGAAAACAATTGATTTGAAGACGTGAAGGGGAGGAAGGACTGTAATTTAGGCATGGGAGTCAAGTAGTGCAAGGGCATGGAGATAGAAAATAGGGTGTTATAGGTAAGAAATAGCAAGAAAGGCAGTCTGGTTGGTCCATCCCATAGAGTGAAAAAAGTAGGCTAATGCATAAGGCTAGAAAGGTAGTTTGGGGATAGATTGCGATAGGCTTCAAAAGTCAGAGGAATTTCTATTTGATCCCAGAGGAAATAGAGGCTTGGAGTTTATTGACAAGGGAGGGTAGTGATGCAAACAGATCTTAAAGTGGAAAATCTCCTTTGGTAGTTATATAGAACAGAGGTATCAAAGACAGCAGGGACCTGATTAAAATGCAATTGTGAAATATTTAGCAAAAAATAGATTAGAATGCGGTTTAGTTGTTTTTAGTCACACCTGACCCCATTTGGGGTTTTCTTGGAAAAGATACTGGAGTGGTTTGCCATTTCTTCTTCAGCTCATTTTATAGATGAGGAAACTGAGGCAAACAGGGTTAAGTGACTTGCCCGGGGTCACACAGCTAATAAGTGTCTGAGGCCAGATTTGAACTCAGAAAGATGAGTTCATAACTTCCCAGCACTCTCTCCACTGTGTCTCCTAGTTGCATCACTTTAGTAAAGCATAGATAATATTAATTTGTGATTTTTTAAGTTAGTATGTGGTCAGCCAGGATCCTGGTTTGGGAGCCCTCCTTTCTGCTTGACTTCAGCACCACCGAGGTCAAGGCTATATTGGAGTGGAGAGAGTTTAGAGGTAAGGAGACAAAACTAAGAGGCTATTGCAACAATCCAAGTGAAAACTACTGAGGGTCTGAACTAGGGCGATGATTATATAAGTAGGGGGGGGGGGTTGGATACAGGAGATGTTGTGGAGGCAAAAATTATACATGGGTTATTTACTACTGACACCAGGAAAAGACGGGAATGTTTTTTCTTAACTAACTGTTCTCTATATGTGTCATTCAAGCTTAAGGTTCACCACTTCTGAAGCACCAAATCCTCTTCCATTTCCACCTCCAGAGTAGTGGCCCAACTGTAGCATGGGCCAGATGAAGCGTGTCCTACCTAGAAGCATTTATCTAAAGCTGGAAGGGATCTCAGAGACACTCTAGTTCAGCCTCATTTTGTAGATAAGGAAAATGAAACCCTGTGAAGTAACCCCAGGTCCCACCAGGAGTAAGTGTTAGATGTGGTAGATGTCTTGTTATCCTGAGCACTGGCATGGAAACTGAGGTCCCTTTTCCAAACCAAAGCCCCCCAAACCCTGGATGGAGCATGAGCAATAGAAGTTTGTAGGAGAAAGTCCCCAACGTCGACCTAGGACTGTGTAAGGCCACAGCCTTGACAACGAGCTACAAGTTATCATGGAAGAGCATGTATGAGACAACTGTAAAAACTTTCAGTAGTTTGGAATTTCAATAGGAGAAAGAGGGGCATGGAAAACACGGTAGGTAGAAGACCTTGGATTCAGGAAAACGGGTCCAAGTTTTGCTTCTGACATGTACTGGCAACATGATGCTGGGCAAATCTCTTAATGCCCTCAGACAATTCATTAAGACTATGAGTTATATAGGGGTTACCTAAGTGCATCAGAGGACAATGAATGATGAAAATATGTCTGTATGTTTACATCATGGTGAGCTGTGTAACTTCGGGCACAAAGAGAATAAGGGACTTAACGATGTTCTCTTGACTAATATGTGTCAGAAGCGTAACTTGAACCTATCGCTTCCAGACTACAAGGTCTGCTTTCTACCTACTATGCCATGCTTCCCTTAGGTTTCTGAGGTGGTGAGTTTTGAGAGAAAATTTTCACCCTGGCCTTGAGGTAGCTAAGAAACAAGTATGTGACGGCATCCTGCAAGCTCTTTATTCATAGCATTAACATGGGGTGGCAGTGGGTTGCAGAAATAAAGCTGGGGAGGGTGAACAGGGTGTTGGTATTGACTCTGTGTAGGGGAGGGGCTGATGGTCCTTTGGGCCCCACTCCTGCCCTAATTCCTATTCACTTGTCCTTTGGTACTGCAGTTGGGTATAAAGAATGAACAGTGTAGTGAAATGAACCATCTATCTGAATCGCTGGGACACAAAAATCCACTGGGCTCTGACCTATGTGGGATGGTTGCCAGTGTGGCCTAAGATCCACCAGGACTTTGACCCCTTTTCTCTGCATCCATGTATCATAGATCTTGCCTTAGGAGTGTGGTCCCACTTTACGGAGGCATTCAAATTTAAGCCAAGCACGAGTCCATCCCGGATTGTAGGTGAATGCCCTCTCCTCCTTTTGTGAAGTCATTAATACCTGGCTATCCAGAACATGATCAGATGAGGCCTGACTCTTCTGCCAGTGTGTAGAACAGTCCCCTCTGAGCCAGTAACTGGTGTGGGGTACCAAACTCTGCTACTACTCCATTGTCCATGACCAGAATCCTAGTGGGGAAAGCAAGATAAACATGCTCTAAGATTCACAGCCTGAGTTCCATGGGGCCTATAAGAGCTAGTATGAATTAAGTCCCTTGAATCACAGAATTTCTGAGTTCAAAGGTTCCCTAATGGCCATCTAGCCCAGCCTAATTCTTTCCAGAAAAAGAATTCCTCCCATAACACTGCCAGCAAACAGGTCATTCAGACAGCTTGAAGTCCTCCAATAAAGGGCAGCTTGCCACCTCTGGTAGTAGCTATTCCACATTTAGAGAGCTGTTAGGAAATTTTTCTAAAATCAAGCCTAGGTTTCCCTTTTTCTATCTCCACCCATTGTTTCTGTTGCATATGACTCTGTGACCCTATGGACCATAATGTCCATGGAGTTTTCTTGGCAAAGGTACTAGAGTGATTTCCGTTTCCTTCTCCAGTCCCCCAATTTTGTACTTGTGACGTTGGTTTCCCAACATCATACAGATTTGATATGAATGCCATCTGTGCTTTATCCAGATAATTTATAAAAATGTTAAACAGCAGAGAGGGCCTAGTGCAGCTCCCTGGGGTGTTCTACTTGGAGACCTCCTAAACTGGCATGGAACCTTTATTGCCTACTCTCGAGTGTAGACCAGTTCCAAATCTATTGAGTGTCTGGGCTGTCATCTAGCCCACGTCTTTCCTTCTCTGTAAGAAGAGTATGATGATAACTCACTGTGGTGGGTAAAGCTCCTCAGGGAATGCAGTATTTGCAAAAGTCAGGACGGCACTTAGATCAATGCTCACCTTACATTAAATAGCTGTGTAATTACGGTCATGTTACTTAATTTTTCGGAGCCTCGGTTTGCTCCTCTCTAATATGAAGGTACTACCTCCCAGGGTTGTGGTTGTTTAAGACACAATAGTGCACATGTCAGTGTCCCATAAAGCACTTTATTCACTGGGTCGTTGTGAATGTAAAGTGCTTCAAAAACTTGAAAGTACCATGTAGATGTCAGTTATTATGCAAGGTAGGATGTTTTCTGGACAAAGGGGAATTAACTTTCATCTAGAGGCCGATGTATTTCACAGGATGCCCCGCCATGATGGTCCTGTCATGATTCTGGACTGAAACTAGAGTATAGCCCTGGAATGGCAAGAATTGGGCATCTTCCTTCCTCTGAATTCTTCTCTTCCATTCAGGTATAGAACCTACTTCAAAGATCTGTACAGGGCTGAATCCTCACTGTCTGGAGGGTCTGCTGTATGCCCAGGTTATGTGTGTCAGGGGAAGGATTATTAAGATTTTAGTGGCAGGGGCAGCTAGGTAGCACAGGGAGTAGAGCATGGCCCTGGTGTCAGGAGGACCCAAGTTCAAATCCAGCCTCAGACACTTGACACACTAGTTGTGTGACCTTGGGCAACTCACTTAACTCCAATTGCCCTGCCTTCCCCCTTCAAAAAAAAAAAAAAGATTTTAGTGGCAGACTGAGTTCATAGTTGAAACTTGGGTTCAGAATGGCGGAACTACCCATAGGACTCTAGGATATCTTTCTGGGAAGACACTGGTGTCACCTGCTGCAATCCATCACCGTGTGTAGACGGTGGGCGATGGTCAGCACCGTGCAATCTACAAACTGATCCTGGAGGACAGCCTGGATCTGGAGATCACTCTGAAGATCCACTGAAGCTGTGGCTTCATCCAGCAAAAGGATTTTGGTTTTGCGGAGCAGCCCTCTGGCCAGACATAAGAGCTGCTTCTGGCCTACACTGTAGAGCAAACAGGAAAAGCATGACTCACGTGATGACCAAGGAGTCACTAAATCTTTCCCCTTCTTGTCCTTCCTACACAGACACAGACATAGACACAGACACAGACACACACACACACACACACACACACACACACACACACACACACACACACACCATTTTGGTTTTTCAGATAGCCTGAAAGCCGAGACAAAGACCAAGATTGCAGCTGTTATTTCTGAACCTGTGGCCTGTCCACTGCCATCTGTGGTACAGCTGGAAAGGAATGGATATTTCTAATCTCACCTCTAACACTTATTACCTATGTCTTGAGCAGATTACTCGACTTTTGGGGGCCTGTTTCCTCATCTGTAAAAATTGAAGGAGTTGGAGTAAGTGACCTCCAAAGTTACTTCTAACTCTAAATCTGTGACTCTATGATTTGGAAGACCTAGGTCCTAGCTTTGGTTCTGCCACTTATCATGTGACCTTAAACCAAATAACAATCTCACTGAGCCTTGATTGCCTTATCTGCCAAATGGGGATAAATTCCCAGAAGTAAAGGAGCTAGACTAAACAGATGAGGAGTTCTTCACCTGAGGCTCACAGATCCTCAGTGGATAGATTCAAGAGGTCTGTGAACTTGGGGGAAAAAAGATTAAATCTATTTATTTGATCACTAACTTATGGATTCCTATGTAATCTTGCTTTTTAGGGTGTACATTTAAAAGTGTTGTACTTCAGAAAAGGACCAAGGACATCACAAGGGGTCCGTGTTATGAAAAAGGTTAAGAACTCCTGAGATAGCTGATCTCTTGAGGTTCCTTCAAGATCTGTTTTATACCACTCCCACTACAGCCACAGGATAACCTAGCCTGGAGCCCAAAGCATGCTTGTCATGCCCAATGGGTAGCTCTAGGTAAAGTAGTTCAGTATTTCCTCCTTTTTCCACAACTGTCCTTACCTCAAGTTGTCTCCTTGGTGTGAGCATTCATATTGTAGCTGGCCAGGGAGACCTAAAACGAAGCTCTTAAGCTGAACCATCTCTAGGGCCCCCCAAATCTCATCATCAGAATATTCATCCAAGAGATCAAGGTTCATTCTCATGGAGCCAGGAAACAAGATTGGGTCCTTGGGAGAGAAGGGGGAAAGTAAAATCCACTAGCAATGTCCTAACAAAACAAAGAACAAGGCATTTCCCTTTTTCCATACCCAGATTTCTCTCCCCCAACCTACAGCTGATGCCTAAAGCCCAACTCCCTAGGAATGACTAGTATTGGTTTTCCCCAATTACCAGCCACATACCTGAAGGATGATAGTTATTTTGGACCTCAGGGCATGGAGCCCCACTTGACTGATATTCACTCCATCAATCCAGATCCCTCCTTCCGCAGCTTCGATGAGCCTCAAGAGGCTAACAATGAGGGATGATTTCCCTGCCCCTGTCCGGCCAACAATGCCAATCTAGAGTGAAGACATGAAAAGGTGGCATCTCCTGTTATTAGGACTAGCCTCCAAGAAACTCAAAGAAAACCTTAAGCTTTTCAGAGTAGGAGTTTACTGAGTTCTGGTAGTTTCAGTGGATGAATGACCCACAGGAGGCCTTGCTCACCTTCTCCTGTGGGTGAATTTTCACAGTCAGATTCCGCAAAGCCAGTGCCAACTCTGGCCTGTACCTTAAGCTGTAGCCTCGAAATTCAATCTGCCCCATGGTAGGCCAAGTGTGACAGATCCCGTTATGGGGCAAGGTCCAAGGGGCCTAGACAAAAGGGGGAAATACCAAAATTCACTTAAAAGGAGAAGAGAGGAGAAATTCACTTAAAAGAACTTGAACCTGGGGTCTGGGCATATCTGCCAAGAGGAAAGAAGGATGCCTTTCTCGGAAGGTTTTCCTATGATTGAAGATAATATACTGAAATCAGAGGTCATTATAGATACTTGGGTATCTGTGTGTGGGTCTACGCAGAGGATCCTAGGATTGAAAAGGATCTTGGGAGCCAACTAGTCTAACCTATTCTGGAACAAAAATCCTTTGAACAACATCCTTCCACAAGTGGTCATCCAGTCTCTTCTTAAAGACCTCCCCACCCCAACTTCCATTGCTGAGGAATCCACTACCCCCAAAAGTATCCCATCCCACTTCTTAAATTAATTAATTAAAAATAAATTATTATTTAGCCTAATCTCCAATCCTTTCCCCACCCAAATGTGGTAGATGAGATGCAGGCATGGATTTCTGATTTTTGAAAAGCCAGAACATTGTGTCATGTGGCAAACTAGAAACAGGCACAAGCCTATGGTTGTACCCTGATTAGGAAAGATCACCATGCTTTATTTGAAAATAGTGAGGGGGAAGGTTACCTCCTTGGAGGTCTTAGCGTAGTCTCTCATCCTCTCCACAGAGACAATGTTGTTCTCCAGGTCTGTCCAGGAACGCACTGCCCAGTGCAGGATCTCAGTCACCTGTCATGAATAAAGCAAGTGACTTCCAGGAAGTTTGTCCTGACAGCAAACTCTAGCTTGGTAGACTGGGTGCTACAAACCTGCTCTTTTTATTGTACACAAATATACCCAAGGATCAGAGATGTAGAGCTGGAAGAGGTATCTAAAGCCATGTAAGCCAATCTAGGAAGCATCAGAAGTGGGATGTGACCCCACATCTTCGGTTTCCAATGCCAATGTTCTTTCTGTTTTACCAGCTCCCTTCTCCACTTGAGGACAAATGATAGAAAGGAAAACAAGTGCTCTCTTTTGGTTTGACTTTCAATCAGATCTTTTTTAGGCAGAGATGCTAACAAACATAAACATGCCAGAAAGATACACATAAGAAAAGAAAATGACCCTAAATAATGCAGACGACCACTGAGTAATCTGGCATTAACAAACAGCTCATCATCAGGAGGGCAGATAAAATATGTTTTCCAGTAGCAGAGATGGTTTGTACTGAAACATTCATATTTTCTCATCTCTTTAGGTCTAAGGGCATGCATATGTAAGATGTCTGACTGAAATTAAAGGCAATCACTGTTGACCGGGGAGCAGAGTAAAGGAAAGGCTCCCCGTGGTCTTAATTTTCTTAGCACTGAGTTCCAACCAACTGAAGGACTAAACTAACTTCTCAGCTCCACTCACTTGTGCTGAAGATTCCAGCATGAGTGCAGAAAGCCAGTAGAGTCACTTACAGCTCTGCTCAAGCCCTGAGCCCCTATTTCTCACTGCTGGTGGCAGGATTGGATTCCTTTCCAGCATCACTTCACCCTCCCCAGCCCACCCCCATTTGGATCCAGGGAGAAGCCATAGCCTTGTTTCAAACATACTGGGGTTTCAGAAGATGATAGAAGTACAGAGAGAGGCTGAGATGATGGAAGAAGACAGGGGCCCCTTGTCTGGTATGGAGAGGATCCAGTCCTTGGGTTCAGAAAGGTGGAAAGCATGTCGAAGGGTCTGGAAGACTCCAAGTTAATGTGAGCCACTGAGATTTGCTTCCTCCAGGACAGAGCACATCAAGACCCTAAACAGTGTCCCCAGGGTGGTGTGCCTTTTTCAGCAGCTATCCTTAGACCTGACTTCTAGGTCCTGGCTCTGCCACCAATTGCCCAGGTTATATTCTCTAGATTTTCACAACACAGCTCTTTCCTGGGTTTCCTCCTATCTGTCTTGCTGCTATTTCTCGATCTCATTTCCTGGATGGATCTTCATCCAGGTCATGCCTGCTCACTATGATTTTACCAAGGTCTCTTTTGAACCTCTTTCTACCTCTCTCCTATTTCACTTGGTGATATCACTGACTCTCATGGTTTCAATCATCATCTTTATGCAGATGATCCTCAGATCCACTTGTATAGCTCTAACTTCTCTCCTGACCTCTTGTGTTATATTTCCCACTGCCATTTAAGACATCTCAAGCTAGATGTCCTGTAGACATCTTAAATTCAACATTGCCCAACCTCATTATCCTTTCCTCTCCTTAACTCCCCTATTACTGTCTAGAGCACCACCCTCTTCCCAGTCCTCTTCTTCCCACCAGACTGGCAGCTTGGTTGCCATCCTCTACTCCTCATTCTCTCTCACTCCCTATATCCCATAGCTGGTCAAGTCTTGTGGCTTTTGCCTTCATGGTATCTCTTGTATTCGCCACCCTCTCTGTCCCCTGACACTGCAACTAGACTGACAAAATTCCTCATGACCTCACAGCTGGCCACAGCAATAGCCTCCTGGTTGGTGCCTCTGCGTCAAGTCTCTTCCTGCTCCAGGTTATCCTCCACGCATCTGTAAAAGTGATCTTCCTAAAATGCAGGTATAACCATATCACCTCACTATTCAGTAATCTCTAGAGTCCTCTGTTTGGCTTTTAAAGCCCTTCTGAACCTGGTCCCTTTCTATCTTTCCAGACTTTTTTAGACCTTACTTTCCTCCACATACTCTACAGTCTAGTGACACTGTCCTCCTTGCTTGTCCTCACTCCATCTCCCAAGTGGGCATTTTCACTGGCTGTGGCCCATGCCTGGAATGCTCGTCCTCCTCAGCTCTGCTTCCCTGCTTCCTTTAAGTCTCAGCTAAAATCCTACCTGCTACAAGCTTTTCACAGTCCTCTGTAATTTTGTTACTTCCCTCTGAAACTACCCTCAATTATCCTCTATTCATTTGCATCGGTCTCCATTACACAGTGAGCTCTTTGAAAGCAGGTACTGTTTTGGGGGTTTGTTTGCCCTTTTTCTGTATTTTCAGCTTTCAGCATTGACTGACTGACTGACCTGATACCATACGATTCCTTTTATCTGCGACTACCTTGGTTTCCATATACATTGGAATAGGTGATCTCATTGGGTCATAACTATACAATGAGAGGAACCTCAAAGCCTACTTAGTTCAACCTCTTCATTTTACAAATGAGGAAACTGAGGCCCACAAAGGCTAAGTGACTGGTATAAGGCCACACAGGTAGCTCATACACAGCACCTGAACCCAGCTCCTCTAACTCCAGCCGGGTCTCTTTCCAAGGTCATGCTGCCTCTGGCTCTAACATTTGCTGAGTCTTTTCTTGGGCCTTGGAGACTGAATTCATATTCCCCATACCTTTTCAGGACAAGCTGCTTCTCTAGTCTGCCCACCCTCAGCTACCAAGACAGAGAAGGTCAGTGGAGTACCTGGAGAGCCATTGAAACGGAAAACCCCACGATCCCTGGACTGAGGTGGGGCTTGCTGAACACGGCGAAGAAAGCAGCGGTGAAAATAAGAATATTTCCTAGCATCTCCATGTTGGTTGCCAGCCATCTGCATGACCCAAGAGAGGAAGAAATGTTTTTCAACCCAGGGAGAGGCTATTTTTTTGCCTGTTTTTACATTACCATCTCATATATCAACCCTTGGGGTAGTTTACCCCATGTGGAGATTTCTGATGACGAGGCCTAGTGCAGTCATATATTTGCCCTGAGACATAGCAACCTTGGAGGACTGGGACGACCCCGGAGTTCCCTATAAGTAAGAAATCCTATCCCAGCACTAGAAGCCAACAATTCCCTTTTTCCACCCAAGAAACATCAGTGTGATGGCAGGAGAAAGAGAACTCAAGAATTCTGCACTGGACTCAAGTTACCTATTTTGCTAGCAATTAAATGACACAACAGCAATTCATCTCTGGTCTCCCTGTCTTTGCATTAACTCTACCCCAGGGCTGGGATGCCCTCCGTCCCCACATCCACCTCTTAGAATCCCTAATTTCATTTAAGACACAGTTCAAACGGCACCTTCTGCGGGAAGCCTTCCCTGGTTTTTTTTCTGCACCACGCAACAGCTAGTGCTTTCTTCTCTAACATTCTCTTTCATAAGTTCTGTATGTTATATGGACCTATTTATATGCATATTGTTTTCACCATTAGAACATAAGCCCCTTGAGGGCAGGGCTTGAAACACAGTTAGAGATTAATCTATGTCTGTTGCTTGACTGTAAAGATATGATAAAAGCTAGCACACCTGCTCTCCTACAAAGAAGCCCTCACCAGGGACCAGCTAGGCAGGGACGAGGCTGACTCGTAGCCCATTCAGGGAAGGGAAGTTTAGGCTTTGTGCCTGGTAGGCCAACTCATGGTGCATCCTCAGTTACTTGGCTCCTCAAGGAGCCCAATAGAGCAGTTTTTAGCTCCTTCCTTCTTTCCGCCTAAAGGAAGAAAATAACCTTATCCCACCCCATAGAATAGAGGGTGATTATCAAAGCCTCACTGCCATCAGGAAAGTCAGTGACTGAATGGTCTTTGGCAACTATATGTTTCAACATGGGAAATTTTAAAAACAAATTGGAGAACCTAGCAAAGGGTAAGCAGGGTTGGTGTGTGAGACAGGAGAGGAAAGGAAGGAAAGAGGACCAGACTATATGATTTATCTCATGCCCTTTCCAAACCCAGTGCAGGTTCTAATTCACTTCCACCCCCAATTCTCCTTCCCGTTTCTTTAAACCCTTTCATACCTGTCAGCAACTACCCTGGGGAAGCTGGCTCTCTGGTGCTCATCTATCCTTGAGTCATTCTGTACAATAAACTGGTCCTGAGCCTGGAAGGCCCGAATCACAGCGCTCCCTTGGAATGTCTCTGAGATGTGAGAGTAGATGGGTGAGCGGCTAGCTGACTCCAAGCGCCTCAGCTGACATGAACTGGCAACATACAGACTCTGAGGTCAGACAGAACAGAAAATGTCATGGGCGGGGTACGGGAAAAAGAAAGAGAGAGAGAGAGAGAGAGAGAGAGAGAGAGAGAGAGAGAGAGAGAGAGAAAGCCCTGCCCATAATATAGCAGGATTTAAGAGTTAAAAGATAAAGGACTGATAGAAATCAACATGGTGGGAATGTTGAGCTGGGAGTCAGGAAACCTGAATTCTAGTCTTGGTTATTTCACTACATCAGTGTCACTCAACATTTCTGGGTCTGGATTTCCTCAGCTGTCACTGACCATTTGGGGACAGCAAGGGAGACTATCACAAGAGTACCCAGAAATGGCTCGGAGGTCACTAAAAGGAATTGGAGAAATAGTCTTTTCTCCCCAAACCCAAGAGAGAAGTGTCTTTAGTGCTTCATCTCAGCCAAGAGATGACCATGGTTATATGGAAAACAATAACTAGCTATTCTTAGTTTCTGTTATGATTGAAAAAAAATAACTTCAGTATGAAAATAGAAGGTTAGTTTTAAGGAAAACTGATAATACTGAGGGTTATGAGAGAAAATGGAACAAACTAAGGAGAGAATTTCTTGAGAGATCTAGGAGAACAGATGAGAAGCCCACATGTGTGCAAGAGCCCAAGTCTAGTGGTCTCATTTGGATGTAGGGAATGGCATCCAAAAGTACCAGGAGAGATGAGTGCTATGTAATCCTGTGGTTTGCCTCCCTTTCCTTTCTTGGAATTGTGTCTCCAGCATATCTTATACCTGCAGCCCAATGTAGAGAGCCACGAGGGGCAGGACCACCGCAGCAGCCAGTGGAGTAGTTACCACTACCACCAAGATCACCTCCAAAAATCCAAACAGGAAACCTAAAAAAGACTTGAACTTGTCTGGGATCACAACATCGATGGCATCAGTCTCCTTAGAGAAGCGATTAAGCAAATTTCCTATAGGTGTCTGCTCAAAGAAGGTCATGGGGGACCGGGCCACATCATACAGGAGCCCCTGGAACAGCTGTTGAGATGCTCGAACTCCCCCCAGTAGGACAACCGCAATGGAGCCAAACCTTCCAATGGCTAAAACATAAAAGCAGGAAATAAGAACTCATGGTGCTGTGGAAGGAACACTTGATTTATCGTCAGAAGATGTGGATTCACATCCTGACTGCCATTTGCTAGTTGTGTGACCTTAGGCAATTTACTGAAGGTCACTGAGGCTCAGATTCATACTATCTACAAAATGAAAGAGTTGGACTAAGTATCCTCCAAGGTCCCGTCCAGCTCTCAATTTATAATCCTATGACCCTAAGGGTACCAGTAGGTGGAGTACCTGGAAGCTGAGGGAGGGAGAAAAGGGGGTGAAAAGTGGGAAGCAGCTACAGGGTTCTTTTAGGTAAGACTGTCGTTAATTAGCCGTGCAAACTTAGGTGATTCATAATGTCTACAAGATCTGTTGTATCATTTGTAAAGTTCTTCCCAGTCCTAACAGGGTGTAATTTAAATGGATTAAGTGACTTGCCCACATAGCTAGTAACTGATACAGTCCAGGATTGGGACCCAGTTCTTCCTGGGCCTCAGTTTTATCATTTGTAAAATGGTTGTGTGGTTTGTCCTTTGTTCTCAAAGAGGACCACGATATCAGGGAGATGATGACATGACTTGCACTGATTTGGATTTGAGGGAAGGAGGGCTGTGTGAGGTCACCAGCCTCACTTTCTCTTCCAGAGCCATCTGGGTCCAGTGGCCAGATATAGATCAGGATGACTGGAGATGGCTCAGGATGCAGTGGGAGACCTTAGCCTTTTTAAGCTAAGTTCTTTCTGAGTTCTCACTTTGAGTGAGACAATACCCATTCAGCGAATAGGCCTGTTGAAGAAATGAGTCAAGGGATGGCCACTTTAACTTAAAAAAAAATTGAACTAGGAAGGAAAGACCCTCAGGCTTGCTGGCCAACAGATAAATTACCATTTACTTACACTCTGAGCCAGGAAGGCCCAAAGAGTAACCATTGCATGGAGCTTGGACAGGGACTTATTGTTGTTCAGTCAATGAGAGCCAAAGCTAATTGTGTTTAAGGCATAGTCTTTGAGAAAGAAATCTAGCCACTAAGCCCCAAGATAACTAGGTAGGTTTCAACCACCAAAATTTGCCTTCCTTTGGGCAGAACACCCTCAGGTAAGGATATGACACCCCATTTCAGGAGAGGAGAGGAGGAGCTCCAGGAGTTACACAACTGGAACTGGCCAGCTGGGTCCCCATTCAGACAGCTCGGGCTACTCATGGGTTGTGGTTTGTCCTTCATTCTCAAAGAGGACCATGACATCAGGGAGATGATGACAGGACTTGGACTGAATTGGATTTAAGTGAGGGAGGGCTGTGCAAAGTCAGCGGCCTCACCTTTTCCTCCAGAGCCGTCTGGGTCCAGTGGCCAGATATTGATCAGGATTACTAGAGATGGCCCAGGATTTGTAAACTGGAGATGGTACCTGTACTGCCCATTAAGTAAATGAAGGGTGTGAAAGTGCTTCCAAAAAGGCAAAGTACAACCCAAATGTACAGTGGCATTATTGATGGTGCAGAACCTGTGATGATTTAACAAGAACCGGGCTAATCTATGACGAAGGGGGGAAGATGTGTTGGGTAAGTAGGTGCTGTTGTCTCCATTTTACAGATGGCAAACAGAGGTCAAGTGACTTGCCCAAGGTTACACAGCTAGTAAGTGTCTGAGGCCACATTTGAACTCAGATCTTCTTGACTTCAGACCCGATGCTTTATCCACTATGCCACCTAGCTGCCTAGGAAAGGGTTAACTAAGCAATTCAAAGCATGAACAAAATGGCTAGGATAAGAGGGAAACCAAACTTTTAAGTTGTACATAAGTGATATAATTATAACTCAGTCTCATTTTTTTTTCATTAATGACTCACTCAAAGGACTCTGATAGTCCCATAACCTCTCTTGGCCTTAGTCACTTCATGTCTAAACTGAGAGGGTTAAACTAGACAACTTCTAGCATCTAACATCTATAATCTAAACCTTATTGGCTTAATGCCAATTATTATACCGTTCATATTTAGATTCCAGAGTTATTACAGCTGGAAAGGGGCCATCTAATCCAAAGCCCTTACTGTTCAGATGAGGAAACTGAGACCTAGATAAATGAAGTGACTTTACCAAGGTCCCACAACAAATTAGGGACAGAGACAGCACTACTCAAATGTAATGAAAATACATTTCTTTAAAGATTATTCTAAATTCAATTAAATGTCACGACTATAGGTAGTATCTCCTCTCAGTTAATCATAAAGTATAAGGTGAGGGTATATTTTTAAAGAGAAAAAAAGAACCCAGAGAATTGTCAGGACAGGTTACCTATTTACAAGTGTGTGTGTGTGTGTGTGCGTGCGTGCGTGTAAATAGAGGAATGATAAAGGAAGTTACATTTGGCCTTCTTCCCAGGGGCTTGGTCTCCTAAAGAGTTCCTTATCCTGCTTAGGGAAGATTATCAGGTGCTACATGAAGGCTTACTTGGGAAAGGGGTTGAATGTTTATTTCCTACAGCTCATATCCAAAACATCTGGAACACAAAATGCATGATCTGGAGATTTTTTGGTTCTTTCTGTCAGTTCTTTTCTAAGGCATAGAAAGACCCTGGGAGTCTCTTCTCCTGAATCAAAAGGGCCAGGACAGAATCCAGGCTGTAATCAGAAGTCTAACACCTGGGTTCCTGATCAGTGTCAGGGAGAAGAAGGGGAAGACTGGGCAAGCGATAGTTGAGGCAGGCCAGTGGCTCTTGACCCTACTGAAGAGAAGAGAGAGCTACAAAACATCTAGGGGAGCAGACTGTAAGAGTGAAAGAGGTGAGAAAGTGAGAACAGGTTAGAGACACCTTGGAAACAGCCTAGGAGCCCAAAGACCCCAACGCGAAGTCCTGTGTGCTGCTGGGTTCCGTTCATGATGGGGTCATCAGCCCAAAGACCAAGCCAGTAACCACGAGAGAAGGAGACCAGCTGCTGACAGAGGAATAAAAACACCACGGAAAGGCAGATGGGTGCTCCCACTGCCCTCAGGTAGTCCAGATACAGAGCGGCATTCACCTGAAACACACGACAAGTGGAGGGAGAGTGGAGGGAAGGACAGACGTAAGGGGAAGGAGACAGGAGAAGAGAGTGACACAGAAGGGGAGACAAAAGAAAACCCTCAGTTAAGCTTCTAGAAACCTTCTAGGGCAAAGAACAAGGATACTCAAGTCTCCCAAGCAGTTATCCATCTCCTACAAGGATTGTAGCCTCTTCTCTAAATCAGAGGCCTGGCCAGAGTCGTAACAGTCTCCTCTCTGAAGCATCCTTCTGTTCTTGTGTCTTAGTGTCACTTTTTTCCCTGATCGTTTTCAATTTTAAAATACCAGGACATTTTTAAAAGGTTAAAAACATTCCGTAATGCAGTGACCTACTGGGCTGTCACTGGGCAAAGGCCTGGGGCAGTAAGAGGTTAGTGAGGGGAGAAGAAAAGAAACAACTCTTACCCTGCCATATTGTACTCTGTCCCCTTTGGTCAGCTGTCCTGCCATCCTGGTGCCCTCAGCCTGACTCTGTAGGGTTGTGCGGCACTTTTCATGGGAGTCCTCCATGATGCTGCAAAATAGGGCCAAGTCATTAAGTCAGATTTCACTTCTGAATCTCTCCCTGGTGGAGCATCTACATTTTATGAACAGAATGACTAGGATAAGAGGGAACCTACTAAAGTAACCAAACTGTTTTAAGTTTTACTTGATTGATATAATTATAACTCAGTCTCATCTTTTTCATTAACAATTCACTCAAAGACCTCTGATATTCCCATAGCCTCTCTTGGCCATAGTCATTTCATGTCTAAACTAAGAGGGTTAAACTAGACAACCTCTAACATCTAACATCTATAATCTAAACCTTACTCACTTAATCCCAATTATCATATAGTTCATATTTAGACTCCTGAGTTATTACAGCTGGAAGGGGCCATCTAATCCAAAGCCCTTACTGTTCAGATGAAGAAACTGAGACCTAGATAAATGAAATGACTTTACCAAGGTCACACTGCAAATTAGGGACAGAGACAGCACTAAAATTTTAAGCCCAAAGACACCAACATGAAGTCCTGTGTGCTGGTGGGTTCCATTCACGATGGGGTCATTTGCCCAAAGCCCAAGCCAGTAACCAATTTTAAAATTACAATTTTCCTAAGTTTGGCTTAGAATAGAATCAAGGACCTTTGAGAGAAGAGTCCTTTGAGATTATTTCCTACAGAAAATAAAATGAGGGCAGACTCTGGTGCAGGGGTAGGGGGTGGGGCAGTATTTGTGCAAGATCCGGGAATCTTGTGCCTAATATTCCTAATAGACACAACCTCAATATTTCATGTATGGGTGGATTTTAAACGTATGGTGTAGATAAAAGTTGAAAGATAATAAACACACATAGTTGGGAACTGCACTCATCGGCCACTCATGTTTCCTGAATGGGACATATCCGAGGAGTTGACCATTTGTCAATTCTGCATCATTTTCCTTTTCTGCATTAGTTTTCCAAGTTGACTGTTTAATTAAAGCTGTCAGGGCAAGGCTGCCATGATTGTATGTGTCTCGAAGGCCATGTATTTCCAACTAAAATGAGATGTACTGGTATTCTAGAGTCAAATTAATTTGTTTCATTAAGGACTTTTGTCCTATCGCATCACAGGAAAATATTTTATGAACTTGATATCCTGGTATAAAATGTGAAATTCAAATTTACTTGAGAAATAATATCATTATAATATTTTTGTTAATATTTATAATTAATATTTTAATATAGCAATATATAACATGTATAACATTTTACAAAAATAATTTTAAAATACTTTGCATTGATATAACATGCAACAGGCATAACTTTTCAAAACATTTTTAACTTCTATTGTCTCATTTGATCTTTACGGCAGCCCTGTGAGGCAGGTAAAGCAGAGATTGATTGTTAACTAGTTTTAACAGGTGAGGAAACTGGGATGAGTTTCAGAGAGGGTAGTAAGAGAACTGGGTCAGCTAGGTGGTGCAGTCGATAGAGTGATAGGCCTGGAGCCAGGAAATCTGGCCTCAGAAACTTGCTGGCTGTGTGACCCTAGGCAAGTCACTTAACCCAGTTTGCCTCAGTTTCCTCATCTATAAAATAGACTGGAAAAGGAAATGACAAACTGCTCTAGGATCTTTGCCAAGAAAGCCCCACATGGAGTCACAGAGAGTCAGATGTGACTGAAAAATGTCTGAACGTGAACATGAGTGAGAGGAACCGTTCTGCCAACCCAGATTTCTTATTCCCTCTAGTCCGGTGTTCTTTTCCACTGCCTCAACACTTTCACTGACCATCCTTGTAAAGGTTCTTATTGCTTCATTAGATTTAGGAATAGGAATATAAACAAGAAGAAAAATTAATGAATTCTCTAACTGTTCTGCCCTGCTACTATAGACACTATCAAACATTGGGTCTTTGGGTCCTGATATATGCATATCATATGTTTATTGATTAGTATCTTACGTATACAGAAGTCAGTTTTAGTGAGAAAAGATTTCTTTAACATATCTCAAATTGGCCTTGCCTACTTTCTTATTTGTTGTGTTTTTGTGTTCCATGTACTAATCATAGTCTAATTTATTGGACAAAAAGGTTTTTCTATGTTAGAAATAAAAAGACAAAGAAATTCAATATTTGTTCCAAGTTTGCAAAACTGGCAGAACTATTTTTTTTCAGCTTTCTAAGGCCACTGTTTGAGTCTGACTTGGATTCTCATAAATGTTGTCTTTAAAGGTCTTGGGCCCCTATATTTTAGACGTGATTGTCTCCCTCACTTATTCCCATGTATGTAACCATGAAGGTACTTTTATCTGCTCTGGGAAACTGAATTGTACATATTCCAAATCCCACTCCTGCTCAATGCCACTAGGATAAGTCCTTGGATGTGCCCTTGAAGGTCTTCCTTCTCCCTGCTTCTGACCTCAACCAAAGCCTGCTTGTTTCTCACATCTGACCCAAATCTCATGTCTATAACTGTGTGCATTCAACATTATGTTCACTGACACTTTGAGATCAGATGCTCTGAAAAAGGAATGAAACTTAAATGTACGGTCATGAGAAATAAACTGGAACAACCTACCTACTAACCAAATAATGTGGCCTTGTTTGTGCCAAAACACAGTGAAAGGATTAGTGAAGTTATTCCTTCGTGCAAAGCACTAGGTTCCAATCCTCAAGAGACATACAGTCCTATGCTTGCTATTTTGGGAAGGGGGAAGAGGACAAGGGAGAAAAATTTGGAACTCGCAATCTTATAAAAAATGAATGTTGACAATTGTCTTGACTAATGTGGAAATATGTTTAATATGAATATACATGTAGAGCCTATATCAGATTGCATGCCATCTTGGGGAGGGGGAAGGGAGGGAAGTGGAGAAAATTTAATACTCAAGAGCTTGTGGGACTGAATGTTGTAAACTATAAATAAATTTTAAAAAACAAAGAAAATTATCTTTATATGCAATTGGACAAAATAAAATACTATTGACATTTAGAAAAAGAAATGTATAATCTAGCAGTAGGAGCGGGAGGGAAGGCCAGATAATTGTAGTGTAAAAAAGGCTATAATGAGCATGCAACCCTTATACAGACAGAGCCTGGAGAGTCTAAGATTCCTCTTGGAAAGGCAAACTGGGTCCCCAGAGGGCTGCTAGCTATATCTCCCCATTAAGGTTCCAAAGTTCTTTAAGAATTCAGAGGAAATCATAAAGGAAGAAGAGAAAATTCTGGAGATTATTGACCAATATGACTGCTTCTCTCCACTTCTCCTCCTCCCCTTTCTCCCCTCTCTACCAAACCAAGGAACCTCAACTGGTACCAGGAACTTCTGAAGTTTTCTGGACTGTGTGTACTCTTTCTGCCCTGGGAATGTTATGGAGGTAATAGTCTGACACTGACCTGTATGTTTCTCCTGCAGAGGCCCCACCTTCTGAAATGTTCCTGGAGCTCTTCTTAACATCTGAAAGCTTCATTTCTGAAAGAAGCATTTTGGGAAAAGGAGATGTTTTTCCTGGGAACTGTCCACCTCAGAGGATCAGTGAGACTTTAGAGGTTTGATCCAGGGCACAGAAGGACTATTTGCATAACTGACCTCCTCTCCTTGGGAAGAAGCCTAAAGAGACCACTCCCCTCCTCCCTATCCCGGGAAAGAAGAGATAGACAACTCACCATACAGTCTAAGCACGGGTAATTACCTTGACTGTGACTGGCCTCTTCTTGTTTTGCCCGGCCTAGGAAGTCTGCAAAAGGGCCATTCCTCTGTAGGAGCTCCTGATAGGAGCCACTCTCAGCAACTGCTCCATCGACCATCATGATGATGTGATCAACCTGCAGTAGGATGTGGATTGCCTGGGTCACAAGAATGCGAGTCTAGGAAAGACAGAAGACACAGTCGTGTGTGCGGTTAAAAAGGCACTTTAAAAAAGTGATGAACTTAGACAACAAACACGAACGTTTCAATATACAAAGAATAGGGGATTGTGTAGGAAACTCTGGACTTCCATCATATGTAGTATCTTTTTAGAAAAGTGTTCAGCTAGGGCCTGATTAGTACAAATTCTTGAATCTTGTGGTCGTATGTATTTTAGTCTGCACTACTTGAAGTTATGTAAAGTAAGGTATTTGGTTTCAGTCCAACGGAAAAATGCAGTGCAACTTAAAATCATGAGACCACTCCTTAGGATTTTTTGTTTGCACTAACTGGGACCAAGCTGTAGATTAAGTTTAGTATGAAAGCAATACAACTTCCATATTGAAGACACAGGTTCAATAACTTAGTCTCCTGTAATCCTCCCTTTTCCCCCAAACCTCTTTTTGAGCAGAAATGACTGGGAAGACATACATTCAGGGAAGACAGACTGGTCTGACCTTAGAATTTTGGCCTTTAAGTTCATAGAATCATAGATTCAGAACCGGAAAGGACCTTGGAGGCCAGCAAGGCCAACCACATCATCAACTGACTTGCTTGTAAGCAACATAGCTTGTAAGCATTTGAGGTGGGATTTGAACTCAGATCCTTCTGACTCCAAGTCCCACATTCTACCCACTGCATGGAATCTTGAGACTAGGAAAACTTTGAAGAAGTCATTGAACTAAACCAATTCTCCATAGCCGATATTGCCCATTAAACATCCAAAAAGATGGTAGTCTTCCCTATACATAAGGATTTCTGGAATTGAATCAGATTCGAGGACCACTTTTCTCTATATCCATCTGCGTGCAGGGATATAAACTTGTATATGTATTCATGTACTTGAATATGTAGGACCTACTTCACTTTATATTGCCGGACAGTATGTAGTCCAAATTGTATTCACTAAGTCTTATTCTCCTCTTGACTTATTTATTTCTGTTTGATCCTCCCTTGATAGCAGTTTCCAAGTTTCTTGGCTCTCCACGCTACTCCGTCTAAAGATCTATCAATAAACACTGAGATCCTCAAGATGAGATCAAATATTCAAAGGAGCCCCCAAGATGAGAAATTTTGTGACCTGAACAATGTTCTAATTAGGTTGGGGTGACTGGGATTTTTCCTACGGTGCTGAAATTTACTTGTCTTCCTTCAGCAGGCAGGAATAACTAAGTTTACCAACTAGTTATCAAGGATATTTAGTTAAAATAGGAAGCTAGACTTTTCCCCTGGCCTTCCAGGTCCCTTTCTCTCTCCCTTGTCCTGTTCCTTATGACATGGCAGAGTCTGTGGTTGGGGTAGGGTGGAATCCCTAGGTCTCTGTCTTCCTCTCCCCTAGAGCAATGTCCTGTGGCTTGTGTCCTGAGGTCCAAGGCTTCTTATTTCCCCTGTTGCCAAATTGAATTTGTCTTAAAAGAAAAAAGATTTTATAAGGCTTTTTATGTTGCATTTTGTGTTCCAGGGTGTCCAGGGTACATTTTATGATATTTGGTTTAGATATCAGAATTTTTAGTGACATCTTTGAGAGTGAATTTCCAAAGTTTCAGCTTTTAGATTTTTCTCAAAGTGGGACCCTTTTGTATATGTAACTTAAAATTACCCAAAATATAAACCACTCACTGACTATTGCCTATATGTTGTCTAATTAAAATATAAGGTCATCGAGGGCAGGAGACATATTTCCTGTTTGTCCCATAGCAACTAGAAGAGCCTTTCACATTCTACAGAATGTAAATTACATCATAACAGAGGAGAAAAAAGAGTCACCTTTGTTCTTCTCTTCCCTGGGGAGAGGGGAGAAGATAGAAAAGGACAGAAGTGATGGGACAGTGGCATGGGTTTGGAGCTCAGAATGGATGAGGGCTGAGTCCTGGTTAGTTGTCAAAGATCACTCTGGTGCAAAGCCTCTGGGGCTGGGATAGATGGGCAAGGCTCCATATTCTGTGCCCTTTGGGTGCCGTACCTTTCCTTGGAGCAATCCGCCTGGCCCAATGACGTGGTCAAAGACATGCTGGCCCACATGAACATCCAAGGCTGCGAGAGGGTCATCCAGTAGGTAGATGGATGATTTCTTGTACACAGCACGAGCCAGACTCAGCCTCTGCTTCTGGCCTCCAGAAAGGTTGATGCCCTGAAGAAGAGGATCCAAGAGACATCTCCCTGTTGAGGCAAGCTGGATACTCTGTCTTGGCTAGCTTCCTGCTGGCCTTGTGCTAAAAAGAAGACTAGCTATGAAGTGCCCAAATCCCTGAGAAAGACTACGGTCCGGAATGCGAAGGGCTGCTTCCCAGAGCCCTCCCTAAGAGGAAACCTAAAGGAGAGAAGTCAAACCAAGGACCTGAAATCCCAAGGAAGTGAGCATGGTGGTTTGAGGCTTCTGTGAGCTCTCTGAGGAGTAAAGCCAGCAGTTTATAGAATCATGTGAAATGGTGGATTTCTATTAGATACATCTAGGTGGTATAGACAACGGAGCTCTGGATGTGGGGGCAGGAAGACTAGCTGTGTGACCATAGGGAGGCCACTTGACCTTAGATTCCTCATCTCCCAGGGTTGTCGTGAGGATCAAATAAGACAATATTTGTCAAGCATCTTACAAATGTTAAAGCATCATGTGTTGTTATTCAGTCGTTTCAGTCATGGCCTGCTCTTCATGACCCCATTTGGGGATTTCCTTCGCAAAAATACTGGACTAGTTCGCCATTTCCTTCTCCAGCTCATTTCATAGATGAATAACTGAGGCACACAGGATTAAGAGACTTGCCCAGGGCCACAGAACTAGTACATGTCTGAGGCAGGATTTGAACTCATGAAGATGAGTCTTCCCAATTCCAAGCCCAGTGCTCTATCCACTGTGCCATGCAGCTGCTCCTTAAACCATCACAGAAATGCTAGCTATTATGCACAACTCACTTTTCTTTCAAAAAAAAATCAACACATACTTTTCAAAGCTGTTCTTAACTGCGAAAAATACTTTAAGAGAGCTGGAGCACTGAGCTCGGAATCCAGAAGACTCATCTTCCTGAGTTGAAATCCGGCTTCAGACACTTACCAGTTGTGTGACCCTGGGCAAGTCATTGTAGTAGCAATTTAGATTTGAAGCTCTTTCCCACCCATTAATAGGCCACATGACCTGCTCACATCAGAGGATGCCTAAGTCACATGTGGTGGGAGGAGCTTCTTGACAGGAAAAGGAAGTTATGTCACAGGAAATGGAGAGAGGGAGAGAGAGCACATGAGCAGTTATGGCTGCTAATGGCCACCATTGTGATGGTTACAACTGAACAGGCTGACTTAGCTGTACTGCGAGTTTGTTTTGGGGAAGACCCCAGCAGGCAGTCATGGAGGTTTTGGGATGGCGAGGCTCCAGGCTGTGATATCATGTATGGAATGTTTTACTACTCTGATGGACATGGTTCCCTGATGTCTGAATAAATGGTTTCCTTCTTCTACCTCCCATGTGGTGGGTCTCGCATACTTTGTGATACAGAACCACACAGGCGTTTTGACAGTTATCATCTACATTGTGATTATTGCCTTACTGGTACAATCACCTAACCCTGTTGGTCTCAGTTTTCTCATCTGTAAAATCTGGAGAAGGAAATGACAAACCCACTCCAGTTCTTTGCCAGGAAAACCCCAAATGGGGTCAAGAAGAGTCAGACACACCTGAACAACAATTCGCTCTAATCCTCTGTGATCCTATGAGAGGCTTACCAAAGATCCACCAGTTAGTCAATGGCACTACCTTCTATCCCAATCTCTCTTAGCACTAGTGCCTTCCCTCTGCTGATTCTTTCCTATTTATCACTACACTGTTGGCTTGTTTTTATGTATTTGTTTACATATTGTCTCCCCCATTAGCTTGTGAGTTCTTCAAGGGCAAACAACCATCTTTTGCCTTTCTCGGTATCCCCAGATCTTAATAAATGCTTGTTTACCGACCAACTGCACTGGACTAGAATACAGCTTTCTCAATTCCCAGTGGTTGGGAATTTTTACTACATGAATCTTTTTTTCTTTTCCTCCCTACTTCCTGACCCATCATTCCTTATTAAAATAGTCTCATTTTCTTCTTTATTCTCATGATCCCTAGAAATACTTTACCAAATGACACCATCAGATATCACTTAGATCATGTAGAGGCAACTAGGTGGTACAGTGGACAGAACGTGGGACTTGGAGTCAGAAAGATTTGAGCCCAAATAAAGCCTCATCCACTTAGTAGCTACATGACTCTGGGCAAGTTACTTAACTTTTCTTAGCCTCAGCTTCCTTATCTATAAAATGGCAGGAACAATGGCGCCCCCTCTACTAGTGAAAAGGCTGGGGAGGGGCAGATTTGGCTGCTCTGGAAATTAGGAAGGGCACTGAGATACAATAGCTGACCTACCTGTTCACCTATCTCTGTGTGGATTCCAGCAGGAAAACTTGCAAGGTCTGGATGCAATGCACAAGCCTCCAGAACTCTGTCTAACCATGGTATATCCAGCTTCTGTCCAAAGCACACATTGTCTTTCACTGAAGCATTCTGGATCCAGGCTTCTTGAGGTACATAAGCCACTGAGCCCTAGGGAGGAAATAACCCCAAACAGCTTATATCCCAAGGAGGGCTAAGATTTGTAAAGAAAGCTCCCAAATGCATCAAAATATTCATAGCAGCCCTTTGTGTGGCAGCAAAGGAACCAAAAATGAAAAATAGGCTCACATTGAATGAGGAATGGCTAAAGAAATTGTAGCTCATGAATTCAATGGAACATCACAATGCTGCAAAAAAATGACAAGCATAAAGATTTCAGAGAAGCATGTGAAGATTTATATGAACTGATGCAGAGTGAAGTGAGCAGAACCATGAAAACACCATATACAATGAATAGCACAATGCAAATGGAAAGAGCCACAGCAGCAGCACCACCAAAACCAAATGCTACGAAGTTAGAATAGATATTATAAGGCACTTCTCCTGGCTTTCTTGCAGAGCTGGGGAAGTATGAGTGTAGATGAGGTTGCATCAGTCTCAGACTGATGGGTCTAGTCTTGGGTGCCAGGTCATTTTTTATTGATATCTTTGCTTTAAAATTACCTTTATTTCATCATATATATATATATATATATATATATATATATATATATATGTCCCCCCTTGCTTCATCAGAGATCTATAGGAAGGAAGAATAAGAGGAATGAAAGGAGGAATGAGGGGGAGAGAAGGAGGGAAGGGAAGGAGAGAAGACAAGGAAAGGAGAGAGGAAGAAAAGGAGGGAGGGAGGGAGAAAGGAAGGAAGGAAGGAAAGGAGGAAGAAAGGAAGGAAAAGAAGAAGACAGGAAGGAATGGGGATAGGGAGGGATGGAGGAAGTCTAACAAAACTGAGACATCAATTCAGTCTGATGGTTTATTCAGTGTTCCACACTGGGTACTATGACTTAAGAAGGACACTGCTAAACTTGAGTGTGTCTAAAGCAGGATAACAAAGATGATGAAGGGGCTTAAAACCATATATGAGATTTGGCTCGAGGATTCTTAAGTGGTATTAGATAAATGGGACTCTCTTAACCAATAATGTTGTACATGGCTGTCCCTCGTTCATGGATGCAGAAAGTAAGGTCTGGAGAGGTTAAGTAACGCCCAAAATCACCAAGCTAATTATGATGAATCCAGGATTAGAATCCAGGTCTTCTGATTTCCAGTCCTGAGTTTCTTCTGGGAATTCTTGATTACAAACAAAGAGGCTAGAATATCTTTGGTTGGAGGCTGAATTCCTACAACTCCTTTTCCCAGGACATAGAGAGAGGGTGTCTGTGACCTTACCTTAATGTTCACATATCCTTCCAATTTGAACAACTCCCCCAGGAGCGCTGACAGCAATGAGGACTTCCCTGAACCCACTGAGCCAACTACAGCGAACAAGGAGCCCCGTGGCACAGCCAAGTTTATTCTGATAAAACATGGGAGAAAATAAAGAAAAACATGGGAATGAGAGGTAGACACCCCAGGTGAGGAATCATAGGCTCAATCTATGAAGACAAAATGAAAGTGTTAACAATCCAAATACTGATCCATGTAGATGTCTTTCCTAGACTTTGCAATTTGAGGCCCGCCTCTGGACCTGCCAAAGAACAACCAGGAGTGGGGATCAGACAGCTCTTCTTCCCAACCCATGTCCCACCATTTGTTCATCCACCCACCACCTACAATCACAGTCACTTAAGTTAAACAAGAAAGCAATAGGTGCCTACCAAGTACAAGGGCCTGATGGGAGGTATTGGGAATGATGCAAAGACAAAAATGAAAAACAGCATCTATTTTATAAACACACATATGTTTCTCAGCCTTCTTTTTCCTCTCCATCACAATCACTTTCTAACCATCCTGGGAGATATATGGCAGTGGAATGAGAGAAACAAACTACCGTGACACACCTACACTAGAATTAGGGGTGGGGAAACGGCAGCCTTGAGGCCACACGTGGCCTTCTAGGTCCTCGGGTGTGGCCTTTTGAAGGAGTCCAAGCTTTATAGAACAAATCCTTCTACTGAGGGGATTTGTTCTGTGCAGTTTGGATTCAGTCAAAGGACCGAGAGGGCCGCATGTGGCCTTGAGGCCACAGGTCCCCCACCCCTGTAGATGTACCCCTGTTTCCTGAAATAGTAGTGATAATGAGTGATCTCTGTGAATGAGGCCCAAATCCCCTCCCTTTTCCCTCCCTTTTGGGTTTGGGTATTTGTATTATCTGTCACAAACTATCATGACTGTCCCTAGGAATGCAGGCCTGGAGCAAGGCCCAAATCTGCCCCACCCCCACCCCCCCTCTAGCTTTTCCCTCACTGATGGGTTTGGGTATTTGTGTTATTTGTCACAAATTCTCATCATGGCTGTCCCTAGGAGTGTGGGCCTGGAGCAAAGGAATGCTAAGAAACTCTGCATTCAGCAAGTGAAGGTGGGGGGCGGGGCGGTATCTGAGATGTTGAATAGACATGAGCCACTGGTTATGAGCCTTGCTCATCCTCTCCAGACTGTCTTAAGCATCAGTAATAGCTGCCCCAAAAGGGATGCTGGAAGACATTGGAAAGTCACTAGATTTCTTTTAGGGTACCTCTAGTAGGGAAATTTGGCAGCTATAACTAATCTGGCAGAAACATAACTAGGGTATGGTGATTGGGGCTTTGTCCTCATGAAACAGCAATTTAGAAAGCATAGGAATTTAATATATGTACTCGTCAGAAGTTGAAAATACCTTAAATTAGCATCCAATTAAAATGAATAATTTGGTAAGTAGGAAGCTACCTGTTTGTTGGCTTCCATTGTGAACACCCACCTGTAAGCCACTACAGTAATGATTTAACTAAATTAATCTTAAATAATGAATAATAATAAATAATGAATACATAGCAAGATATTTTTCTCACATCACGAATTATAGGGTCTATCTGGAAATATAGGATTTTTTTATGTTATTTTCCCTGGGTGCCAAAACTTCCAGTTATAGTTCTTGTCAACATTTGCTTCTTACCCATCATGGTTTCACTTCTTTTGGCCTGTTTTTTCTTCCTTTATGAAGGGAGCTTTGGCAAATGCTGCAACGAAGGGACAGGCTCAACTGCCTGCTTTCAATGCTTCCTTGAGATCCATTACAATAGAATAAGAGAGAAATGGCCAGAAAGTATAGCTTAATATATCCCTATCAGAAAAGGAAACAAACCCCCAAAGCTCCAGAGGGTAAAAAGATGAAATAAAATTGCTCACAGGTTCGGGAGAGGTTTGGATGTGAAAAGCATCACTGGTATATTGTTAGAGTGAAAAAAAAAGTTAAAAAACCCAACAGTTCTATACCTTTGAAGGCAGGGAGAGCTTTCCCGAGACCGCGCAAAGGTGCCGTCTTGGACAGAGATGTATTCCTCCCCTGTGACACAAAGATGTCTCTCAGCTTGGAGAATCTCGTTTGCCCATTATCTTGGTTCTTTAAGTCCTCTTCACCCTCCCCGTTCTGGGTCACTCACACCAGTGACTTGCTCTTGAGTCTTATTTTCTTCATTTGTAAGGGGTCGGACTCAGTGGCCCCCAATGTTCCTTCTAGTTCTCTATTGTTTTATTATTATTATTTATTATATCTTCCTCCAGAGATGGAGGGAGGAGATTCGGGCTAGGGAGAGAGAGGAAGTTGGGATACTTTCATTTGGTTTATCATAGGTTCTGGTGAAAGGATTAGTAAGGGATGGATATGTGGAATTAGAGAAGAGGAAATGAAATCAAAGGCTTAGCTAACAAAAGGCTTTGACAGGTACAGCTTATGTGTTTGTATCTGGCCTCTCAACACTGACCACCCAATGTCTAGTTCTCAGTGAGTCTTCAAGAAATGCTTGTCGATTAAAGTCTGAGCTGTTGTCAGTGGATTTCACTTCTCTGTGCCAGCATATAAATTACCAGGAGTACAGAAGATTGTTTATATCTAAGAAATCCGCAGAGACATATAGAGGACCCAGAGGAAGAGAGTTCGCTCTAGTCTGTAAAATGGAAGGAATAATTCCAGGGGAGCATTTTGCATCCTTCCCAAGGATCTATTAATAATGTAGGCAATGAGGGATAGAGGAACATAGTGTTCACTCGGATACTTGTGGGAGGTTATCACAGGGGGAGAAAAGGATGAGGGAGAAATGAAATGTCAATAACCAGGGCAGTGTCATGTGTTGTAGGGTGTGCTGTGAACCAGAGAAGTCATTCCTTCCCTGATGATTCAGTACCAGGGTCATAGGATTATGGACTTAGAACTGGAAAGGACTTTAGAGGCCATCTGGTTCATGGTCATTCCATATGATGCGGAATTTGAACCCTCCTCTTCCAGGCTCTCGGGCCAGTACTCCATGTACTGCTTCTTTGGAAGTAGGAAGTTACCGCCAGATGACTCTAGCAATTTGTTTCATTTAGAAACCCATGGAAGTAGGTTGGGGTCCCCTTTTGGACTTTCTGATGCTAGCTAATCTCACCAGGGAGACTATCTTACTTAATTTCAGGGAACCATAGTTGTATCCTATGCCCAATAGAACTGAAAAGTCGTCTCATTCTCTTTTCCAAAGGCTACACCAAGCCACTGCTTCCAGCAATGACAGCCAGAGCTTCTCTGCTGGCATGCTCCTGAGGTCTGAGGAAACACAGAGGTTCGCTTTACTGCCCTCTGGTTTTGCCCCATGGCAAACATCTCTAACTCCAAAGAATTCTGTTCATTGATGGTGAACGAAGGGAGCAGAACATGTGTGCACATTGTACACAATAACAGCCACACTGTGTGATGACTGACCTTGATAGACTTAGCTCTTCTGAGCAATGCAGTGATCTAAGGCAATTCCAAAAGACTCATGATGCTATCCACATCCAGAGAAAGAACTATGGAGTCTGAATGCAATGGAAGCAGACTATTTTCTCTCTCTTTTTTTCTTTCTCGTGGTTTTCCCCCTTTGTCCTGATTCTTCTTTCACAATATGACTAATGTAGAGATATGTTTAATATGCTTGTACATGTATGACTTCTATCAGATTTCTTGCCATCTTGGGGAGGGGGCAGAGGAGGGAGTGAGGGAGGAAGAAAAAAATTGAAACTCAAAATCTTATAAAAGTAAATGTTGAAAATTCTCTTTACATGTAATTGGAAAAAATAAAATACTATTAAGTGGGGGGGGGGGGGGGAAAGGGAAGATGTCTGTTCATGAAATTTCCCAAGATTAAAATGGGCATGTTAGTTAGAAAAGCTCAACTATCATCGGATTTTTCATTACTCTTTAATCATAACACCATTTTTGTGTATTTGTCTTGGGTGGGTGGGGGGGTGAGGAAATGAAGAAAAATGGCAAATAAAAAGAACTATTTGCGATCCCCGGGGAAATAGAAGAAACTAATTTATCTGGCATTCAGCGGTATCTGGGAAAGAGGTCTCCTGCAGGCGAATTTTCCAAACTGACCTCTGAGGTCCAACACTTGAAATGTTTAAAATAGAAATCATTTTAAAAAGTGTTTGCTTCTGTACATCTTTAACCTTTTCTTGATGCCTCAGTTCTCATTATGAACAGTGACTCTAGTGACCTCAGGGCTTCCCAAAGGGGTATGGGGCTATTATCTTAAATGGCCTCAGACTACAATGCTTTTGAAGGTTTTTGTACCTGCTTCTTACACTTTTTCTGACTCCTCTCTTGCTGTTATATATCATTTTTGGCTGCTGTCAGTAAGACATCATTTTCCCTGTCCCCCTCCCCTCGACTCTAAGGTCACATAAACCAATATACATCAAACGTGAGAATTGAACTTAGGTCTTCCTAACTCCAAGGATAACTTTATCTATTATGACATGTTGTCTCTCCTTCGTACCTCAAGGTACCTTTAAACAGCTCGACTAGTAAACTTAAAACCTCCAGCATGGACTTGTAGACTAAGTTCAGTACCTACCCAAAGGGCTTGTGTTGATTGCTCTGGGCTCTACCTCTTCCAGGGTGAGGAAAGCAGCTAGGCGAGCCAAGGAAACCCAGGCCTGGGGAAAAAACAAAACCAAGATTAATGGTTGAAGACCAATACAACAGGAAAGAAAGAACAAAGATGAAGGAAGAGTTATTCTCATAGTAAGAACTCCAGGAACCATGAAACCACTCTGCCTCTAGGTAGCTATGTGGCTTTGATTATGTTACTTCACTTCTCTGTTCCTCAGTTTCTCCATCTGCAGCAGGATATAACACCATCTACCTTACCTATCTCATTAGGCTGTTACAGAGCAAGTAAAAGATAAAAGAAGATACAAAAGATACAAGCTTATGAGGAAAAGATACAAACAAATAAAAACATACAAACGAAGAAAAAGATACAAGCCAATAACGAAAATATGGAAGCCAATAACAAAAATATGGAAGCAAATAGAAAAGATACAAATAAAAACGTACAAACAAAAGATACAAGCAAATAATAGATACAAGAACTCAGTAGCAAAGCAAGCTATTATCTGGTTTTCCACTTAAAAAAAATTGTTCTTAGAATCTATCATTATGGAGAAGAAAGGAATAAGGGTAGAGAGGTCCTTGCCTTGGGTGTAGATGAGTCAAGTTCTGTCTCTGGAAAAGGAGCTAGTGGCTAGCGCTAACATATATGGATGGATGGCATGGATGTTCATTGAACAAGCTTTTGTGGTCCTTTCTCTACCCCTCATAATCAATGTGCCCCTTACCTTTTCTCTCTTTTCTGTTATGTTTTACTCAATCTTCCATTCTTCTTCTCCCTCGTTATTTTCTTTCTGAAACTATTCTCTCTAAGGTTACTAATCGCTGCCTTACCATCAAATCTGATAGGTTTTTTTTTCAGTTTTCATTTTCTTTGACCTCTCAATATATTGACCTCTCCCCCTTCTCCTTTAATATTCTCTTGGCTCTTGACTTCTTCTTGTGGTTCTCTCATATTTCAGTCTCATCTGTTAGCCCCTTATCCTTCTCACACCCCCTAAATATGACTCTCCCCCAAAGATTGCCCTTGGTCCTCTTTTCTTCTCTTACTACATTCATTCCTTTAGCAATCTCCTGAACTCCCATGGCTTCATTTGTTACCTCTATGTATCTGAGCTGAATGAGAGAGCTCTCCTGGCTCTGTTGACCAGATTCATGAGTTTCACTTTAAGAAAACCCTAGATGCAAAAGTCTGAGCTTACAAAACAGATGACTATGTAGATGACTCTCCAAATCTGTATCTCTAATCCTGACCTCTTCCCTTCAAGTGACAATGTCCTATTTCTAACTGCCTCTTAAACACCTCTGCCTGAACATTCTACTAGCACCTTAAACCCTAATCTATCACAAACAGAAATCTCCCCCCAAACTTGCCCCTACCTGTAAATCTTGTGTCTATTAATGGAAAGCGATTTAAGGCTTCAATGATGACTAATTCAATAAGTGCTGAATTCTAAGTCCCTTTTCCCACCTGTCTCACCTGGAAGATGGTATTGATGGAAAATGGCAGGAAAGCCTGGGCCCTGTTGAGAATATTGATGACTGTCAGAGCCACAAAAGCTTTTTCAGCATCCAGGACGTGCTTCTCATCTGACAGTGCATAGACAGCAAACATGACCAGAGAAACCTTGGAAAGATGCCCAGACTTCCAGTGAATGGAGTTATATAAGTAGAAATTTTTCACCTTATCTAAGGAATCAGGCCTGTCCTGGGGGAACCTGGGAGGAGATTGTTTTATCTTATGTAACCTATTTAGGAATAGAACCAGCCTGTACATAGGGAAATGTCTATATGGTGGGGTGAGGTAACTATACAGTTGTCTTCAGTCATGTCTGACTCTTTGCAGCCCCATCTTGGGTATTCTAGGCAAAGATACTGGACTGGTTTACCATTGCCTTCTCCGGCTCATTTTACAGGTTGAGACAATTGAGGCAAACAGGGTTAAGTGACTTGCCCAGGGTCACGCAACTAGTAAATGTCTGAGGCTGGATTTGAACTCGGGAAGATGAGTCTTCCTGACTCCAGGCCTGACCCTCTATCCACTTTGCCACCTAGCTGCCCCCAGAAGGTAACTAAGTTACCAGAAATGTGGACAAATGGAAGGACACCAAAGACACTGTGAAGAGGAATCCAGAGTTCTTCAAGGCCTGAAGCTCTCCTCTTCGGATATTTAGGATCTTCTCCATAAAAGCTTCTTCCCAGGCATGTAACTTGATGATTTTCACGTTCCTGAGGACAGAATCTGTCAGCCGGGCCCGATGATCTTTGTGCAGCATCTGTTCCTCCTGAAGTAAATATAAGGAGAACATGGGGAAGTGTAAGGCAAGATCGTGGAGATCATGACTATTAATCCAGACAAATCCAGTTTTCTCAGGGGGCTCTGAGTGAGAGAGGTGGTTCTGCATGCAGTTCAGCACATCTTTTACCTTATCTTTTAGTAGCAAAAATCACACTGGGAAAGGGTAATGAGGCAGCTAGACGGCTCAGTGGGCAAAGCACCGGGCCTGGAGCCAGGAAGACCTGAGTTTAAATTTGACCTCAGACTCTGACTAGCTGTGTGACCCTGGGCAAGTCACTTAACCCTGTTTGCCTTTATCCCCTTAAGAAGGAAATGGCAAAACACTCCAACATTTTTGCCAGGAAAACCCTAGGGATGATAGGGTCCATGGGTTTGGACATGACTGAACAACAAAAGTAGGAGTGGTTAAATCTGTTTTCAAAGATATAAAGCATTAGAAGGAGCCTTAATAATGCTTGAAATTTCTAAGTATGTTTCTTGCAAAGTGGATAGAGGGCCAGCTTTGGAGCCAGGAAGGCCTGGATTCAAGCCCTGCCTTTCTCACATACTGGTTGTGTGACTCAGCATAAATTACTTAACTTCTCAGCACTCTAGTCACTTCTTGAAGACTACAAATTGCAGAAAAGGTGCTGACCTACACCAGTAGGAGATTCCTCACCCAGGAGTTCCCTACACCAGTGAATTGGTAGGTTCAGTTCCTGCTGCTCTAAAGAGCAATGTGGCATAGAAGGGAATGAGGGTCAGTCTTGGAGCCAGTGAGATCCAGATTCAAGTCCTTACCTCTGTCAAAAACTAGCTATGGGACCATGAGCAAACTGCTGAACCTCTCAGTGCTCCATGAAACCTCCCCTGGGAAATAGGGCCACCACCAGCCCTATGGAAACTCCTCACAAACCTGAAAATGGCTCCTCTTCTTGGTGATGACGAAATTCAAAGGGAGAAGGATGAGGAAGACGGCAATGGCTGTCAAAGCAGATGCGCCTAACAGCTGAGAAACAGGAAGACATCAGATCTGCTTGAGGCGCCTAAAAACTGGAAATTTCGGGTTTATTCATTTTGCTCACAATTTGCAATTTATAGTAAAAAAAAAAAGACTCAGTAGCTCAGAAATGAGGCAGTGAGAAGCCAAGCCCAAGTCCCCCCAAAATTCCCAGATCATCAAGTAGCAGATGAAGTCCAGATGCGGTCTCAGGGAGAAGCTTATTCACAGAATAAAGGAGTCCTTAGATTGCTTCTTGTGGTTGCTGTTACTCTTCAGTCGTGTCCGACTCTTCATGACCCCATTTAGAGTTTTCTTGGCATAAGATGCTGGAGTGGTTTACCATCTCCTTCTCCAGCGCATTTTACAAATGAGGAACTGAGGCAAACAGGCTTAAATGATTTGCCTACGGTCACATGGCTAGTAAGATTCTGAGGCCTGATTTGAACATAGGAAAATCAATCTTCCTGACTCTAAGCCTGGTACTCTATCCACGATGCCATGTAGCTGCCCCTTAGATTGCTACAGAACAATATGTAATGGACTGAGGAACTGAAGATCTGGATTCTAGTTCCTCCTCTTACCACTTACTAGCCTTGTGACCTTAGGCAAGTCACATACCCTCTCTAGACCTCATTATTCTCCTTTTGTTTTATCAAATGCTGTTCAGGTGTGAAATATCCATCCTTTTTACCTCTGGGCAAATCATCTCTGGCAGATGGGATCTTGAAATTCTATTCACAAATATCTCTAAAGAAGATTCCTCACACTCTTATAGTTATTTTAGCTTTGGTTAGTGAGCATCTCTTGTTATTTCTATGACCCGACCCTAAGGTACACGTGAAAAATCTAGAAATATTTCAAACACTTTATCATTGGCTGGGAATGGAAGCAGGGACTTCAGTTTGTTTGATGCAATGGTGCCACCTGTTGGCCACATGCAAAAGTAGCCTGGCTTAGCCCTATAGCAAGGCAGGGAAATGGTTAGGGGAGGTATAAAAGAGAGTGCCAGAGAGGGAGGGTTAAATTTTGTAGCTAGAGGCCTCTTACCTGACCTTGAATGACAAAGCACTGGGCAGTTCGGTGAAAAAACAAACAAACTAGGGATCCATGGGGATGGTGGGAGAATAGGACAATGTCTCGGGATCTGTACTTGGAAATTACTTTAGTTAATGGTGGTATGGTTCAAACCCAAGAAGAGGAAACTATGTGAGCCACAACTAATTGCATCTGCTGCAGTTCTGGCAAAGTCTGAAGAAAAGGGGCTTAGTTCCTGGGAGTAAGACCCTCTTAAATGAAGATGTATCCTCTTAATTCTCAATCTGGTAAAAGGAGAAGAAAATCAGTTTTAAGGTCATAAGGAGCTACACCTGGAAATGGCCTTAGACAGTATTTAGCCCAACTGTGTCGTTTTACAGATGAGAAGACTGAGGCCAGGGAAGGGAAGTTATTTCCTCAAGGTCACTCAGGTAATAAGAAGCAGGATCAAGACTGGAAGGGAGGTCCTTTCGAAAACTTCTAATTCAGTGCCATGCCTCACTTTACTCTTTGGTCACTGCCTCTCCAGTTCTCTTGCCCATGCTCTGTGGATGTAACCTTTTCATCTCTGGAACCCCTGACCTGGGGACCCTGCTGGTCTGGTTGGTGAACATCTCCTAGGGCCCCATCAAGCTGGCCCTCGTCATGCCTCACATTGTTCCCTGACTGCCTTCTTGACAACTGCCTTGTCACCATTTGCTTGTCCTCTTCTCCTCCCTTTTTGGCTCTAGAACCATGACGAAATAAACATTACCATACTTGTTATGAAGATTTTCTTCTTTTTCAAATTAGGGAAGGCATTGGGGGTAGGGATAAGGTAGTCCTTTTGCCCTCTAAAGAAATGAAAAGTGGGTTACTGAAGCTTTAAAAAAAAACTCACATTAGAGAACAGAAAGAAGACCAGAAAAAAACATTAGAGATCATCAGGGCAGTTTTGAAAGCTACATGCTGAATTTACTATATATTTTAAAAAGAAAACCAAACTATGCAGGATAGAGATTCATAGTTTCATGTACAATCCTCTTTTTCTATTCTGCTACATTATCATTTCATTTGATGTTTTTTAAATAAGTTTACAATAAAAAATTAAAATTCTTGAAAACCCTCCCTCCCAAATTAATGCTACTACCATTGATCTCAAAATAGATGCATTGCTCTACTCTGGTATGGCTCTACTCACTGTCACCATTTAGTTTGGTAATTTTGCAAACTAAAACTCCTTTTTGGCCACTATATCCTAGATGTGTTGTCTTCTCCCATTAGAATGAAATCTTCTCAATAAAACACAACACTATTCCTATTAATAACACTTGAAAGCATAGGTATAAATGGATTTTTTTCCTTAAAATGATAAGAAGTATATAGTTAAAATCATCAGCAAACATTATCTGTAATGGGGATAAGTTAGAAGCCTTCCCCATAAGATCAGGAATGAAACAAAGATGCCTATTATCAGCAATATTATTCAATATTGTACTAGAAATGCTACCAATAGCAATAAGAGGGGGGAAAAAGAAATTGAAGGAATCAGAATGGGCAATGAGGTAATAAAACTGTCTCTTTCTGAAGATGATATGATAGTATACTAGGAAAATCCAGGAGATTCAACTAAAAAGTTAAGTGTAACAATTAACAATCTTAGCAAAGTAGCAAAATATAAAGTAAACCCCTCATAAATCATCAGCATTTTTATACACCAACAAAGCCCTGCAAGAAGAGATTGTAAGAGATATTTCATTTAAAATAACTATAGGTAATATGAAATACTTGGGAGTATACTTGCCAAGACAAACCCAGAAACTATATAGACATAATTATAAAATACTTTTTATATAAATAAAAACAGATTTAAATAATTGGAGAAATATTGTTTATGAGCAGACTAAACTAGTATAATAAAAATGACAATTCTACCTAAATTAATCTATTTATTCAATGCCATCTCAATTAAATGACCAAAAATCATTTTATTGAGCTAGAAAAAATAATAACAAAATTCATTTTGAAGAAAAAGAGGTCAAGAATATCAAAGGAACCATTACTAGGTTTGTATCTCAAAGAGATCATAAAAATGGGAAAAGGACGCACAAGTACAAAATTATTTATGGCAGCTCTTTTTGTGGTAGCCAAGAATTGGAAGTTGAGGGGATGCCCATCAATTGGGGAATGGCTGAACAAATTGTGGTATATGAATGTAATGGAATACTATTGTTCCATAAGAAATGATGAGCAGGCTGATTTCAGAAAAACCTGGAAAGACTTGCATGAACTGATGCTGAGTGAAGTGAGCAGAACCAGAAGAATGCTGTACACAGTAACAGCAACATTGTGCAATGACTGACCTTTACAGACTTAGCTCTTCTCAGCAATGCAATGATCTAAGTTAATTCTAAAAGACTCATGATGGAAAATGCAATCCACACCCAGAGAAAGAACTATGGAATCTGAATTCAGATTGAAGCATACTATTTCTTCTTTTTTGTTGGTTTTTTTTTCTTTCTCATGATTTCCCCCTTTTGTTCCGATTCTTCTTTCACAACATGACTAATGTGGAAATATGTTTAATATGATTGTACATGTATAGCCTATATCAGATTGCATGCCATCTTGGGGTTGGGAGAAAGAGGGGAAATTTAGAACTCAAAATCTTACTAAAGGGAATGTTGAAAACCAAAACTAAATAAGTAAATTAATAAAAAAAGAATAACAAAAGAATTAATGAAAAATATAAAGGAAAGAGATCTAGTAGTACCAGTTCTTAAACTGTATTATAAGGTGGTAATTATAAAACTATCTGGTATTGGTTAAGAAATAGAATGGTAGATCAATGGAATAGAATAGATACACTATACACAGTAGTAAATAATTATAGTAATCTTGTGTTTGATAAATGTAAAAATTTAAGCTTTTAAGATAAGAATTTAATATTTGGTAAAAATTGTTGGGAAAACTGAAAAGCAGTCTGGCAGAAACAAAGTACAGATCTTAAACCAAAAAAAAACCTTAAACCATTTACCAAGATAAGATCAAAGTAGATATATGATCTAGACATAAAGGGAGCTATTATAAGTAAGTTAGAACATGGAACATGTTACTTATCAGATTTATGGATATGGGAAGAATTTATGAATAAACAAGAGATAGCACTGTGAGATATAAAATGGATAATTTTGATTACATTAAATTAAAAAGGTTTTGTATAAATAAAGCCAATTTAGCCAACATTAGAAGGAAAGCAGAAATTTAGGGGAAAAAGCTTTATAGATAGATTTTCAGATAAAAGCTTCATATTCTCAAACATGTAGAGAGCTTCGTCAAATTTGTAAGAACGTGAGTCTTTCCTCAAATCATAAATGAGCAGGGGATATGAATAAGCAGTTTCTGGAAGAAGAAATCAAAGCTATGTATAGTCATATGTAAAAATGCTCCAAATTATTATTATTAATTAAAGAAATGCAAATTAGGGGTGAAGCCAAGATGGCAGAATAAAAGCAGGGACTTGCTTGAGCTCTCCCTCAAACTCCTCCAAATACCTATAAAAATGACTCTAAAAAAATTCTAGAGCAGCAGAACCCACAAAATGATAGAGT
This sequence comes from Phalanger gymnotis, assembly GCA_028646595.1. Taxonomy (NCBI): domain Eukaryota; kingdom Metazoa; phylum Chordata; class Mammalia; order Diprotodontia; family Phalangeridae; genus Phalanger; species Phalanger gymnotis. Next base: position 441,171,661 of record CM053622.1, read on the forward strand.
GAAACAAATTTCCAGCCTAAGACAACCTGGAAGGTCAACGAGAAAGGTCTGTTGCACCAGGCTGGAAGAGGAGCACAGTCCAGCATGGGCTGAGCTAGCACAGATGGGCCTAAACAGGCCTCAGGGCACTGAATCACTGGCAGCTGCAGCAGTTTCCAGTCTTCTCAAGACAACTTGGAAGGTCAGTAGGAAAGGTCTGTGGGAGCTGGGTGAGAGAGGAGCACAGTCCAGCTCCAGCCCTAGGGCAGCAGTGGCAGTGGCTGCTTCTGGAGCTCTCAGCCCACAGATGGTAGGGGGGATCAAGCAGCTGATCAGAAGGTGATTGCAGGGATCTCTTTGGTGACACTGAGGCAGGATTCTCTTGCTTTGCCCTGCTTGGATCTAGGTTGCGGTCCTGGGGCAAGGAGGAGCACTGGTACGCCAAAGCTTGTGGTGGCAGTGAAGGGAGAACCCTCCTCATAGTTCCAAGGAGTGCTTACAGTCACTTTCAGACCAGATCACAGTGCAGGAGAGGAGTAAACACATCTCCTTTGATCATATCACCTTGGGAAAATTGAAAATTTACAGGTCCCTAGAAATATCTCTGAAAATATCTGCACAAATCCCCAAAGCATGGGACAGTACCCTCCACCCTGGAAGCAGATTTTTACCCTAACAACAAGCTCAAAAGTCAAGTAATTGGCTGGGAAAATGAGGAAAGGTGAAAAAAAGTCAGACTATAGAATTTTACTTTGGTGACAAGGAAGATCAAAACATACAACCGGAAGAAGACAACAAAATCAAAGCTCCTACATCTAAAACCTCCAAGAAAATATGAACTGGTTTCAGGCCATGGAAGAGCTCAAAAAGGATTTTAAAATTAAGTAAGAAACATAGAGGAAAAATTGGGAAGATAAATGAGAGTGAGGCAAGAAAATCATGAAAAATGAATCAACAGCATGCTAAAGGAGACCCAAAAAATGCGGAAGAAAATAATACCTTAAAAAATAGACTAACCCAAAGAGCAAAAGAGGTCCAAAAAGTCAATGAGGAGAAGAATGCTTTAAAAAGCAGAATTGGCTAAATGGAAAAGGAGATCCAAAAGCTCACTGAAGAAAATTATTCTTAAAAATTAGAATGGAGGAAATGGAAGCTAATGACTTTATAAGAATTCAAGAAATTATAAAACAAAACCAAAAGAATGAATAAATGGAAGACAATGTGAAATATCTCATTGGAAAAACAACTGACCTGGAAAATACATCCGGGAGAGAAGCCACATTATTCCTAAAGGCACCACAGATAATGAAATAATATCCGTACTTAATACACATGCATGCACCCAATGACATATTTAAATACTAGAAGGAAAAGTTGATCATATTATAGGGAAAATAGAAACTATTTAGCAAAACTATGATAGTTGAGGAACCTTAATAGGTCTACTTTGGATCTAAATAAATCTAAAAAGATACATAAGAATGAAATTAAGACCCTGAATAGAATTTTAGAAAAGTTGAATATGATCTTTGATGATTAATGGATGGGAATAGAAAGGAATATACATATTCTAATCTATTATGCATGGCACCTTTATGAAAATTGACCATGGATGAGGGCTCATAAATACTTTCAAACAGCATGGTTTAATGGAAAGAGTTCTGGATTGTATTTGAATTCAGAGAACCTATGTTTAAATCCTAGCTCATCCACTTACTATCTGAGTGACCTAGGGTCACTTAAGCTCTCTGAGCCTTAATTTCCCCAACTGTAAAATGAAAGGTTTGGACTATGTGACCTCTAAACTCCTTTCAAGCTCTAAATCTATGATCCTATGACATCTGGTACCATAAAATAACCTAGTAGGGAAAGAACAGCAGGCATTATACTGTCCTTGTTTAATAGACAGGTCAAACAGCATAACTTGGTTAAGTGAATAGAATGATGAGGGTTAGGTTTAAATTGTTCTTGATTACACAGTCATGGAATTTTCAATCAGATGTAGGTTACCTCTTGTTTCCCAGTTCCTTACTAGGAAACCTAGGTTCCCTATGGCTCCTACCTGCCAAAGGAATGTGAAGCATATAGTCATCCAGACCACAGGAAGCCACAGACCATTCAGATACAAAACAGCATCCATCAACCGTTGTATATCCACAGACAACAGGTTGATGATCTCTCCCACTGCAGCAGTTTTCCTCATATCGCTTGAGAGAGCTAAAACCTGGGTTAGGAAAAGAATAAGCGTGTCTTAGGTCTGACCGGAAGGAGGGCTTTCCAGAGGAAAGAGCACTAAGGACTTAGTTAGTAAGGAGTTAGTAAGTCTCAGCTAGCTAGAATGAGAGAGGGCTTAGCTACCACACTCAGGGAGCAAAGATAGGGCCCAGCAGGTTCCATGTCACTTCTTTGTTTTTCTGGCATAGGTATTTCTTTCGTTCTCATTCTTTCATTCATTTAGCTCCTTACGATCCAGTATATTACAATCATGTATGTATAGGAGCCAACACATATAGATTGTGCCCACTGTTAAATTTTCTGTATGAGTATTTACGCCTTGGAAATCAGAAAATACTACAAATTAGAGCTTAATTTTTTATTATTTGTTTGATTGTCTAAACTAGGGGTTGCCAAACTACAGGGGCCTATTTTTGTGTGACCCAGGAGCGGTGGCTTTTACATTTTTAAATATAATTTTATTATATTTTAACTTAAATTTATAAATTTTATTATATTTAAATGTATAAATATGATCTTATTTTAAAATATAAGTACATATATGAAATATAATTTAAAATTATATTTTAAAATATAAAAACCATTCTTAGCTCTTGGGTCATACAAAAATAGGCTGCTGGTTGGCTGTAGTTTGTCTACACCTGGTTTAGATTCAAGAGAATAATGGAGGAAATGTTAATAATTTGGATTAAACTTAAAAGTGTATCATATATATTTTCCAAGGCATCCTCCTCCCTCCCCCCTCCCATTGGTTGTTAAACATTTACCAGCACATCCCTGATGATAACCCTTGCTTCCGGTCATTCCCTCCTGTATATCCAATCTATCTGTGGAGCAGATGACTCTTTTGTTTCAAACCAAACTTAGTGTACCAGCATCCCCTCCTATATGGCTTCCCCAGTGGTACAGAATCTGAGGCCCACACATGATGAGAACATATCTTCAGGATATGGTCAGGGAAAGAGAAACTTTTCCTTCAGTCTTCCTCCCTCTAAAACAGAAGTACAATCTGGTCTTATGTGTATTGGCAGCATGAAGGGTGCCCAAGAAGGCCTCCCTTAAAACAAAACAAAACTACCTCATCCAAGTACTGTGGTACTTGAAATTTCCACCATGCCTTTTCTACTAATCCAGCCCTCTTTTAAAATGTAAATGCTGATGCAGAGCACAGTGGTATAGGCCTGTAATCTATTCTGCCACTGGTAGGATGAAGATCTCTTGAGCTTAGAAGTTCTCAGTTGACTGGGCTAGGCTGATTGGATATCCACCCTAAGGCTGAGCATTAATATCATGAGCCCCAGGGAAACAGGGTTGGGGTAGGGTTGGGGTGGGGGTGAGGTGCACTAATTTGCTTAAGGAGGGGACAACTAGCCTAGATTGGAAATGGAGCAGGTCAAAGCTCTTGTACCAATCAGAGTTGCATGAAGCCCATGAGTAGCCGCTGTACTTCCAGCCTGAGAAGGAGGCTAAATGTTTTAAAGAAAAGTAAATGATGGGAGTGGCCAGTTGGCACAATAGAGAGTCATGAGCTTGGAATCATAGGATTCGAGTTGACTCAAGTGAACTCGCCACTTCTTACCTGGTTGACCTTGAAGAAATCACTTAACCTCATAAACCTCAGTTTCCTCATCTGTAAAATGAAGGGTTGATGTCCTAACAGAGAAGTGATAGACTCAAGGCACAAAGAAGAGACATTTTGGACATGGCCATCATTTTGTTTATCTATGTTTCTATGTCACAAGGCTTTCCCCATCCTTTTTCTTTTTCTCGGTTTTCAATGGAGGATTAGGGGAAGAGGAAGGTTAGCAAAAGCAATAGTGATGCCAAAAATAAGAGAGCTATTGAAACTTTTTTTAAAAAGTAAACAGAGGAGATTAGAAGGAAGTTCAGAAGGAAGCATAGACAACAGAATAATTTTGAAAGTAGTACGTAGAATTTTTTTAAAAGGAAGCAGTATGAATTGGAGAGTCACAGTTACACAGGGAATCCCCTCTTTGTATTCTGCTGTGTAGGAAAAAATGATCTTTTTGAGGTATTTAAATTCAGAATAAAAATATTTTTTAAATTAAAGGGTTAGATCAGACGAGGGACATTCTAGCCCTTGTTACGGTTGTTCAGTTGTTTCAACAGCATCTGACTCTTCTTGGCGCCATTTGGGGTTTTCTTGGCAAAGATATTGGAGTGGTTTGCCATTTCCATCTCCAGCCCATTTTACAGGTAAAGAACTGAGGCAAATAGGGTTAAGTGACTTGTCCAGGGTCACATAGCTGATAAGTATGTGACCCTTCCTGACTCCAGGCCCAGAAACTTATTCATTGAACCACATAATTACTACCCAAGAGATTCATTATAGAAATATCACCTAGCTCCCCATGAGAGTAGTTGTAGAAATATTAAACTAATTCACACTAAAAAATAAGTTATCAGGTCTTTGTTCCTTTAGTGGAGCATACTGAGTGGCTGAGTGTCTATGGGGAGAAAGGAAAGATGCTAAAAGGAAAAGAGCATAGCAACCCATAGCATCCAAAGCTTCTTCACAGTCTCCTGAGGCTCATATCATAGGAGGCTGTTGAGGTTTCTCTCCTTCTTGTCTTTCCATCCCTATATATTAGAAGGACTTTAAGAAGACCGCTTCACCAGAAACATTCTCAGTGCCTCGGTGGTCACCAATTTGGCTGGAAGGGGTGGACTCACCTTCCTGTACACCAAGCCGATCATGGCTGTCTTCAGTCTTAGCTGCAGGACCATGCACACATAGGTGTGGTATTGCTCAAACAGGGTCTGCAGGCAGGCAGAAAGGAAGAGTAGCACTGCATAGAAATAGCCCTTCCAGGCTGGAGCTTCAGGGTCACCGATGAACTCTAGGAAAAAGCTCCAGGGAAAAGGACGACCAATGAGAGAAGACATTCATTGCGGGGATCATTGGCCCAAGTCTGGGCTGTCTCTTTTCAAGCCACACTCACATTTAAATTATTATTGATGGTGTGATGACAGCTAGCATATACAGTGCTTTCAGACTAGCCAAGTGCTTTATATATTTTATCTTATTTGGTCCTGACAACAACCCTGGGGAGTAGATGCTAATATTATCCCATTTTTGCAGAGGAGAAAACTGAGGCTGAGAAAGGTTAAGTGCCTTACCCAAGGTCATACAGATAGTAAGTCCCTGAGTCAAGCTTTATTTTAGAAAACTCAAAAAAACAGTTTTATTGATGTATTTTGTTTTTACATTACAAACATCTACAGATTTGAACTCAGATCTTTGTCATTCCAAGTCTAGTGCTTTCTCTAATATGACACCTAGCTGCCTCAGCAAGGATTGGATGAGATTGGTCATTTTCTTGGTTTTCTTTTTCCTCTCATCTCCTTTCTTCCCCCCTCACTTGTATCTGACTCAGGCTCCTACTTCAAGGGCAAGGAACAAGGAAGGATAAAGGAAAGTAGAAACTAGGGACCATCAGTACCCTCCTTGGGGCTGCCAATTAAAGAATGTCACCCTTGGAAGGGTAGCCCCTTCCCAGGAAGACAAACGGGGCAGTTCTTACAGCTGGACCTACCTCAGGATCTTTGGGACGGCAAACCTGAAGATATCGCAGATGATTAAAATGAGAGTCCCAAGGAGGAAGGTGACGTTAAACACTTTCCAGATTGCCTTCAGCAAAGGGAGTCGAGAATTCTGCCGCCCCTGCAGGAAAGCTTCAGTCTCTGAAGGGAATGTTGGTTCAGCTCTATTTTTTCCACCCCTTTCAAATCTTACTTCTTCTTTGGTCCTTGAGAAAGGAAGAAGCACGTTCTAAGTCAGACTAGCTCCATTGGGACAGTTTCCCTTACTTGTTCTTTGTATACAAAGGTAATGCTACTGTTCCATTTGCTTAGAGGTCATAGAATTATAAAAATTTATTTGGAAGAGATATCGGTAGCCAACTAGGTCATTTTCTTATCGTTTAGTCGTTTTTCAGTTGTGTCTGACTCTCCTTGACTCCATTTGGGGTTTTCTTGGCAAAAATACTGGAGTGGTTTGCCATTTCCTTCTCCAGCTCATTTTACAGACTAGGAAACTGAGGCAAACAGGGTTAAGCCCAGAGTCACACAGCTAGTAAGTATCTGAGGCTGGATTTGAACTCAGGAAGATCCAGGCCTGGCACTATCCATCATACCATGTAGCTGCCATGGATTGTTCAAGTAGTATAAATGCATTTGCTCTGAGTCACCCACATTCTCTTGCTCAGCCCCCTTGTGACCAAGGGCACAAGCATGTGAAAGTCGGGGTTAAGTCTTTGTCTTGAGAACAAGGTGAAGCTGCTTCATTAAGTACCAACTGAACTAACTGGACAGACCTTTGATACAGGTATGAAAGAAGTCTTTGATGGCAGGGGTGGAACCCAGCTTTCAATAAACAATCCTTTTGCCCTTTGACACCATGGAAAACTAATATGAAGCCATCCTTGCAAAGAGAAAGAAAAATCACCTTCTTGTCTGTTTTTGGTGAGTCTGAGCAAATGTCTCTCTGAAGGAGCCTATACCTTTAGCTCTAAAAATGTAATACTTATGACTATTATTAACAATGAGAAATTAGTTGACAGTCACTTGAGAGGAAAGGTGGGGAACAGAATAAGGGGAGAGTAGGGTGAGTAAGGAGTGGTTATGATTTGGTTGAGGGTACCCTGAGAGGGAAAATAGGATAATACCAAAACTAAAGCTGCTGAATTCTCAATTGTGCATGGGCCAGCCTGACTCCTGCCCCTCGGAGCACTTACTGTTGGGCTTCATTACAGAGCTTCTTCCATTCTCTCTCAAGTTGCGGTATGATTTCCTCAGACCTATTTTCTTTCCCAAGTGACCAGAGGTCATCCAGCTCTAAGGGCTTCCTGTAGCCCTGCCATACCAGCCTATAAAAAATATCCTTCAGGCAGTTACCAAAGACAACCCCATTACCTCCTTATAACCACATCTCATCTTTTTTTATGTTTGGGAAAGTGAGGCAAACAGAGCTTAAAGTAACTTGCCCAGGGTCACACAACTAGTAAGTATCCAAGACTGGATTGGAACTCGGATCTTTCTGACTCCAGGCCCCATGTTCTATTCACTGCACTACCCAGCTGTACTTCATGTGCCAGTCAGAGTGTACTGAGCTGTTTCTCAAACTCAATATTTCATTTCAACTGGCATCTGACCAATAATTCCTTCTGGAATAATAGGTGAATAGATTTATTGATTCATACATTTAGAAGCCATCTAGTCCAATCCTTCACTTTATAGATAAGGAAACTGGGGCCCGGGTAGATTAAATAAGCTCCCCAAGGTCACATATACCTAACAGATGGCTGTCTGTCCTTTCTTCTAAAGAGTTCCCCTGTCCCCTCCCCAGGGACACAGAACCAACTCCTTCCAAGGGAGCCTCTTCTACTTTTGGACAGCTCTAGGCAAAGTTATTCCATCTTAGAACCCAAAACTTCCCTTCTGATGTCCCATCTGACTCCGTAGCCTATGATGCTTAGAGCAATTAAATCCATAGTGGGAGGAGAGCATGATGGTCAAGGGCCTTACAGGACAATTAAGAACGATATCCTGCTACTTGGTTTTTCTTACCTAGAAAACCACCAGAATGTGGCTTTGGAGGGGAATGAGGCTCCAGATTCAGGACATGGGTTCTGGAAGAGGCAGAAGAAAGCTGATTTTGATGTACCAGGCAGGATCTACTTATCCTGTCTTTCTCAAAGTCTCTAACAAAGTGTTAGGTGTTCAATGAATAATTGACTAATTTTGGAGTCATAGACTCATAGAGCTGTAAAACGCTGGAGATCCTATAGCCCCCCCTGCCCCCCACCTTTAGTTGAGGAAAGCAGGCCTTCAGAGGTGACACAGTTAGTCAGCAGTAGAGTAGAACTAAAACCCAGGTTTCCTGAAGTCTAGCCTTCCTATGCTACACTGTTTCCTTGCTCCTCTTTCCTGGGCAAGGGTCCAGATGCTCAGAGCAGGGGCTTCTCTCTCCATTTATTTTATGACAGGTTGAGAAAGAGTGATAGGGTTGGCACTTACGGAGTCATGAAGGATTTTTGAGAAGAATGGCGGCTGGTCAGCTAGGAAGGACAATAAGAATTGTGCACCAATCAGAGCTGAATAAAAATAGGTTATGAGGTGGCGGAAAGTGTTTTCTGGGAAGCCCTGTGAAGTATAAAAGCAATCAATAAATACACAAGCATTTATTTTTGTTTTTTGTAAGTTTTTCTAATTAAGTTTTTTTATTTTTAGTTTACAACACTCAGTTTCACGTGATTTTGAGTTCCAGATTTTCTTAAGCCCCTCTTCCCCCTCTCCCTCCCCAAGACGGCATGGAATCCGATATATCTTCTACATATAACTTCTCATTGAACTTATTTACACAATAGTCAAGTAGTAAAGAAGAATTATGACCAATGGAATGAATAATGAGAAAGAAGAAACAAAAGCGAAAAAAAACCCCAAAAACAAAAGAGAAAAAAAAAACCAAAAGATACAAATATTTATTAAGCACCAGCTATGCACTAGCCACTGTACCTTATGTAAGGCTGAACAAGACTAGTCTAACCCACTTTTTTTTCCTTTGGGGGAAAAAAACCTCATTAAATTAAAAGTGTGGGAAGGAAAAGTTAGAGAAATTAAGAAAAATGCCAGAGTAAGGATGCAGCTAGGTAGTGCAGTGGATATAGAGCCAGACCTAGAGTCAGGAAGACGAGTTCAAGCCCAGCCTCAGATATTTACTAGCTATGTGACCCTGGGCAAGTCACTTAACCCTGTTTGCCTCAGTTCCTTACCTATAAAATGAGCTGGAGAAGGAATTGCAAACCATTCCAATATCTTTGCCAAGAAAACCCCACATGGGGTCATGATTGAAATGAATGAACAATCTCAAAGGATGCTGTGGCAAACTCTTTTAGAATGCCTCCTACAAGCATTACAAGTAGTTTCTGATTCACAAACAGATGATTTATCTGAATCCTGTAGCTACAGTTAGCTAGGGCTGGGGGCAGGATATTTCCCCAAAAGTGGCTGTGGTGGCTATAGGAAAGTGACATTTGGTACAACAGCATTGGAGTATTGGAGGTGGAGTCGCAGACCTGGGTACGAGTCCTGACTCTGCTGCTTAATATCTCTATGACTTGGGGTTACACGATGATAGAGTTAAAGCTAGATGGGCCCAGAGAGGTCATTGGGTCCACCCCGCCCTTTTACAAATGAAGAAACTGAGGTTCAGAGACATTAGGGATCTTGCCTAGGGTTATACAGATAATAAATGCCTGAGGTTGATTCAGAACCCAGTATTCTTGACTCCAAGCCCAGTAGGCTATCCACTGAATCACCCAGACTCCAAATCAATTAATGTCTCCTCTCCGGGTTAGAGTGAAGGTGAGAAGTGTTGCAGCCTTTTAGCTCTCAATCTCTCATCATACGGTACTTGCAGGTTTACAAGGTATTTTACCCATATACTTATTTGAAACTCACAATGACCCTCTGAAGGAAGGTACAACATCGATCGGTATTATTGTCCCCATTTACAAATGAGGAAACTGAGACTCATGGGGGTCAATGCACACGGTATCCGAGGGGTCTCAGGATATGAATCCAGGTCTCTTCTGACTTTGAATTGGGCATTCTTAGCACAGTAGCTGCAGGGGAAATCCTGCCCCCCCCCCAACACTTTCATGAGTGTTAAGAAGGGAGTTTTAACTCTCTCATTCTCCCTTGCTTAGTTGTATCTGTCTTAAAAAATGCCTTTCCTAATTTCCTGCAATGATAATTTCTCTTCCCTTTGTCTTTAAACCCTACAAATCTTTGCAAATATTATATAGTAACAATAGCAAAACCTGACATTTATATAGAGCTTTAAAATTGGCAAAGCATCTTACATACATTATCTTATTTGAGTATTACAGTTCAGTGACATTATGAGTTTAAACGAATTTATGGGTAGGCCTAAGAGGGGAACGCTATGTAAACATTGCTGCCACGGAAAAATTTATTTCAAGTTCCCCACAAAAACTTCATCCTAAAACTGATTTACATATTATATTTTTAATATAATCCATTTGCCAGTCAGGGATTGCCTTGATTGTTTGAGGGTGATTATGTTTAATATTTATTAATGTTATGGTAATTATTAATGTTATATTAAGTAATTACATTATTATGTTCATTTATATCTCCTCCCCTCCACCTTTGGACCAAGACAAAATAGCTGTCTTGTTTAAGAAATTTCTTAACTATAACTCTATCTCACCAATTTTTGTATCCCAAATACCTTGCACATATGCACAAATTTAGAATTTCCTTAATTTAGAAAACTACTGCTGTAGGAATATTTTCTTCCCTCAGATCATAATCTACTTAGTAGATGAATCCCAAGAAGTTGCTGGAGGAATGTAGAGGTTAAAGGCCTTGCCCATGGCCAGACAGTAAGATCAGAGGTGGAATCTTATATTTAGGTCTGGCTGCCTCCAACCCCAGCACTCTATCTATCATGCCGCATTACTTCTCACTTTGGGGATAGTAGTCGTGTAATAAATGGGGCAGCTATGTGGCACAGTGGATAGAGTGCCATGCCTCGAGTCAGGAACATTCATCTTCATGAGTTCAAATCTGGACTTAGCTATGTGATCCTAGACAAGTCACTTCACCCTGTTTGCCTCAGTTTCCTTGTCTGTAAAAAGAGCTGGAGAAAAAATGGCAAACCTCTCCAGTATCTCTGCCAAGAGAACCCCAAATGGGCCATGAATAGTAGGACAAGACTGAAAAACAACTCAACAACAATAAATGCTTATGGAACTGAACTGAATTGCTCCCAGCCTGCATTCCCAACCTTCCTTTAGCCACTTACTCCTTGCTGGGCTTGGTACACTGTGGCACTGACTGTGGCCACCATGGAGAGGGAGCAGAGTAGCCAGTAAATGAACAGCACTCCCGATGACTGGATGCCCTTCTGCCTCTCTGAATGTATGAGGAATACCACCAGGACCTTAAATGAGGGAAGCAACAGCAAGGGTATTTTAGGGCATGAAGAAAATCCAAAGTCTTCATCCCCTGAGAGAAAATGAAAACACTTTTGCCCCAAGCCCACATGTGGTTTCCTCTTTGCCCCAGTTTGCCCAGGAGATGGTAAAATCTAACACACAAGAGAAGCTAAGCTCTGGTTACCATTGTGACGAGCCATACTGTAGGACTGATCAGGAATTCAGGGGCTTGAGGGGTTCCTCCTTTGATTTTCCAAAGAGTGAAGATTATGTCAGAAAAACCCAGGAGGATCAAGGTGAATCCAAGCACCTAAGCAGAAAAGGAAAGTTCATTTGAGTTTGGAACAGAAAAGCAGAAAGCCAGGGTGATCAAAAACCATGTGTTGACTTCCCACACGGTGTCCACACAGTGGATGGTGTGGGAATTGGAGTCAGGAAGACCTGAATTCAAATTCTGTCTCAGTACTAGTGGTGTATGACCCCAGAAAAGTCACTTAACTTTTTCAGACTCAGCTTCCTCATCTGTAAATAGGGACAATAAAATAATAGGCTGGGTCTCATTCCAATTCTGTACCAAAGCAAACATAGAGAGGGATTATTATTGGGGTACTCTGGTATCAAGGTTGCTATACACTCGATGTAGGGGTTCTGAACCCAAGGTCCATTAACTTGCTTTTTAAAAAAATATTTCGATAATTACAATTAATTTCATTTGTTATTCTATGTATTTTATTTTCTGATTATTGTGAGGAGGTCCATAGGTTTCACCAGACTGCCTAGGGGTCAATGACTCAAAAGACTGTTGTGCGGGTCATAAGAGATAACATATGGAAGGTGTTTTGTAAACCTGAAAGAACTGTAGAAATGCTAGCTGTCATTATCATCATCACATTATTATAGGCACAAAGGAATAATCAAACTGGAGGATACTGACCTGGAAAGGCACCTTAGAAATCATTTAGACCAGCTGTCTCCTTTTAGAGATGAAGAAAGTGAGGGCCCCAAGACAAAAAAATGATTCAGGGAGTGACACAAATTAGCAGTGTGACAAGGACAAGGAGACAAATCCATTTGATCCTAGAGGAAACAGAATAGGTCTGGGGTCTTGAATCCTAGGGACATGAGTGAGGGCCAGAATGAAAAAATGATCTGCCATCTTGAAGAGGATTACTGCTGCTTCATTACCCTTCTTTGTCGGCACAGGCCAATAAAGCTATTATTATACATGGCATTCAAAACAAGAAAATATGTTCCATATCATCCTGCACTGTCAACTGAACTATGGTTAAACGAAATATCAAGATTTGAATTACAGGGAGATAATAGTCCCCCAGAGACACTAATCAGAGACAAAAAAAAGGGTGCTGGTGGTGGTGGCAGGGGGGAACAACTGAATAGTAAAAGGGTATCCAATTTCTAATTGTACCACGCTTTCAAGATTCACCTTAAGAGCCTCCCCCTTTGTTCAATTTTTGGGCAAATTGACAGTCTCTGCTTAGGCTTGAATCTTACCTTGGATACTTCCTAGCTGTATGACCCTGGGTAAATAACTTCACCTGGGTAAATAACTCAGGAGTTTCAGTTTTCTTATCTGTAAAATGTCGCTAATAATAGAACCTACCACATGGAGTTGTTGTGGAGATCAAACAAAGTGAGTGCGTAAAGGGTTTTGTTGACCTCAATATCCTATTGTGTAAATGTGAACTATCGTCTCTGCAACTATTAGAATCTTCCCCTCCTTTGAACTACTTAAATCATTATAACATGTAAGCTCTAATTTAGCCTTTAGTCGTAGATTGTTTTGTGCTGCTCTCCGATTATTCCATCTGTAGTAACTGTCCTCCCCTCCCCCCACTAGACTGTAAACTTCCTGGAGTTCGACTTCACCTGTATCTCCCACAGTGCTTAGCATCATGTTGAGCATATGGTAGCTGGTCTTTGATAAATGCTTATTGATAAATTAATTGACATCAAACTCGTAGCAAGGCCAGGAACCCCAGCAGCGATTACCATTTTAGCTTTGAAGAGGCATGACATCCGAATATAGCCCTTGTTGTTGTAGCGAAGGTAGAAGAAGTAGAAGGGGCTAATGACCCACAGGTAGATTGAGGGAAGCCAGGCCACAGCTGCATTCAAGAGGCATGGGCTGAATATCTGGAGTCCCAGGGGCTGAGTTGCATTCCAATTCTGTACCGAGGCAAATAGAGAGAGAGATTATTACTCTGGTACTCTGGTATCAAGGTTGGTATACCCTAGATGTAGGGGTTCTGAACTTTGAGGTCCATTAACTTGTTTTTTAAAAAACATTTTGATGATTACATTTCAATAAAATTAATTTCCTTTGTCATTCTATGTATCTTCTTTTACTATTGTTGGGAGGAGGTCCATAGATTTTACCAGACTGCTTAAGGGGTCAATGACACAAAAAAGTTAAAGACCCCTGCTCTAGAGGAACATTGGGTATGTATCTGGTGATCTAAAGACATGCTTTTCAGTGTGTAGAAACATCTCCCTGCAACACAAAGAGGTCAGTACAAATGGGCCTTTCCTAAACCTTTACCTAAACCTTTGACTTTTTCCCTGCTTGGACTGCAGGCAGGGTTCCTACTCCAACCCTTGTGAGCTACCATTTTTCCCCATGCTCATCCAGGTACCCGCCACCTCTTATCCCAGCTGAGAAGCTAGTTCTGAGCTTACCTCTGGCATAGGAAGACTATGCTTCTCTAACCCATATTCCCTGAGATCAGCAAATAAGTACCTTTTTCCTTACCTATGTCATCATATACAAGCTTGTTCTTTCACAGGCCTGTCTTTTGTCCCACTTATTTTCATCTATTCTTCCTGCCCCTCCTAATATGCCATGGCAAATTGTGGCAAGGAGCTTGCTTTATTTAGCTATGGCTCTCTTATAGCACACAGTAGGTGCTTAATATATGTTTGTTGAATATACAAGTATATAAGCAGACTGAGGAGTGAAAGAAGTTAGTAACATCACAGTGATTAAATAATCAGTAAGTATTTAGATTGGGAGCTACTTGAGGGCAGGGACTGTCTCATGCCTTTTTCTGTATCCCCAGTGCTTAGCACAGTGCCTGGCATACAGTAGGCACTTAATAAATGTTTGTGACTGTCTATTAAGTACTATCTGCCAGACACTGGCATTTGGATCAGAAGCCTTTCAATCAACCAACAAGCATTTATCAAACACCTTCTACCTACTTTGTGCCAGGCACTATGATGTTAGACACCTGGATACAAAGTCAAAAATGAAACAGTTCCTACCCTCAAGATGGATGGAATAGATGAAAAAAAAGCATTTATTAAGCATTTACAACGTACAAAGTACTATGATACTAGGAGCTGGGGATAAAAATAGAAAGAAGTAACTGCTGCCAAGTAGTTTACATTCTGATAGGGAGAGACAATACTTGTAGAAGGTTTGAGCAGCAAGTCACATGCAAAGTTTCCATGGTCCCTAAGGTGCGTGGTGAATCATATGGTAATGCATTTGATTTACTCTCATTGTCACTGACAAAATCATATTTTCTGTTGCTGAATCACTTGACAGGGCCAAGGACTTTGGTGTTGAGAAATTTGTTTTAGCTATTTTCTCCCAGGACTGAGTCAACACAAGGAGAAGAACGTGCCCTGTACTTTTGTGAATATGTTTGTACTTTTCTTCTTGCTATGTCTTCTCAGGAAAACTCTCTTTTTGTAAAAGCTAAGAGTTATTAACTGATTAAGTGATAATCGTGGTGCCAGTCACTGGATTAATCCATGATATTGGGTAGAAGGGGCCCACCATCCTCCTTGCTACTACTACTGCCAGTTGCTGATCAACTGGCACCAACAGGCAGATGGGCACAAAAGTGGCAGCATCCTCTTACTGACTGGTCCAGCTTAGAGACTTGTCCTTACAACCATAATCTGGCGAAGCGACTCATGTGAGGGGAGGCCGTGCATCCCAAACAACTGTCAATCAACTGCCACATAGAGGACAAGCAGACCAGCTTTGAGGGGGAGTCAGGAGCCGGCAGCATGTGCCCGTCAAATCTCCTCAGATCGTGATGGTAACAGCCCAGGACCCTGAACCCAAGAGCTCTGGGAAGAGTGACATTTAAAAATGACATTAAAGAAGGGGCATTACCAATTGTTTTGCTGCTGTACCATAAGGACTGTGCACCTTTTCCATCTGACCTGCCATATGTGTTGCTCCATTTATTAGAATATGAATGACTTTTTTTTTTCTATTTGTATCTCTAGTGCTTAGGCCATGGAAAGCACCAGAAGGGAGATACTAATTATAACAAGTCACTGAAACTGTGAAAAACACACTAGAGTAGGGGCTCAAGCCAAAAGCATTAGAAAGCATCAGTCCTTCAGGGGTATAACTAGGACCCTGAGGGGAAAATGTAATCTTGCTCTGGGAACCCAACTTGCCAGTGAAAATGGTATTTGGGACAAGGACCTCTAGATTTCATACAATCTACATACACATTAATTATATACAAAATATATCTTTTATTTTTCAAGCAGGACATAATTGGTTGGGGAGGGGTGGTGGCAGAGTTATGATGGTTATGATAGCAGCTGCCCATATATCATAGCCAAAAGAAACTTGGTCAGCTAGGCGGTGCAGTGGATAGAGCCTGGAGTCAGGAAGACCTGAGTTTAAATCCAGCCTCAGACATTTATTAGCTGTGTGACCCTGAGCAAGTCACTTAACCCTGTTTGTCTCGGTTTCCTCATCTGTCAAATGAGCAGGAGAAGGAAATGGCAAACCATTCCAGTATCTTTGCCAAGAAAACCCTAAATGGGGTCATAACACATCAGACATGACTGAGGCAATTGAACAACATAAGAAGGTCTAGTAGAATCTTTCTGTTGGGCTGAATGAATATGACTTTCAGGACCCAGAGACTTTCAAGAATCCCCTTTCAAAATGCAAACCACCCCTGGAGGGCTTATACCTTCGGTAACTGAAATCCTATAAGATAACATTTGTCATTGATAGCCACAGAATCAGAGAATTGGAAGGGACCTAAGTGGTCCTCTAGTCTAGTGATGTCAAACTCAAACAGAAACTGGGGGCCACTAATCCTTACAGAAAGAACCCTGTGGGCTGCAGTGACTTAATTTTAAAATGTAACATCGTCTATGTTTTATTGTATTTTTATTTTTCTATTAAACATTTTCCAATTACCTTTTAATCTGGTTTGGAGTATGTGGCCCAAGGGCTACATGTTGGACACCTCTGTTCCAGTCTGACTAATACCTGACAAAAGAATCCTCTTTATCACACACTGATCATCCAGTCTCTGCTTTGGAGACCTCCAAGGAGAGAGGTCACCATTTCTTGAGTGAATAGAGCAATGGACCTGGATTTAGGAAGATCTGAGGTCAAATTCAGCCTTAGACACTAGCTGTGTGACCCTGGGGGAGTCACTTAACCACTGTCTGCCTCAGCTTCCTCATCTGTAAAATGGGGATAATATAGCACCTAACTCCCAAGGATCAAATGAGATATTTGTAAAGTTCTTAGCACAGTGCCTAGCATATTTTAAGTACTATAGGAAGTGCTATTATTATGATCATCATCATCATCATCTGGGCACTCTCTGGCTTATCAATGTCCCCTTTCAATTGTGCCTTCTAGAATCTGACACAGTACTCCAGAGGTCGAACAAGAGCAGAATGCACAGAGACATATCACTGTCCCATTTCTGGAAGCCACGCCTCTCTTAAAGCAGCCCGAGATTGCATGAGCCTTTCTGGCTGATACATCACATTGCTGACTGATACTGGGCTTTGAGTCCCCTAAAAACTCCCAGATCCTTCTCAGAACAATTGCTGTCAAACCAGCCTCCCCATCACATACTGGGGAGGTTAATTCTTTTGGGCCCAAACTTCATCTTCTTAGATTCAGCCCAATGTTCTTCTCTGAATCCTGACTGTCACCCAGTGTGTCATTTGTCCCTCCCAGCTTTGTGTCATCTGTGCATTTGATGAAAATTCCTTTTATCCAGGTAACTGTCAAAAATGTTAACTAGCAAATGGAGGCCAAGTAACAGAGAGAGGAATATGAATGTGACACAGTAAAAATAAAGTCAGGAGAGCAGTAAGTTGAGGCTGGTGAGGAAACTAAAGGTATTTGTTTTAAGCTATGTTGAGGGGAAAAGAAGGATTAAAGAAGGGCTGGGACCTTGAATTAGAGTGGATGAGATGATGGCCGATAATAGAGAGAATATAGAACTGTTTCTGTTATTCTAGACCCCTTTAAACAATTCTGTTTCTTTTAAATTCAATTTTACTTTCTTTTCAGGTCTGCATTCTAGTCTTCCTATCCAACAATCCCCATTGAAAAAGTAAGAAAAACTAAACTTCTGCTACAAGCATATTTAGTCAAGCAAAACAGAATCCATCGTTGGCCTAACATCTGGCATGTGGCCCTGTTTCTTTTGAATAAGGCTTACTCCTCCACAGTCAAAGTCTAGTCCTGGGTTCTATCCCACCAGATCTCAGTGTCTGGGGTGGAAGAATAAAATGAAACTCTAGGAAGAGTTCCTGGAAGGAGGACCTTGGGGTGCCTTGGGGTTCCTAAAGAAAGCTGTGTGGGCCCAGCTATTTCACCTACTTCCCAGTGTCTACTAGGGCAGGCCCTGACCCTCCTGTGCTTGTATTACAAATTGCTGACCCCTGCATTCACCTATTACTTAAACCTTTTATTCACATTCCTGGGTGGAAAAAGCGGTAGGCAAGAAGGAAGAAAAGGAAGAGGGAGTGGTATGAACTTTTATCAAGTGCCCTGAAAGTGAAATGTTTTCAGTCTGATGAGAGAAGGTTATCTCATCTGTATGACCTATTAGGAAGATCCTCCAGAAGGGCAATGATGAAGAATACTACTATTATTATTAATAAAAATGTAAAACTCTTTGCAAACTTTAAAGCACTAGATGCCAGTTATTGTAATTAGTAATATTAATGATATATACTATTGACAATACTATATATTGTCAACAACAACAATAATAGCTAGCTCTTAAATAGTGCTTCAAGGTTTGCAAAGTGTTTTACACCTGGTACATCATTGGATTGTCACAACAACCCAGCGAGGCAGGTGCCATTACCAGCCTCATTTTGCCAATGAGAAAACTGAAGGCTTAGAGAGCTGAGATGACACGTGAGCATATGAAGCAACAAATAAAAAGATAATAATCTGAAATGTCCTAGAATACGTTCATTTCCGTTTTGGTCTGTTGAAATTCTCCCTTTAAGTCCTAGCTCAGGAACCGTTTCCCCAAGAAGTTTCTCCCTGATCTTCCCAGCTCCAAGTGTTCCCTCTTTATGTCTCCCATTGAAGTCTAGAACTTACCTTTATATTTAACTATAAAAGCAAATCAAGACATGTACTATTTGTGTATCTGGCTTCTCTTTCTTACTAGCGTAGGAATGGCTCCAAGTCAATTGCATAAGATTCTCCTCATTGGTGGAAATTGATTACTCAATCCTCCATGCTTGCTCCTGAAGGTGGAGTTGGTGAGAGCCTGAGAGAAGAGAGGTGCTGAATCATGCCTCTTCTCTTGGGAGCCAAAAGACCGGCATTTTTTTCTCTCAGACTCTCATCAACTCTGCCCTCTCCCTCCCTTCCCCCACCATAGAGGATTGAGTAATAAATCTACACCTAGGAGGAGAGTCTAATGCAAGTAAACTTTGAACCTCCAGTTACATTTCATTGCAAATGTTCATTTGTTTGCTTCATTCCCTAGTATTTAGTACTGTGCACATAGTAGGAATTTAATACGATTGTTTAATTGAAAATGACTGGAAGTAGGTTTGTCTGTACATTTCCAATCTTGAAAATATTAAATGAGGGTGATTTTGTCTTGGCAGGGGGAGAAGTATGGACCACGGCCTTGGGGAATCTCTTTGGTACATTAACGGTATAGACAGCTAGCTCTCTTTCATGAATGAGATATAGGCAGTTGTTGGAAAAGGCAGGGGCCAGAACCAAGTGACATCTCCTGATCCCTAGGGTTCTGTGACTCTCGATCCCAGTCTTGTGTCTCAGTCCCTTTGCTTTGGCTCCCTTGAAAATCTCTGGTCTGTAAACTTATGCTCCTGTGCTGGGACTGGGTCTACAATTCCTCACAATGGTATTGTCACTATTAATGGTGGGAAAAAACTTTGTGAGAGAGGTCCCTGCCCTATCCCAGTGAGGAATTCTTCTCCTAGTCCCAAAGAGCCGATGTGATGCATAAGATAAGGCGAGTCTTTAATAAGGCTCCAAGCTGCTCGGGAAGCCCCAGTTTCGTAAAATGACTTGTCTCTTTTATCTACTGCGCTTCCTCCTCCCCCTCAAACGTGTGGAGCCAAGAGCCCTGCAGTGGAGAACAATCTCTTGGCTTAGGTGTCTCTCTCTGCTTCTCTCGTGAACTCAGAGCTCAGGGCTCCGTGCTCCTGGTGCTGGCCATGCTCAGGGGGCGCTATAGGATTTGGGGTGCTGAAGCTCTGAAGAGGCAAGCAAAAGAAGGACCTTCATTTGTTTCTGAGCGTTTGCAAACTCACCAGCTGCCAGGCTTGCATTTCTTTTCCAGGGTGGAGCATGCATAAGGCTGGGAGGGGATAATGGGGTGCAGAGGAGGGGTTCCCTCTTCCAACTCTTTAATACCTCTCTCTGCAAGTCTGAAAGCCCAGCTCCCCAAGAGGTTGCCCAGAGGTAAGCAAGGAGTTGGGGAAGTAGAACCAGAAAACACTTACCCAGAACCCCAAGAGGGGATTGCAGACCCCACTAACAGAGCCCATTACAACCATTCAGACTCGTCTGTTTTGTTTAGTCTGATCTTCTTGCTGTCCTGTCCCAGTAGCAAAGCTCGGGTTCCAGGGAGGGAAGGGACATTGCTGGGGGGGCTGGCAAGAATTCAGCGTGCCTTATCTACAGACCTGGGGCAAGGTCCAGCTGGGGCCATTCGTGTACTGTGAGGCGGGGTAAGGGGAACTGGGAAAATGGGGCTGGGACATGAAATATTTGTACTGTATAGCCCCTCCCAGCTTGCTGTTCCATCCCAGAGTGGGACAGCTGGAGTGCAGATACTTCTCTCCTAAGGATCACCTTCCTAGAACCCAGGGCAAAGAGCCTTTTGGTCTGGCTGTTGGCTCACTGATCCAATCCTTTGAAAAAGCCAGAACGTATATCTTCAAAGAGGCTGTGGAACAACTCTGAAGAGAGAAAGGCGAGAAGTATCAGGTTAAAAGAGATCTCAAGGCGCATTTTTGGGAGCTCACACTTAAAAAAAAAAGAATCTGGCAACGGTTCAGTGTGGGATGGGTCTATGTGGAATAAAGCAGTCTTTACTGCCACAATGCCCCAAGTCTTGTTAGTCGGGTAGTGCTAAATCGGAAACCTGGCTTGACTTATCTCAAAAGTTAAGAGGTTTGGCCTTTTAAGAACTGGGGACGAAGGGGTGATGCTGAAGAGACAGAGGGTGTAATGGAAAGCGAGGACAGTGAAATCTAGGGGAAACCTCTATGTTCATTGTCCTGGCCTACTCTATTTCTTTGGAGTATTACAGAATCAAATGTTTAGAACTGGAAGGAGACTTCAAGGCTATTGAGTCTAACATCCTTATTTTACAGGTGAGGAAATTGAGGCATTGAGGGGTTAGAGTGTTAAGTGAGATTTGTATCTAGTTCACTCTATCCACCACTCCCTGCGAATATTTAATTTTAGATATTGGGATATCTATAGTAGACACTGGGAACCCCTAGTAAAGTTGGGTCCAGTTACTGGATAGAAAATGTCCCCTCAGGACCCAGCTAAAGCCCCACCCTCTGGTCCCCTAACTTACTGCCAGTATCGTCCCTCTAAGATTACCTCCTATTTATCTTGTCTATATCCCTGGTAGACAGCAGTTTGCCTGTTTTCTACCCCATTAGGCTATGACCTCCTTGCGAACAGGGACTGTCTCTTCCCTTTACACCCTACAGTGCTTAGAACAGCGGTTGGCACATGGTGAGTTCTTCATAATGTGTCTTGACCAGATTCACTCAGCAAACATTTATTAAGCACCTACTGTGACACAGGCATGATCTTAAGCACTGAGGATACAAAAAGAGGCAAAAGATAGCCCCTGTCCTCAAGGAACTTACAGCCTAGCTACTTGCCTCCTTTTCTGCTTGTTTGAGTCTTTCTTTCCAGTCTGTTATAACCAAAATTATTTAAAGGACTCTTAAAAAGGTGATGATTCCTGAAGTGGGGGGAGAGTGGGAGGGACAGTTGTCAGTAAATCCTCAATGGCAAACTTTAGGGCTGATGTTCTCTTCCTTCAATGATTTGTAACCATACCCTCTCCCTGATCCTGCTGTTGAGTCAAGGTCACAGTCGCAGCTGGCCTGAAATCAGACAGGGGAAAGGAGATGGAAAACCCTGTTTGTATGTATAACGTACAGTTAGGAGAAGTGAGGCGTTGGTATGCTACATCTTGGGCAAGAATCTGTTCATTGTATGAACACTCTGAAAACTGATAGCCAGAGCCACAAACAACTTTTCCTGGAGATCTGTTAGGATACTGGACAGCACTGTGTTGCAAGGCAAAGGGCACTGGCCTGGGAGCCAAAGGCTGGTGCCTGTGTGTGAGTGTGTGCATGCGTGTGTGTGTGTGTGTGTGTGTGTGTATGTGTGTGTGAAATCCTAGCTCTCTCATTTGCTAGTTCTTGGGCCATGATCTTTTCTATTCCTGGGCCTCAGCTTCCTCAGGGGGTTAAATTGAATGATGTGTGGTCAAGTTGTTTGCATTGAATAACTTTTCTATGGCTATCTAAGCATGGGGCATGCACAGAGCTCCCTGGGGCCAATTCCAAGGACACATGTGGCTCAGTTTTCTGGATAATGTAGCAAAACCCTGGGTGGTCTCCTGATCCTCCCAGAGAGAACTTCTCTGAACCAGGGAGAATTAGCAAAAGGAGACGCTAAACCTTTTCTACCTCCTTTGTGGGGATGGTAAATCTCAGCACTGGAGCTCTGGGGAAGTCAGGAGAGAGGTTTTTGCTAATCCTCAACTACATCTATTCGCCTCTTCTCAATTTTCATGCCTCTTGACCTCGGCATCCTTTGACACTGTTGATCACCTTCTCCTCTGAGATCCGTTGGGATTTCATGACATTGCTTTCTTCTGGTTCTCCTCCTTCCTACCTTTATGACCACTCCTTTATTGCTAGATTATCATATATGTCATGCCCACTAGAGCCCTTTCTCTTTTTTCTCCAAATTCTCTCACTTCGGTGACCTCCTCAGTGCCCATGGGTTCAATTATTATCACTGTTCAGATGACTTCTAGATCTATAAATACAGCCCTAGTTTCTTCTAAGCTCTAATCTTGCATCACCAAATACCTACTGGACATTTCAAAATGGCTGACTTGTAGGCATCTCAAACTCAACACCTTCAAAACAGAAGCCATTCCCTTTCCCCTCAAATGCACCCTACTTCTGACTTTTCCTGTCATTGTGTCATTTTCAGTCACGTCTAACTCTCTGTGACCCCATTTGGGGTTTTCTTGGCGAAGATACTGAAGTGGTTTGCCATTTCCTTCTCCAGCTCATTTTATAGATGAGGAAATTGAGGCAAACAGGATTAAGTGACTTGCCCAGGGTCACATAGTAAATGTCTGAGGTCTGATTTGAACTTAGATCCTCCGGACACAGGCCTAGCACTCTGTCCCCTGAGCCACCTAGCTGCCACTGACATTGCTGTTGAGTGCAGTTCTACTCTTCTAGTTATCCATCTCTGCAACCTTCGTGTCACACTCAGCTCCTCATCCTCCCTCACCTCACAAATCCAGTGAATTGTTAAATCTTGTCTTTTCCATCTCCGTGATATCATTGGTATTGGTAGTTGTGTCTTCCCTCACACAGATCCACCTTAGTGTAGGTTTTCATCCCATCCCCCAGACTTTCTCTACGGCCTCCCTGCCTTAACTTTCTCCCCATTCCAGTCTATCCTCCACAAAGATGCCAAAGTGATTTTCCTAAAATATAGGGAGAAAACAAGTATTTATTATATGCCAGTCACATGCTAAGAACTTTATAAATATCATCTCATTTGATCTTCACACAGACCCTAGGAGGTAGGTGCCATTACTACCCCCATTTTACAAATGAGGAAACTGAGGCTGAGCAAGGTTAAGTGATTTACCCAGGGTCACACAGCTAATAAGAATAGAAGGCCAGATTTGAACTCAGGTCTTCCTGACTCAAGACCCAGCACTGATCCACCTTGTCTCAGGTCTGATCATCTCATCTCCCCATCCAATAAACTCCAGTGGCTCTCTATTACTTTTAGGAGAAATATAAATTTCTGGGACTGGCTCTTCTCAACCTGGTCCCTTCCTGTCTTTCTGATCTCACACATTATTCCCCTCCATTTACTCTATGGTCCATCCCCGCTGATCACTTGAGGTTCTTCACTCAGGACACTCTTGTCTTTGTGCCTTTGACTGGCTGTGCTTCTTGTCTGAAATACTTTCCCTCCTCTCTACCACTTTTTGGAATCCCTGGCTTTCTTGAAAACTCAGCTTAAGCACTACCTTCTACATGAAATCTTCCCTGCTTCTCTAGCTACTAGAGACCTCTC
This sequence comes from Phalanger gymnotis, assembly GCA_028646595.1. Lineage (NCBI taxonomy): Eukaryota > Metazoa > Chordata > Mammalia > Diprotodontia > Phalangeridae > Phalanger > Phalanger gymnotis. The sequence continues at coordinate 441,195,490 of CM053622.1, forward strand.
TCCCAAAACTACCTTGCATTCATGCATACTTATTTAACAATTATGAGCCAATTGCTGGGCTCAGCGGGCTGCGGAATAACACCTCCTTCTCTGCTAAGGAGCTTCTTTGCTCTGGACTCATACATGTGGTCTAGACTGGATTCAGCCCCCTGGGAGCTTGGTCTTTAATGAGAGGGGTTAGGATTCCTCTCCTCACTCTCTTTGCCCCCCACCCCCATTTTTAGGTTGAATCTGAATTATTAATGTTTTCTCTATTACTTTCTTAAGTCTAGAACAATCAACAAAACAATGACTCAAACTCTGATTTGTAGCTTCCAATTTCTGAGATGTAAATGCTCCCACTGAAAATTTAACAACTAGCTCTCATGGGCCAGTTTGAGATGACTCCTGTACATCTCTGAAGCTCCAACCCAGTACTCTGGGGAAGAGTTATTTACTTTAGTTTATGGTAAAGATCTCTTCAAAGGTGGAAATAGAATGGTACTCAGTGTAAGATGTAAATCAGGTATGGGACAGGTATTCAATTCCTACACACAAAAGAAATATTAAACACAAAACACTGTTAAGTGTGTTTTGATGGAACAATCTAAAATAAGATTCAGTAACTTCACATATACCCATAGTTATACTCAGCATACTCTGGTAGAGATTAAACTACACTAAGCAAGTGGTAGTACCAACCACCGTTATTCTCTTTCGGGAGGTTGGGACTTAATTAGAAGAACATGAGACAGTTTGTGGGACTACTGAATAGGTATCTTGGCTTTGTACTCTTCAAACAACTACAGATCTATGTCTTTTAGTAAGCTAGGCCAAGCCTTGGGCATCTCTCCTGGCAGGTGGTCATGTATTCTAGAACAGTGCTGAAGTAATTGTTGGGGATTCTTCTGAAATGAAGCTGACACCCAGTAAGGACTCAGGACCCCCAGACCTCTTGATCGCACAAGATTACCTTCAATTTGGATGCATAGATATTGAGATGGACATTTGGTTATTTCGGATCATGTAAAGTAACAAAAAGCAGAAGAGGCAGCCCAAAGGCACAGGCTCAAGTTTGCCTGAGTCCCAAATTTAGTTGCCACATGGGAATGGTTGACCGGCTGTTGGGGTAAGAAGCACCCCCTTCCTTTGCCCCCAAACCCATATTTATATGATGCTACCCTAAGGATGAAAGGAAACAAAGTCACTTTATTTTTAAAGATAGATGAGTCATTAACTTTTCTGCCCAGCCACCTATTATAATAATTAGCTGTCAATAATACTGTGCTTGGAGGGTAGCTAGGTGGTAAAGTTGTTAGAATGCCAGATCTAAAGTCAGGAAGACTCATCTTTGTAAGCTTAAATCTAGCCTCAGACATTTACAAGCTGTGTGACCCTAGGCACATTTAACCCTATTTGCCTCAGTTTCCTCATCTGTAAAATGAGCTGGAGAAGGAAATGGCAAATCATTCCAGTGTCTCTGCCAAGAAAACCACAAATGGGGTCACGAAGGCTTAGAGGAGCTGGCTAGGACCCAACAAGAAGAAAGTGCTTCGTAATCTCCAAAGCAAAAAAAAAAAAAAACCAAAAAACCTTGACTTTGCTCCCATATGCTTCCCAGAGGGTCACACCTTATAATGAAGTTTTTTCTTTAAAGAAAAAGAGAAAAAAGAGGAAGAATCGAAGATAAAAATTCAGCAAAACCCATCCATAGAGACAGCCAGTCGCAGTAGATAGAAGGCTGGACCAGGAATCGGAAAGACCTACATTTAAATCCATCCTCAGATATTATAACCAGCTGTGTGACCCTGGGAACGTCTCTACAATTTTGTCATTTGTGAAATGGGCATAGCAATAGCACTGACCTCTCAAGGTTGTCGTGAGGATCAAACTAAATAGTATTTGTAATGTGCTCTGCAAACTAGCTATTATTATCAATACATGGGAAAAAATCGAAGCTCTAGTCTGTGGGCCGCCCCTCCCCCTCGCCCCCTTCCCCTTCCCCTTCCCCTTCCAACTCCGCAAAAGCGCGGCTCGAGGTGTCTTGTATTTCTTCCCCGGGGTCGAGCTTATTCGCTATGATTGCCAAATATCCATTTTCGACTGTTTGGTGGCAATGGTTCTTTCCATTTACATAACCGGCATTTAATAAATGTTTGGTTGAACGTCACTGGAGAAGCCAAGGACAGAGCGCAGCAGTCCCAAACACTTTGCCTCCAGCTCTATATAAACACCCGATTTAATCTCAGAGGAAGAACAAATCTTTGTAAGTTACCAAAAAGAAAAAAAACAAAAAAAACCCCCCAAAAAACAAGGAAATCCAGTTCGGTACGCATGCGTTCCATGCAGACCGCGCCACTCTAGATCTTTAGAATGCGCCTGCGCATCGTCAGTTTCTGAGGGAGTAAGAGACGAGGGGGAGCTAGGCAGCCTGGTGGGCGCATGCGCCCTGGGAG